>CAJGYM010000129.1:0-178401 GCA_904845305.1 Caenorhabditis auriculariae
TGATTTGGATGAAACTTCATCCAGTGTGATAACCCATCATCAGAAATGCGGACGCAAACTTTTTGAGCCATTCCCTCTTACTGTAGCCGGGTTACGGTAGGCAGGTTGGCACCTGCGTATCTCAGTATTGAAGAGTTTTTACTAGGCAAGTAATATAACAATCGATAGGTAATCCAATTTCAAGAACTTTTACAGTACATACCATCTTGGGTTACGGTCGAAAAAAATTTTTGAGTTACGGTACTTTTTTTGTGTCTGCCCAGTCAGTTTTTTTCGACCACCATGAGCTTGAGCCAGGAGATCCATTCTTCCTAACTTCTCAAAAGATACCTTATGAGAAGCTGTACAAGCTGGTACTAGTTTGAAAAAAATCCTAGGTGGACCATCATTTCGAAAAAAATCGCCCCGAAGGCGCGCAATCGTGGTCTTGCGGCGGCCAAGTGGGTGAAGTCCATGATGCCTGACGACTCATTCTTCAGAGATCCATTCCAATCTTTGCTTTCCATTTTACTCATAGATATCTATTATTGACTTTTTATTTCAATTTGAGATGTTTTCGGGTTGACCATCATCTCGAAATTTCATTTTGAACCCAAATTTGGCCTGAAAAGGGTCGACACGGCTTCTTTCACGGGATCCCTGACCACGTATGTGACCGTTCTCAACTTTTTTCTTCCTTAAACATGAACAAGAGTGTCTGAACAACAGTTTTATAACAATCAGAAACCCTTTTGAGAGGACCATCATCTCGAAATTTCATTTTTGAACCCAAATTTGGCCTGAAAAAGGGCCGACACGGCTTTTTCACGGAATCCCTGACCCCGTATGTGACCGTTCTCAACTTTTTTTCTTTCTTAAACATGAACAAGAGTATCTAAACAACAGTTTTATAACAATCAGAAACCCTTTTGAAAGGACCATCATCTCGAAATTTTCATTTTGAACCCAAATTTGCCTGAAAAAGGGCCGACACGGCTTTTTCACGGAATCCCTGACCCCGTATGTGACCGTTCTCAACTTTTTTTCTTTCTTAAACATGAACAAGAGTGTCTGAACAACAAGTCTTCCTCTTCAAAAATTTTTCTCCTTCAACCGCTCTTCTCGATCGAAAGTTTTTTTCTTTTTTTGTCTGCGAATCTGGAAAAAGTATCCTGCAATTTGTTTTTGCCGAGATGTGGTCGTGAGGAGGAAAAAAAAAGAGATCCGTCGCTTTTTCTACTGTTCACTATCAGTTTTTCTACATCTCGTGGGTCCATGAGTCAAAAAAGTTGAGAACGGTCACATACGGGGTCAGGGATTCCGTGAAAAAAGCCGTGTCGGCCCTTTTCAGGCCAAATTTGGGTTCAAAATGAAATTTCGAGATGATGGTCCTTTCAAAAGGGTTTCTGATTGTTATAAAACTGTTGTTTAGACACTCTTGTTCATGTTTAAGAAAGAAAAAAGTTGAGAACGGTCACATACGGGGTCAGGGATTCCGTGAAAAAGCCGTGTCGGCCCTTTTCAGGCCAAATTTGGGTTCAAAAATGAAATTTCGAGATGATGGTCCTTTCAAAAAGGGTTTCTGATTGTTATAAAACTGTTGTTTAGACACTCTTGTTTCATGTTTAAGAAAGAAAAAAAAGTTGAGAACGGTCACATACGGGGTCAGGGATTCCGTGAAAAAGCCGTGTCGGCCCTTTTTCAGGCCAAATTTGGGTTCAAAATGAAATTTCGAGATGATGGTCCTCTCAAAAAGGGTTTCTGATTGTTATAAAACTGTTGTTCAGACACTCTTGTTCATGTTTAAGGAAGAAAAAAAGTTGAGAACGGTCACATACGTGGTCAGGGATCCCGTGAAAGAAGCCGTGTCGACCCTTTTCAGGCCAAATTTGGGTTCAAAATGAAATTTCGAGATGATGGTCAACCCGAAAACATCTCAAATTGATATAAAAGTCAATAATAGATATCTATGAGTAAAATGGAAACAAAGATTGGAATGGATCTCTGAAGAATGAGCCGTCAGGCATCATGGACTTCACCCACTTGGCCGCCGCAAGACCACGATTGCGCGCCTTCGGGGCGATTTTTCGAAATGATGGTCCACCTAGGATTTTTTCAAACTAGTACCAGCTTGTACAGCTTCTCATAAGGTATCTTTTGAGAAGTTAGGAAGAATGGATCTCCTGGCTCAAGCTCATGGTGGTCGAAAAACTGACTGGGCAGACACAAAAAGTACCGTAACTCAAAATTTTTCGACCGTAACCCAAGATGGTATGTACTGTAAAAGTTCTTGAAATTGGATTACCTATCGATTGATATATCACTTGCCTAGTAAAAACTCTTCAATACTGAGATACGCAGGTGCCAACCTGCCTACCGTAACCCGGCTACAGTAGGAGGGAATGGCTCAAAAATTTGCGTCCGCATTTCTGATGATGGGTTATCGCACTGGATGAAGTTTCATCCAAATCAAAAAATATTTTTTTTTATTGTACCCGTTGTTTTTGAGAATAACGGAGACAGCGTGTTAATAAGTTCTCATTCTCCATTGTTCTTCGAACTTTCTTTTTTTCTTTTTCTTCAAATCTCTATATTTACCTCTCGTTGCTTTCGTTTTCACTTTTTAATAATCAGGTTTTGTTTCGTAACTCTCTTCATATTCAAAAGAATTTTTAGGCTTAATTGTCGGTTTGCCAGCGCAGTTATTTGCGACTATTCTTCTCCTTTGCGTTTTAGGCAAGAAAGAAAAATCAGAAAAAAATTGAGAAAAAAATAAATAAGTATCTAGATATTCACAAGTAACCTAGCTTTACTTCTCTCCATTTTTATGGACGATTTTTTTTAATGAAGAAAATTATTATATCTTGCTGATTTTCTATTTTTTTTTCCGAGTGTTGTGAGATGGTTTGTTTTATAAATCATGCATGCATTCTTGCATTTTTTGTTTGTTGAATGGGTGATCTGCATTTTTCTAAATTCCATCTCTGTATTATGAATGATATTCTGCAGGAAATATGTTTCCTCAGCCTATGTTAATCAAACTGTTTCTCCAGTGATTACTTTGCGTCCTACCACAACGTATCTTTTCCGCATGCCTTTGGGAAATCACTTTTCTCATTTTAAAACATTAGACGCTTTAAAGAGCTCATTAAAATGAATAACTTCAAGGCGAGCAGAGATGACCACTCCAAACGTAGCCTCGTGTAGCCGGAGCAGCACCGAACAGACCTCAGAAAGGTCGTCGAACAGCTCGAATGAGATGGCCTCCGTTAGCGTCCTAGATTTGCCGTGGCGCGTAGTCCGACAGCTGCGCCCGACCGCGAACCGGCACATCTTCAGGCCGCACGCCGTCCACTGGGTCAGCAGGTATGTTTTTTTCTCTGGATACATAAAATATTGGTGGAAAAAAGTTTCATCGAAAATTTTTCAGGAAAGACGCATTCACAACCCAGACTTTCGTTTGGAAGTGGTCTCCCGACGGTCGCTTCGGAGTCGACGCTTCGGTTTCATCATGAGTTTTATGATTTAATCAGAATGACTTTCAGGGCGGTCGGCACAATGTACATACTTCTCAGGATCGTGTTCTGGCCTTTTTCGACTTGTACGACATGACATGGCGGCATTACGAGACAAGCGGCCTTCGTTTTCACGTCTGTTTTTTTTTGCGGACTTGATAAATTTTTTTTTTTTTGATTCTTCTCTCTCTTCTCGATTTTTGGAGAGAGGGAAATTTTTCTCAAATATTCAGCAGCAGCCATCAAACTGCGATACACAAGGGATTTTATAGCATAGTTCTAATTATATCTTAGATCCAAATTAATCCTGTAACTTCGAGAAATTTTTTTGAGCGGTCGCCTTAACCACTGACCTACATAAAGTGGATAACTTTTCTACTATCTGACTGAGATTTGTTAAAAAGCTTCATTTTTTTTTTATGATGATAAAAAATATTTGGAGGTGCCGCGATTCGCTTTTATCTACTGGCTCTCCGAAGACAAGCTGGCCATCGTGTCTTTGGTCTACCGGGATCACGGTGATGATCTCCAGCAGATTCCTCTGATTTTTGAACAAATCGTTCTGCATGTCGACCACCGCAATACTTCTGTATCTGTTGTCAAAAGCAAGTGAGTGGTTTTTATTGAAAATAGAAAGCTCATAACACTCCTTTCAAATAGTACCATTCATTTTTTCAATCAATAGTCCAATTTTTTTCTGAAAGTCCTCCTTTTCATTTAGAATATATGAAACAACGGAATCAATCGATTACAATGTTTGGTTTCACGTCTTCAACGACCGTTACGGAGAGCCGTTTCTAGCTAATAATAATGGTAAGATTTTTTCTTTGGGATTTGCAAGTTCGAATCGTATTTTCAGACAAATATCTGGTCTTCTCGAATACGAAGGATTGCCTCGTCCTCATTCCATATTTACCGAATGATGATCTCGACGTGAAATACGTGAAGGTCAACATGAATAGTTACCTTCGAAGGCACTTCAATTTCAGTTAGTTTTTATTTTTTATTTTTTTGAGATTTTGAAGAATTTTTTGGAATTGCACTAGCATAAAAATTAGATGAAACAAAAGATGTGAATTTTCTGAAAAGGGCGATCTGAAAAATTTCATATTTTTAAGCGGGGAGGTGAAAATGTTTTTATTCAAGGTACCTTCTAATATTGCTCGAATGAATTGCGAATATTTAAATTATAGAAAATCTTTATTTTGTTGTGTGTTCTTGCGTTCTGGTTAGCCGCTAGAATTACATGTTCGGACGATTTGAGTATAAAAAATATATATTTCAAAGTTCTGTCAGAAATATTGAACTCCTGTTCCAGTGTTCAACGAGTCGATGATAGTCTACGACGACCTGTACTTGGTGCCGTTCGTTTACCGGGAGGAAGTTCATTTGCTCGTCCACACGACGTGTGAGAAATGCTCGACGGTGAAAGTCTCCATCCGACTCGCCGACTTTTTGGAGCAGCAAAATCTCAAAAATCCTGACACGAATCACTTCGAGCTGTTATATGGTAGAGAAAAATTAATATTGCAGGAAGAACTTTTTTATAGGCGCCTTCATCACGCTCAGCGTCGTGGACAAGCCGTGCTACCGTCTGGGTCTGTCAGTCGCTTCGCAAGACGGAAGACTTGTCGTTCTGACCGATGGCGCCATGGACAAGTGCGATTTACCGGAGTCGAATCGTCTTCAGATGGTTTGATCTCCACAGAAAGTACATAGGATGGCTATTTTCCGTGGTCTTCAAGTATTCTCTTATCAATGAGAAAAACGAGTCTCCTTTCGGATTTTTCTATGCCGATTGGATATATTTTTCAAAAAGAAAAAAAGAAACTCATAAAGAACAATTGAACTCAATAAGAAAGTTTATATCGAAGTTAGGTTTAAATAATGTTGGAAAATCAGTTTAAAGAAGACAGTTTTTTATTATCTCTGCATTCAGCTCGTTTCGACTTGGCGTGATCGTTGTAAGAACTGCAAGAAGCTGGTGGTCGTGTTGGACTTGGAGACGGGTTCTGTGAAACGGATGCTCCTCAACTTGCTTCCGTTGGTTTTTTTTAAAATTATAATATGATGGTTAAGAGTCGTAATTTTTTTTTTCTGATTTCCTGCTTATGAGTACAGCTTTTTTGGAAACAGAAGAATTGGGGCAGCTATATCCCGAAAAAAGGAAGTTTTGCAGGACCGATGTCTTGACGCCTCATCCTTCGGGATCGATCCTCATGTTCCGTTACAAGGAGATGTATGGGATGCAGATGAGCGCCTTGAGTCTGTTTCCGCCTCTTTCCCTTCTTGTCCGAGCTCAACAAGCCATTTTCACCTCGTTGACGTCGACGCGCCGTCGTGCCTGGCATCTGCCGGAGATCCAGTCGCGGTACGGCGATCCCAACGTCTTCAAGACCGAGGCGAGGGCTCGTGGCGAGATGCCTAGGACGCTTTCCAACCATCGGAGCCGCACCGAAATTCGTTCTTCGAGGCTTCCCGTCTGCCAAGGAACTTGCAGACGAGGAAGGAGAGTCGAACGCCGTAAGAGTTGCTGAAGTTTCACAGATGCTCTCTAGTTCTCTCTTGCTTGACCCTCTTTTCGAGGTCGCGTGCATAAAAAAGAAAACGGGGTTTTCTCCACACCAGGAAATTCCTTAAGAAAAAAAAAATCAAAAATTTTCTATTTGCCGCAACTTTAAGCGGTTCGGTTTTTCTGCGATATTCTTTTATTCACGTGCTATTTTTAAGTTTGTATGACATGTCGGAAAGAGGAAACAAACAGGCTGGAGCTTTCCATGGCAACTGGAATATGAGAAAAGCTTCAGTTTTATCTTGTTGGTATTTTGGAGAAACCGTTTCCTTATTTCATGCGCACGGTCTCTGATAACTTTAATCTTCAAAATCGTTGTTTGGTTATTTTCTAGGTGAGTCGCTGAGGTTTCAAGCAATTAATGAAATCTCAATAATGTTCATAATAATGACAGTTTGCCATCCTTGTAATGCATCAGGTTAATACTCGACCTCATCATGTTACTGTTAATCTCCATTCTAGTTGAATTTGGAATCAACTAAAAAAAAAATCCCATTAGCTACATGCTCAATGCTTATAAAGTTTATTAATAATTAATAATGTAAAGATTTGTTATCATATTTCGGTTTATGTTGGTCTGTTACGTAAATCAATATTTTGTTTAACCTTTTTGAAAAAGATTCACAGAATACATAGGACAGTTGATTTACTGACAAGCCTGCAATGTTTTGTTTTCTTTGCCATTTTTTCCATGTTATTAATAACCTTCATCAATTTTTCGTTCTGTGAAATGTCACCCATTGCTTTCTTCCTGAGAATTTGTTATCTACAATATTGCGGCTGAATTCTCTTCTAAAAAAGCTCATAATTGTAAATTTCTGCATGCCGTTGATCTTTTAAAGTGTTTCCTCTTTTTCGAACTTGTTATGAGCGTCTTTCGTCAATTTTTCCCATTAGCGAGTTTTCTCACTTTGTCAACTTCTCCATTTTTAATAATATTTCATCTTGTAGTTTTTCTATTGCTGTAAAAAAATAACTGTCAGAATTAGCAATAAACTTTTTTATCAAAAAGAAAAACGTGAATGTGACTATGATCGTTAAACTTTTCGTGACTCGCGATCAGAACCCGAAACTAGTGAACATTCGATATTGACAGAAGGGGAAGAAGCAATAAAACTTTTAAACTTAACCCACGTCGCTTTTCCACGCAAGAAGCAATTCTTATTTGAAACGTGAATTAAGTCATTATGCAATCAAAAGGAAAAAAATTGCACATTCGAGTTACAGGACAAAGATTACGGTTAAAGTATAGAACTAAAACTAAAACATTTCAGTGAATGAAAATATTCACGCGGAGACCGGCAGAAAATTGGAAAAACGAGTAGAAAGAAAAGAAAGGCTCAACACCAGCAGGATCCTTCTGGCGTGTCGATCTTTCTCCCTTTAGTTTGATCGATGCTCACCGTTATCGCTGAAGTGAAACAATATCGATTGGCAGAAAAAACATGGACAATAAAAAAAAAATGAGAACCTGGTTCGACAGGATCTTCTTTGATCACTCCCGGCAATGCACTTGCGATACGGCGGAACAGCTAAAATATTTATATATATTATTTTCATTTACACAAGAATTTATCGATGTGGATTCAAAAAAATAAACGAAAAGGGAATTTTCTTGAACGTTAGACTACAATCAGGAAAATTGCCTAATTCAATATGCTATTCAACTTACAGAAATAGCCTAGAAATTAAAATTTCCAATTTTTCCCTTATACCATTTTCAATATATCTCTTGAAACTGGAACCGTATCAACTAGGAAAAAACGGCTCCTCAAAAACTTCTCTCGAAAAAAGTATTTAGAATAATCAGCAGGTAATTTCATTTCAATACTGCGTCTTTTTCATTTTCTTTAATGAAAAAATCGGTGGAACCTTTTCAGCTCCTTTTGTGGATTCTCAAAGAAACTTTTTAATTTTCGATGAAGCGAATTCGAACCTGCTTGACATTATAACCAGCCTTGGCTGAGGTTTCGATGAACATCACGTTGAGATCTTTGGCTTTTCGTTCGCCTTCTTCAGTGCTCACTTGTCTCAATCATAAGATTTTATTTAACGGAAATTGAAAGCTAATTTCCAAGAAATTTCGATTCCTGTTAAATGTTTTATCGTGCTCCTCAGATAGACTAGCTAATTCCCAAAGTGGATCCTCCGTTTCAAAAACTTAACTATGTCGGTCAAAATTCGAAAAATAAAGAAAAGGCTATCGAGTTTCCTTTTTTTCAGTTGTTTCGAGTTTGTCAAAGAGTCAACTTGAACCGAAATTAGCAAAAACGTAAATATTTTTAATAACCCGTCTTTTCTAAATAAAAAACCAAAATTACCGTTTATCTGACAAATCCGTTTTGTTTCCGACCAGCATAATAATGACGTCACTGCCGCGTTCAGTTCGGACGTCGTCGATCCATTTGGAAGTTTGATGGAACGAGTTCGCGTCTGGAACAGTATTTCATTCTTTCAACATGAATCATTCAATTTTTTTTTCATAGCTGGTTCTTTCTGAACAAAAGAAACCATATTTAAATTAATCTTGCCTAGTCTATCAAAGGTGAATCGAGAAGTCGATACAAATAGATACCGGGTAGCAACTTTTGAAAAAGTCAATCGGCGTATGGTAATCGGTGGACGTTTGTATGCTACCGGGTACTATCTCTATGGTACCTGGGTCGGAGTTCGATGCAGTAGCTACCGGGTAGCTACCTGACACTCGCGATTTCTTTCGGAAAGTCTGGAGTTGCTTCCCGGATCGTTATTTGTTGTTTCAGCTTTATCCAATAAGACCCTGGAAGGCTTGGGAAGGTGTAAAAAAACACGGGTGCTATATAAACGACCGATGTGCCAGCCAGTGGCAATCGCGAATTTCAGGTGGCTACCCGGTAGCATCCAGATACCGATCAGGTACTATCCAGGTACCATAGAGATAGTACCCGGTCGCATACAAATGAGCACCGATTACCATTCGCCGATTGACTTGAGTTGCTACCCGGTACCTACTTGTATCTACCTCTCGATTCACCAGTGATTGACCAAATGTTTCAGAATAAAAAAACTTTCACAATTGAAAAATGAGTGCGATCGTAGAGTTTTAAAAATGATCGGTGAAGGAATTTTAAACATACTGATGAGTCCGAGAGCATAGGAAGAAAAAAATTAGATCACCACGATTGTCAGACAAATTATGACATATATTTCGAAAATGTTCATGATGTGAAAAAAAAATTATAAAACTATTCATAAACGGTTTACTAAAATCGAGTTGAAATCTCGTTTTTCAATTCATGATTTTCTGGGCCAAAATTTGATTCTTGGCTCATTACAATACACAGGAATCGTAAACGTCAAACTTTTATCAAAAAATAAAAGGGGGAACTATAAAAGACCTCTTTCCCAGAAATCAATGAATTAATAAAAAACTTGTGGGAATATTTTACCGTAAAGTCCACTTTCATTTTTTTTTCACAATTTTGCTTTTCGAATTGAATTCGCACAAGAGGAAAATTCGCGGCTTTTTTTGAACTCTCTTAATGAAAAATAAATTTGATATTCACAGCTTAATCACAAAGAAAACCATTGTAAAATTTCTAAATTCTCACTTTTTTATTAGAAATGGGAAAAGAAGCATCAATAGAGAAATTTTTTTTTTATTCTCCAGAAAAATTGTCTCTTTTTCACTAAAATAAAAAGTTACTTGTGATGTCATAAACGACAACGGCAACGGTGGAGTCTCGGATATAGGAAGGAATTAAAGATCGGAAACGCTCCTGACCGGCCGTGTCCCACAGTTGGAGGCGGATCTGGAAACATTCAGATTCAAAAAAAGGAGAAATTTTACAGAAATTTTTTTCTGTTTATCTATCTATTTATAAATATCAACAGGCAAATTGGGGGCGGCATAGCTCAGCTGGCATAACTCATTTCTAACGTCCGCAAGGTCGTAGGTTCGAGTCCCCCCGAGGTCGACCAAGCCTTTCATCCCTCCGGGGTAGATAACGTTTAGAGCTACATACAGCGAAAAGGCTAAATCTCTGCCATCGGCCTTTGGAAAGCCGGCACCGTACTTCTTCCTACGACCTCTCTTGTACCTGATGTTCTACGAGCGAAATTCACAACTTCTCTGCCTAAGCCACAGCTCCTGCCGCCGTTTAAACACAGTTGAAATCAATGAAAGTCGATTGCAGATGTATTCTTACATTGAAGATGCAATAAACAGTTTTAAACAGGCAAATTAGACACATTTGTGAAAAAATAATAAAATCTACGTACAGTCCGGTCCTCCAAGTACATGGTTTTGCTGAGAAAGTCGATTCCTATGGTCGCTTGGTAAGTATTATCGAACGAATCGTACATGAAGCGCGTGATAATTGACGTTTTCCCAACTGGAAAAAATGAAAATTTTTTGATGTGAGCTCAATATTAAAGAAAAGCTCAGAAATTCTATAACGAACCACTTTGCTCCCCGAGAAAAACCAGTTTGAATTTCTTCATGGGGTTCCAAGAGTCTACGGTCGTCATCTGCTGAAAGTTTTCAAAAACGCGAGGAAAACAATGTAAAAAAGAATTTGTCGAAAACGTTCGACAAAACAAAATAAAAAAAAAACTTCCGATTGAACTATAAGAAAGAAAAATCGGAAAAAATGTTTTAAAACGTTTATGCCAATAAATAACTCGATTCAAAACTTTTTTCGCAATAAAACAATAAAATTCAATTGTTTTAAGTGATATTTTAGAAATGAGAATTCCAGAAAACAAAAAGTACTTTTTCGAATTAAATCGTTTCTATGGATACATCCTTGTTTTAGAAAGAAACTATCCATAAAACTGCCTGGGAGAACTAACAGCACATGAAAATCGCATCGTGGCCACGCATGCAAGAGAAAACATAAAGCATGAAACCAACGCGCCCTTTAGTGACTCACGCCATCTAACTGATAACGTATGGCCGAGCAAACTCAATGCCTAACAGAACTACTAAAGGATTTTTGGTCTAATTAGACAAAAATGGAATATAAAATACTTCGAAAAGATAGAAATAAAAAACAAAAGAAAAAGTAAAAATGACAATTGACCGAGTAACGACGAAGTTTGCTCTGACGCCAAACGTACCAGATTTTCGTGAATTTATTTACGTTCTCAGACCTTGGTAACGCGAACGGGACGCGAATCGGACGTGTCGGGGCCTTTCTAGTGACCACTTTAGTAGCCTTAAAGCTCTTAAGTGATACCTTGAATCGCCCAGAAACGTCCGGAGCACGTCCGTTTCGCGTTACCAATGTCCGAGTTGTGGGATTCCATTTCTGTCTCACTATCGTTCTCTTTACGGGAGAAAAGAATGTGTCCCACGACTGTTTTCGCATGTAGCCACGCCTTGCGTCTTGGAAAGATGATAATTTTCTCGCAAATTAAAACTTGGTTCTTAGGTCCTAAGGCTTAGGATCAAAATTATTTCAAATTTTTTTTGGGATCAACGCTCAAAATGTGATTTTGATTATCTCTATGTTTTTATATAGAGAGTAGGAGAACGCTCAAGTAAGCCTTAACTGTGATTTTTATTAATCTTCCGAGCTAGAGATATCAAGGGATCAGCTTCTTGAAGCGAGAGAATTTGATAGAATAACATATATAGCGTGGACGAAGTTTCGCAACGCACTTCTCGAGGTATTGCGAAATAAAATTTCGAGTCCAAAAAAATGTTTATTTTTTTAAGAATATGATTATACAGCTTTCCTTTTTTTATAACCATCAGTTTTGGAATTTTTTTGTATGAAAAAAAGAAAAATATTTATTTTTGTCCACACATCTTTTCACGTTGATCAATAAACACAAGGTCTCAACCGAACTCGAAAATATTATCACATATAGAAAGATTACACGCGTCTAGTTCCAATTTTCCCTAGAAATAGTAATTTCTCTCACGGTAGTATTTGGAACGAAAATAATAGTTATATACAGGCTCAATTGTCTTTGATTCATTCGAGAAGATTATCCACAGCATCCTGCGACTTTAGGATCGAGTCCTGATCTTTTGGTGACAACCAATCGGACGAATTCTTCAGCAGAACACGGATGGATAGCCACAGTGTCGACAATGTCCTTGTAGGTGAGTCCTTTTCGGAAAGCCACCGCGAAGCCTTGCATAACCTCGGCCGCATTAGGACCCACGAAGTGCAGTCCGAGGACTTCTTGTGGACTGCTCCTCATACAAATCACCTGTGAAAATTTTTAGTGTGATAATTTTTGAGAATCCTGTTTCAATAGATTCACCTTGAGGTAGCACTGTTCACTGTCCTTGTCCTGGGGGACAATAAACTCGAACGGAGTAAAGTACGAATGATAAACCTGAAAATGAAATCCATTAAAGGTGAGAAAGTTACATAAAAAAACAAAGCAAATCCAATTTTTCTTCCTATTTATAATGGAAATAAAGTTTTTATTAATAATGTGAGAAAATGAATGGAGGCTGAGGAAAATCGAACGATCGAAACTTCGAACTTAGCTTAATAAACCTCAATGTTCTCAGCTCCGTGAGCAGCGACGGCCTGCTCTTCTGTCATTCCGACGCAGGAAAGTTCGAGCGGAGTGAACACCTAAATGTACAGGGTAAAACATCGAGATGAAGATAATAATGACTGTAGTGGCTATTTTCTCATATTCCGTGATCTCCTTGGATCCGCCGAACATTCGCTGAGCGAGAAGCTGTCCCGCTCTTATCGCGGCCGGCGTCAACTCTGGCCGTCCCTGGATTTCAGTTTGCATTTCCTGATTACAGAATCTTACTGTACCTCGACAACGTCGCCAATGGCGTAAATGCCTTCGGTGGTGGTACGGTCGAACTCGTCGGCAAGTATCCTGCCTGACCTCGCCGAAGTTTGCACATGAGCGTCCTTCAACCCTAACGTCTTCACGTTTGGGTCTCTTCCTGGATTATCGAAAATAAATCTAGAAGCCAATCAATTTGAAATACCCATAGCCCAAATGATCGTATCGTATAAATCTTCCGATGAATCTTTACCCGTTTCTGCGTTTTTGAAATTCACCTGCAATATTGGTAGTCCTGAGATAAGGACTTCTGTTCTCACCTTTTTGCGATTATTCTCAATGGAAACTTCTTTAACTTCTTCGCTCCACCGGATATTCACACCATGTGCCTTCAGATTTTGAACTATTTTGTTGACGCAGTCCTAGAACTTCAGCTTTTAGTAATACATGAAGCCGAGCTACTCTGTCGAAGCCTTTGAGAGGAATCGAACGGATCATCAAATGGACTTCATAGCCGAGGTCGGCGAGAAGTCCGGCGGACTCTAAGGCCACGTAACTCGCTCCGACTACCAAAGTCTTCCCAGGGGCGTAGGGCAACGAGAATAAATCGTCCGATGTGACTCCTGAAAATAGAACTGTTTATATACGGAAAACCAAAGTAGTTGTTTTCTTGTTTCTGAATCTTAAACAATAGATTTTTTCTTGCCTAACTCGGCGCCTTCAATGTTTGGATAACGCGGTCGGAGGCCAGTTGCGATGACAATTTTCGGAGCACGTAAAAGACGCTGCAAAAAAGAAAAATAACCCAAAGGGATGATTTTTGACTTCAAAACCTCAGTCTTCTTCTTATCCATCGCAGTGGTATGAACCTCGTTCTTATCCACGAACTTGGCGAATGCATTGATATATTTGATTCCTCTGAAAAATCGAAATTTTTTGAACTCTGAAAAACAAACTTTTCATTCAGCTGTACCCTGTAAATCCAATTGTTGGCTCGAATTCGGTCGTTTACAACTTTTGCCAAAGTGTGCCTGGTAAAAATTCTCTCAATTTGTGAAATTTCGACCTCACCAGTGATGGTCAGGTTTCTTCACTCCGAGCCAACCGTAAGCCTCAGCATGTGAAATCTAGAAAAATCTTGAAATTCGCAGAAAGATGCCCCTTTCAGTTCTTTCAGCTTTTTATACAATTTCTTAATGAAAAACGGAAAATTTTTCGAAAGACAGTTTCCAGTTTGCTATGGAGCGCTATTTTAATGTTTCCTCATCTATAGTATGTTGAGATTTTGAATGTCAAACAGCAAACTCCGCCCCCAACAACGCTCTATGGATGGCTCGCTCTCTTATTGGTTTGGTCTACGCATAAGGGGCGGAGTTTGACCGACGACTTGACATTTAACATTTAAACAGACCATTGAATTATCAAAAAGTTGAACCTCCTTTCCAACGATGGCAGCATGATGCATGAGCTTCTTCGGAATGCAGCCAACGTTAGCACAAGTGCCTCCGATGCCCCAAGTGACCCCTGAAGGAGTCGGCTCCACAGCATCCACTAGAGCGACTTTTGCGCCTAGGCTTGCACTGAAAAGAGTCACAACCGACTAAAAGTTTCGAATTTATGGAAAAATTCGTTCCAAAAGTCGGACTTACGCCATTTTCGAGCAAGATAGACCGCCAGACCCGCCACCGATCACTATCAAATCGTAATCATTTGGCTTTGTGCTGACTAAAAATTGATTCTCTTTTCGAAGCTTCGGGACAGTTTTATTCAACTCTGAGTGTATATCTTAATATAGACTTTAAAAAAAAATAAAAAACCAACATAATCGTCTTGAGCAAAGATTAAACGTCCGTGTAAGTGTCATTCTGCAATTGAAAAATTCTTTTTTCATTAAAGTCAAGATTAAAAGTAGTCTTTGTCGCAGAAATAAAATCTCTTCGTGGAATACTCAGTTTCAATAAATAAAACTTTATTTGCAAATCCCATAAATGACAAGGATAACACTATGAATACTAACTTCTGAAAACCGGTAAAATAAGTCAAAAAAAGGCTTTTTTTGAGAACGAAAAAAAATATCTACAAATAACAGCAAGCATCTCAGTTTCACATGTGCATTTCCATCGAGAACAAGGTTGGAGCCGAACATTTGACATAGATTTCTTCGTCCATGATTTCGTTCGAAGTGCTGATCATCTTGCCGAACTCCATTTCGGAGTCGTCTGGAAACGAACAACTTTTTTGTTTGGAAAAAGCTTTTTTTCAACGAACCGAGGTTCCACTTCATTCCGCGAGTAGTCACTTTAGTGGTTCTCTGACACAACGGCATCAGGCCGCACTTCTTTGAACACAAGTTGTGCTCACACATGATCATCGACTCCCCCTCAAAATTTACTTCTATTAATTTTCTTCGACTCAATATTTCCTTACAGGCGACAGACAAAAGACGAGATTTTCACCGTCAATCGCATAAATCGGGATTTTCATCTCGCAGTAGTGTGCCAGGGTGGACAACGTCGCCATTGTGTGGTCGAAGCGGCCGTTAAGACCTCCGAGAAGAACGATTCTCTCGCATTTCACCTGAATTTTCGGAGTTTTTCAATCTGGCTCCGAGATTCGAGGGACTTTTAATTTCTTGCGGAACCGTTGCTTATGTTCGAATTCTTTAGTCAAAATTTGAAGTTAAGATGATTCAGTGAAAATAAAATTGACTTCCGGATTTTTTTCCAACATCTCCATGCAATATTTGAGCGTTTTCTGAAGATCTGTGGCGTTCTGATCGAGAAGGGGACAAACTCTGAAACCGACTCCGTTTCGGAGAAAAAAGCAGCAACAACTCACTCGACAGACATTTTCATCATGTGCTCCATCGTGTTGTTGTTGCTCGAGTCGAAGTCGCCGCAAACGGCGTGAGGCATCTTCAGATCACTCTTCCTTCATCAGATCCGGTTTTCAGAAAGCAAAGGCCTGGAAACCTCTGAAGGACTCTTCCGGAGGCGCCGTCGGTGCAAACGCGTCGGACAGCCGAATTCCAGGCCTTCACCCAGAAAGGCCGTTCCGCTGCCATGTCTCCGTTCAGCCAGATACACAACGAGCCTTCTGAAATCGTCGTTTTTCATGCCTTATCTTTTAAGAAAATCCTGGGGTAGTGAGAAGAAGTAAGATTGAAACTTTTTTAAATAGTTCCTCTGAAATTCGAAGAACAGTCAGCCACTTCCTAGAGATAGAAAAATCTTCAAAATTTACCCGGTCTATGGAACATGTTGAACGGCTTCATGGTCCGCATGTGCTTGGAAGTTGGCGACATCATCATTTTCTGGAAAATCTTCGGACGTCCCAAACTGGTCTTCATAAATACGAGGAACAACTCTGGTTATGAGCAAAAAGAATCCATCAATAATTGAGAATATGAGCTGGAATATCTCAAGTAAATCTCGAAAATATCACTTAAAGTTGGCTGAAATACTGCTAAGTGCGATTCCTTTGCATGCATTGAAGACAGAAAAACAAAAACTTTCAATCTAACTTTATTCCATGAATCCAACAATCAACACCTCATCAAATCCCTTTGCACAAATTCATAATGGGCCCTTCTATACTCTATTTGAGAACCAATGGTAAAAATGCAGCAATTAATCAATAAGAATACAAATTTCGAGAGGAAGAGAGAAACACGAAATCTATGGCAATATCAATAGAGATACATGAGAGCTAATAATAAACGAGAATAAATTAATTTAAAACGGATTTGAATGAGGGAGAAGCTCAGCCGACAAACATCATCATGCAATACTAATGTGAAGGTAAAGATATATATTAATCGAATATTTTAAAAGAATAAATTAGAATTTTGCGACTAGCGTTTCATTGCCAAAAAAGGACAAGCCCACTGAAATGAGTGGGCTTGACGCCTAAGGGGAGTCGATGATTAAATAGGAAGAAGAGGCACCGCCCAGACGCTGCAGACGTACGTCAACATGGAGAAGCACAAAGAACACCACACTATTCACAAACACAACACACGAGACTTTCATGCGAATAATTACAAACAACTGATTGAAGGGCTGCAAGGAAGCGATTTCTCTGCACGGACGGAAAACATGAAAAAGGGCAAGTGGGAAGGAAGGCCAAGGAACTATATGCTCTTATTATTTTCGAGTTTTGCCTATAAACAAGCGTGCATTTGAAGTACAAAAGTCAGCGATGGAAGTTGGACGTTAGGATTATGGTGGAAGGTGTTACTCCGCTCGTTCTTCGGCGGCTCGTTCTTCTGCCAGAATCTTTTCGAACGAAAACGGCAAGAACTCGTAGCCTTGTCCTCCGTAGAACTTCGACTGGAACTCGACCCTGCAAAATAAAATGTTCGAATTTTTTTCGATTTTTTCGTAGTAGGAAGGAAGGAAAGGACAACGGACCAGTGGAGACGCAGGGCGTGAAGGAAAGCGGAGAGGCCTTCCATCAAGACGAGAATGAAGACGGAAAGGAATCCGAAGACGAAGAAGAGCAGGTAGGTGGCGATGGCGCCAGAGTAGCCGTCCATCGTGAAGGCGTGACGGAACACCATCGTCCACAGCACGTCGGAAAGCTCTGGACAAAAGCAAAAATTGAAACAGCAAAAAATTCTAACGGTTGAATAATGTTGATATGAAAAATAAACAGAAATTCTCCTGTGCTCCAGGGAAAGAATAAATTCCGAAAATTATTTTATTTATTCAATCCATTTATGCCATTTTGACATTTGAAAAATGCTGATAATGAGAAATATTTGATAAATATTTGAATAAGCTTTCCAGATTATCCAGGACCGCTATAAAAATTATAAATTATCAACACTGCATCTAATCAACTTCGCCTTCAAACCGTCTGAAATTTAAACATGAGAAAAAGCCGATGGAATGGGAGACGCATTTCCCAAATCCCTTTTTTTTTCGAACAGTGGCGAATATATATTATCAAAATACGACTTTCATTCCAGCGAAAAGAATTTTCATATTTTTTTCATTGAAATTGTTCAAAGTATCGTTCATCATCTAGTTTTTAGAGTGATTTTTTGATTTCTTCGGGAAAATTAAGATCATCCGAAAACAAACGAGCATGAGCTAGCGAGAGAGCCCAGAGACGCAAGTAGGAAGCTGTGTGGGAGATGCAGCCGAGGGCGAACTCGATGGTGTGAATCGCCTGGTAGACCATCACGTCGCCCATTTCCAGCTGAACACAAAAATCAGAGGATCTTCATGAAGAACGACTCCTGACCGGTCCGTCGCCGTGTCCATGGCCGTGGCCTTCAGGTTTCGCCTGAATAGGCGCGTGCACAACTTCTGCGTCATCGCCGTTCATATCGGCTCTCACACTCTGAAACAAAAATTAAAACTAAAAACGAGCCATTTTTACTCCGCATTACAGGAGAACATCAAAAAAAAACCAGGCTAGAGTAGCAGATTTCTCAAATTTTTGCCATTTTCAGAAGGATGGTTGGATGAAGCTTCGAATTCGCTTCAAGAGAAGTACGGCATTAAATATTGAACAATAAGACATTTTTTTATGCTCTTGATGAATGAAGTTTTTTTTGACTAAATGAAAAAAAATAAATTCATTCCGAACTTCTCGATTTTTTTGAGCTCCTCATAGATTTATTTTTAGTCGTTTTGACCTTGCATTTAAAAAAACCTAATGGAGTTATAAAAATGTTTTTCTTATGATCTGTCATTTTCGTATTCCCAAAGTTATTACAAAAGTTTTTAATATTTCAGCTTCAATCAATCATCCATTTTGAAGATAAGAGAAAAAGGTGATGATTCTCGCTACTGTAACCTTCATTTTTTCGAAGCCCTCCTATAAAGGTAAAAAAAAAACACCAACACCAAAGCAACCACGGCGAAACAACATAAAGGGACACCAATTGAGGCAAGCATTAGAACAAGAAAAGATGCAGACAAGTGTTACGAGTGCATGGGGATAACTATTAAAAAAACAACTCTGAATACAAATTTTTAAAAAAATTCCAAAATGATTATGTGTAATTATCTTGTTGAAATTCTTGGTAGTTGCGTTGGTATTTCATTAAAATTCTTATTTAACCGACGAAACCTCGCGATCAAATTCATTGTGAAGTGTACTGTAGGCGGTTTGGTGCTTGGCGCGTCGCATGACGAAAAACGGCTTGGCGAACAACATGATTGGCACTTGGACCACAGCCAAAATCACTAATATCATTTCAATGATGCCCTGAAAACCAACACGACGACGTTACCAGTACGAAACAACGATTAATAAGATATTTTTGTGTCCTAATTCAATGACGAGGTATGTTTTTCATAGTTAACTCGGTTTAAACTGGTACCGCCTAGTTTTACCAGTATGACCCAGCCCCATCAGTGGTATCTGAGGTAAGACTCCATTTTCACAGTTAGATGCTTGAGGATCGACACGGTGCCATGCTTTTCTTTTACAACAAAAGAAAACAAAAAATAAAAAATTGTAAAAACGAATCGATTACCAGAAAACGTTCCAAAACGGGTTATTTCTATGATGATGTAGATAAAGCAAAAAACTATATTTCTTTCAAGTCGGCTGCAAAATTACGAAAGCATTATAAATAGGGAAGTTTGAAAATTGTTCTGAAAAATGATCTCAGCACACAGTGGGTCTTCTAAATGAGACCAGATTTTTTCATATGCAGTTTTTTATGCTGCTTTTGAATATATACTCAAGAAAAGTGAAGACTTCTCACAATGAAAAATAAAACTTTTCAAAGATTTTATTTCGGTTGGTAGATGTAGATTTCGAAAACAGATCATCTACAAAAAAAAACAGCCGTACCACTTCTTGCAGAAAGATTTATATCCCATCCGAAAATCAACTCGGAGTAATTTTTTAAACTTGAAAAATGAGAAAACTTTTAAAGCAAACTATCTGAAATTTTCGCGTCGAGTTTAAAAATCGGCGTATAAAAATGCAACTTAATAATAAAGTCTCATTGAAAAGCCCCACTGATAGCTTATTCGAAAAAAAACTTTTTGAATTTTCTATTCCTGATTTTGGTCCGTTTTGGAACGCCATGAGCCCAACACCACGACACGCCCAGTGAAAACAACGCAGCCAAACGACGACGACGGCATTCGCCAAGAGCTCGCAGTTCTCACCAGTTGGCGGTGGCCGACCTCACGTCGCTGCTTCTCTTCCTTCCACAGCATGTAGGGCTTGGCGAACAGCATCACTGGGAGACAGGCCAGCGCGAGAAGAACGAAAACCGTTTCGAAGAACGACTACAACCCTTTCTCCATACCAATTCGAACCCTCCCATTTATTAGGTTCAGTTTCATCTTTGGTCAACTAGATCACAAAATAAAACTTATTTTCAAATTTTCAAATCGAATAAAAAAAACAAATAAACTAAACGGCATGACCAATTTGAACTGCATTTATTTTCTTCTCATTTTCCTTCTATTTTATTTCTCTTACCAATAATCTTATTCTCAGTATTCTCCTCGTTACTTCGTATCAAATTATATTGAAAATCCTATTTTTATCGAAATTTAGTGCCAAACCTGTCCAGGGTACCAGAGGTTGAGGTAGCACAAGTCAAGAGTCGAGCCATCTTCGGCGACGAATCCGCCGGCGCGCGACTTTATCATGAACATGTTGATGAGGCCGACAAGGAGCGATGGAGCACAGCTCGAGCCGGGATAAGTGTACCCCAACACGGTGCCTCCCTGGAATCAGTTCGAACTCAGGCTGGAATCGAATCAAATGGAACCTCAGCCGTGAAGAAAAGCCATTTGGCAACAATCTGCAGACACAAATAGATGAAAATGGAGGAGAGGAAGATCATTTGCGGAATGAACATGAACTTAATGTCGAGATCCGACTTGAAATACCTGAGAACAAAAATATGTATTGAGAAGGAAAAACGGAGCAAACTTGTGATTTTTATAGCTGAGAAGGAGACCGAAGGTCATCTGGGTGATACCAAGGATCACGGACATCTTCATCTTCATCGAGTTCAAGAACGACAATTTGTTCGCCTCGGCGAGATTCCATGCAGGATCAACACCAATCGGATAGGGCGACCCCTCAACAATATTGGTTTTGAAACGATTTCGTTAAACATTCTTTATTGAATTCTGAAAAACGAAGATATTTTTTCCTCTTTTTTCGACCATTTTCGATTAGATTTCGAGGAATTTCACTACTTTAAAAAAATCAAAAAAACGAGAGCTCTGAGTGGTAAAATTCAGTTATTCGCCCCGAAATTAAAAATAAATCGTGAACCTTTGTTATTTTTAATCAACTTGGAAATTCCTATTTTTTTAAAATTTTTAGTTGTTAGCTTTTGATCCTTGAGAAAACAAGCTTCATGCAAATATTTCAACTTTTTATATTTTTATGTCTAAATTTTTGATTGTAAATCATATTTCTCGTTTATAATTGCTGTCTTTACTCCGCTTGTGACTGGATTCCGGAATCTTTAGAAAAAAAGTTTCCTTCAGGTATGATTGAATTGAGATCAATTTTAGCTCCTCCCACTACTTTATTTTCGTCATTTTTTAATTTTTTTTTTGCTCCTATTTTTCAGTTTCATCCAAAAAAAAAATTCGAAATTGAGTGATCTCCAACAATTTTTTAACTTATCTTTCTTCTATTAGAACTTGAAAACTTATTTTTCTCGCCAAACAAACCACCAAATTTGCTCTACCACTAAGAATAACTGACGAGATAAACGCGAGGTCGGTGGCGGTACATTGACGAACTCGCAAAAATGTCGCTTTTTTCTAGGCGCGATCTCGCATTTATCTCGGCGCGACCTCGCATTTATCTTGCATTTCGGAAATTTTCAAATTGCGAGAGAAATGCGAGCTCGCGCCTAGAAAAGTGCGAGCTGGCGCCCAGAAAAATGCGAGACCGGCGCGAGAAAAAACGCGAGATGTTTGCGAGCTCGTTAATGTACCGCCAGTGTCTCGCGTTTATCTCGGCAGTTATTCTTAGTGACGCTATCGAATCTCTTCTTTCAAGAAAGTGATCAACGCTGCTGATTCGAAGAAAAAGAGAACTACGAACGTCAAACGCGAGTTCTGGGATGAGCATGAGTCTTTTCTCGGCGTCTTGCGGATGGAAGTTGTCCTTGTAGCAATTGCGCCAGGCCGATCCAAAGACATTGAAACTCTTGGAGAAAGATGTCGTTGTAGATGAAGCCGGTGTAGATCGAGAAAAGGCCCATCAACACGATCACATAGCGACCTCCGAAGAACGTTTGGAAGATCTGAACAATTCATAAACTCCTACTTCTTTTTTGAAACAGAAACCTCGTCTTTGATCCGAGCGGCTTCGAGTTGTTTCTCTTTGAGAATGAAGAAAAGAGCGGCGAGGAACATGATGACGCCGTGGCCCATGTCGCCGAACATGACGGCGAAAAGAAACGGAAAAGAGACCATCGTGTAGGGAGCTGGAATCCGTTCGCATTGTACAGGTTCCCGGATGGTTCGGAAAACCTGGGTTAATTTCCCGATAGGTGGCGATTCCGTAGGCGTCGACGATGTTCTGGAATCCACGGGTGAACTTGTTCGTCTTGTTGTACGTCGGCGGCGCTTCCGCAGATTCCATTCGGTTCAGAATCGACGGCACTTGACTGCCGCTCTCCTCCTGGCAATATAATGATTGTTAAGTTGTTCCCACAAATTTTTTGATTACAAATCTACAAATTTATGAAACTAATCCAGTATTGTATACATGACCTTTGAATTTTTCGAATCAGTAAATCAAATTAGAAATTTATTATATTTTCAACCCATTCTCAAACCTTAAAATCTCACGCAAGAGGCATCGCGAAAAATTGGCCTCTCTTAACTTCTAAAAATTTCCAAGCATCGAAAATTAACTATTTTTGGCGTTTTCATTCATTCTTATGTCCTATTCTTCTCAAATGTTTACCTATGATAATTTTTAAAAAAAACTCACAGTTCCGCGTTTCAAAGCCATTTTGATGCGATCCAGCTCATCAACCGGACACCAAACCTCGGCAATCAGACATTTCTGTTTAGAAAAATGAATAGAGAGTTGGAAATTTTGTTATTACCTGCGTGACGTCAATGTTGAAAAGGTTGAGGGTGTGATAGATCGACTTGATCTTTCGGACTTTGGTCAGCCACATTCTGACGTTTTTCGAAGCGGCAACCTGTAAATTAAGGTTATCTTTTTTATTATTCTCGAAGAGGAATTAATTCAAAGCAAACCAAAACGCGATGTCGATGGTCTTGAGTTTGGCCCAGAACGGTCTTGAGATCTTCGATTCTGGTCATCACTCCGATGGACATTTCGCGACGTTCTTGTGGCGTATCTGGGCAAGGATACAAAGTCGCTCGGAAACTGAAAAAAATGTTGGTTACTTTAGAAAAAGGAAACCTCAAATAAACGAACCCTTCACAAATTTTCTTCACTTTTGTCTTGAGCTGTTCACCTTGGAAGAAGATGATAAAGACCGTTTTGTTCACAGGTTCACCCTGAAACATTTCTATGATTCCTTTTGAAACCTTGTCTATCCAGCAAATGTGTTTTTTCTTTATAAGCTTTCATAATCTATCGCTCAATTTTTAAAAAAATGGAAAATTTTTGAAAACATTTTATTTTCGAGGTAAATACAAGCCATGAAAAAAATATCAGCAAAACTTTTTTTATATACATTTTTTTATTTTTGTACTCCGGCTCGATCTAACACAGCTGATTTAATAGAAAACTTCGCATATAGAACTTTATTTAGCGAAACACTTTTCGAGCCTGAAAACAGAAGAAACAAACAATACACCCTTTCAAACATTTATAATTTTATTGGAAATTTAAAAAGTGAAGTTTCAGTTAGTCAACTCACCGTTACAGTATCATTCAGAACGTCGTCAATTTCGCTGGTGCGCAAAAAAACGTTTCCACGGCATGCGCGCCAAAGGAGACGCTCAAAGGCCGGAAGACGTTCGCGTTGGATCACGCCGGCGACAAATCTGAAGCCGATGATCAACCCTCGAATTCAGATATTTCTGGAGAAAAGTTTCACGAGAACTTTCGAGTAAATCACCAAAAACTTCCTTCTAAGATGACATTGACAAGAGAGGTTATTCTACTTGAAACTTTCTGAAGTCTATTAATTTGAGCCTTTCAATCTGGCTTTTTGAATCAGCCAGAAGGTGTAAAGTTCAGAATTTTTTTCAAAGGCTCAAACAGATTAATCTTCCTTGTGAAATTTTAAAAAAAGTTCTTTTGGTGATTCAATTGAGAGCTAACGCTTTGGAGAGCTCAAGCCAACTTTTTCACAAAAACTAATTGAAACTACTCATTTCACCACCACCAAAACCAAGTATTCGTATAGCAATTCTACCGTAGTTGGAGCTTCAGAGGCATATGGGCGTCCGGTTGACTGTGGGAGATGTCCAACTCGTCGTCGAGAGGTCCGGTGACACTGGCGCTCTCCGCGATCAGGTCTTCGTGCTATAGTTCAACGTCACCACGGGTTTACAACAAAGATTATTTTCAACTCTACCAAAAATAGTTTGTTAAATTCACTAGTTCGCAACAGGGATGTACGGATATGGGCTTTTGTCGTAAAAACGGGGAAAATCGACATTACTTTGTCTTTTTTTTATTCTCTAACGGATACTTTTTTTCGGTTAAACTTCTACTGTTTTTTTACTTATCGAATGAAATAAATTGGAGAAACTTTGCTCGAATTTATTGCCGCATCCCTGGTTAACATCATGTTTGTTTTCTTAACGCATGCCACTGTTTTTAGAAGAATGAGAGTGAGGATGCTAAAAAAGAAGAAGCTTCGATTTCAGAGCAAGCACATAACTACACGACAAAACAGGCGAGACGAGCACGACGGCGGTCTCACCCGAAGTTGGCAAACATGGTGCCACCAGCAGGTGCTCCAGCTCCTCCTTGAGTGAGCTGCTGGGTGAGCTCGAGCGATTCTTCGCCGCCTAGGTCCAGAGAACCTCCGCCAGTCGCCGGTGGAATTATCGTGTCGCCGCTGCCTGCCTGCTCAGGCCGACTTTACTTGAGGAACATTCAAATGAGAAAGTTAGTTCACAGAGAAAATTTTCAGAAAGAAATCATGCTATCAGATCAGAGAGTTTCAATGCAGTAAATACAATTTTTATATATATATATATATATATATATATATATATATATATATGAAAGTTAGCAGAAATTCAACAAAGTTCCAAAAGTGATAGGACTTCTTTTGCGTTTCAAACATGCAACACATGCACAGTTCATAGGATTTGTAATATTTTTTTAATAAATATCAGCAGAATTTACTTGGATGGTGGTGGTGGGTTTATCTCTTTCTTGAAAAACTTTATGAACAACTACCAGCGTCAGCTTTTCGTAATCAATTTGAGAAAGCTTGAAAATAAGCTTTCAAAGCTGCGAGCAAAATCCATATCAAAAGCAAAAAATAAAAGAGACAACAAGTCGAACCCCAATCGAAGACGACTGGCGAAGCTGGCGACGGCCAAGGAGACGCCCTGGTTGTCCTCGTCGTCGACGTCGATCAACGGCTGAGAATCTTCTGGACGCGTCTGGTCGGCGACGCCTTCAGCGGGTCGCCACCGGTCGTGTTCCACCTTTCATCAACACAAAACATTCTCAAATACTACTTTGAAAAACGCCACAGACAAGCATACACAACAGAGCTCCTGATTAAAAATAAATAAAGTTTTAACGTTTAATACCTTTTGCGAAAAGAAATTAAAAGTAATTAAACAAGTTTTTGAGAACCCACACACCTCCAACGCGTTCAGAGTAACAAAAAAAAAGAAAAAGAGAGTTAATCGAATGAAAAATTGGCATGCAATGTGCGATGAATAATTCTGAACTTCATTTATAGAAAATCAAGGTTAGAGATATTTTTTTGGCACACACAAAATTTCTTCGAATTAAAAAAATGCAAATTTTTTTAAACAAACCTCCTCGAAGAACGTTTGTGTTTTGCGCAAAATATGCTTCAATTCGGTGAGTTCGGAGAAGTTCTTCTTGAGAGTTTCCTCGTTTCGATTCACTTCTCGAAGCTCGTTTTCAAGTTTTTCGAAGGTCGCCTAAATCATATGAAATGAGAAAGAGATAATTATTTCAAAAAAATTTGGTTAGACAATGAACGAAAAAAACGTTCCCCAAATTGAAGAGAGACATAGAACAAATAAAAAAAATAAAGATTGAGGTATTTTTTTCCAACAATCGAAAGCTTCAGAACTCGGAACTGGAAAAACTTCTATATTAAATCCGCGAAATTTCGTGCAAATTGAAAAAAAGAAAATTCTCACCTAAGAAAAATCAAAAAGTATATTGCATCAGATTTTTTTGACTAGGACATTAAATTTTTTTGCTTTTTGCGAAAATAACTACGAGAATTTCTGGTTCATTCATATTTTTTTCCATGAAAATAATGATAAATTTTAATCATGAAAGAAAAAAACATATTTTATATATCTAGAAATAAAATAAAATGGAAAATGACCTCGAGATCGATCATCTCTCTGGGCAACGGCGCATCTGGATTCTCTCCGGTGTCTAGCATCGGAATCTGATCTTTTTTGATTTCTCGCTCCAGAAATCCTGAAATCATGGAAAATGAGAGCTCAAATCATCAAAGTTCCACTAACGTAGCTTTCGCTCCATTTCATCACATCGCCGGACTTCGTTGACGTACTTTCGTTGGAAAGAACTGACGTCGGGATTCAACTGAAATTCAGATCCAATTAATAAGAAAGAAGACAAAAACTGACATCTCTGAACTGGACGAGGCCAAGTTCGCCGAGTTCGGCAACGCATTGATAGGAAGCGTCGGACTGGAGGTAGAGCTGGGCCAGACACATTTTTTCACTTCGATAAATTCCTGGCTCTGCCGGCTCCTCTCCCGGCACCACGTAATCTCCCATTTTCTGAAAACTGCTTCTAGATTCAGCGATGAGAACACTGAGAGGAATTTATTTTTCAAGAAATCGAGAAACGAACGAAATTCATGACACATCTTTTCAAATCTCGTTATTGAATTGAAAACATATCAAGTTTTTTGAACAGTACTCAACTAGAAAAAGTAAAGATAAATTCAGTTCTTAATAATTTAGACGAAGCTGTTAGGTTTTGAAAGGCTCTCAATCGGGCGTAGATCAATGAACCACTGAAAAGGTTTCACTCTATAATTTTTTTCGTCTTCATAACAGCAACAAATTTTTGGCTGTACTTTACAGGACTATAAATCAAACATAAAAATTAAAAAAAAAACAACGTCATTTATTGAATTTCCAACAATAAGCTTTTTCAATAATTTTAAAATCGAGAATAATTCGTGAAAAATTATCAAAGATGATAAGATAAAACAGCGATCGAAATTTTACAAAAAGATTAAAAAAAGAAAGATGAACTTAACAATTTCTAAACAGGTCAGAAATACAAAATAAAAAAAAGCGCACGTATTCAGTTGTTCAAAAGTTTTTGTCATGAGACGTGAATCAATTCGTGTGGTCAAATGTAAACACTCACGAGTGCGTTATTTCCAAATCGCAAGTGTAAAAAGCACAACAAAAAGAAATGATGAATAAGCACGAGAAAATGGAATGAAAAGAATTATAATGGTTTTGCGAGGAGCGCCGTGAGGAAATCCGATAAAAAGAGGCCCTGAGGCGAGGCTTTTCCTCCGTTGCAGGCAGAATCGATTCTATGCGCGTGGAACGAGCGAAAGCGAAAAAAATCGTTGTTCGCAGGTAGAAGAAAAAAAAAGGAAGGATGAACGAATTGCGTTTTGGAAAATCAAAGTATACTTTAAAAATTGTTTGAAAAACTTTTAAATAAACAATTTCGTCAGGAAAAAAAAAGAAGGGTAGAAAGGAAATAAATTAAACTTACATGAAGGGAAAGGTTTAAGGATTCTGATCGAGCTCGAGATGAGACATCAATCTCGAAAAAAAAGGAAAAATAAACTTTTCGATAAAAAGCATCAAAGGGAAAAGCAAACAGAAACGTGTTTCACGGGGCCGGGGTGTCTAACCAGAGGTTTTCCGTTTGCTCACGACACATAAATATTTAAGACCGTGCATAAATCTCGCTTTGATAAAAAAACAATTAATCAACTACAATTAATATGCTAAAAATGGTTATTATATATCAAAAAAACCGAAATTATTTAATTTTTGTTAATTTAAAAACCATGGAAAAAGTTTTTATCTTTTTTTGAAAAGAAAAAAATCATAATCTCTTTTTTTTGAAAATGATATTTTTGAATTGAAACAACCTCATGAGATTTTTATTCCAGAGTATCAGGTAATCGGAAATAATAAAGAAGAAAAGAAGGTGAAGACGATAATTGGTGCTCAAGCAAACCTAAGAGACGGATTAGAACACTCAACGTATAACAGCCATAAGAATAACATAATCGGAAATAGGTTTAAAAATTTTTTTCGGACAAAAAAGAAATAAATAACTGTGATGATGAAGGATCGACGACGTCCACGAAAGAGCGTATTTTCCAAGAAATACAGTACGTGGGAGGGGTCGACAGCTCATCGCGTTGAGACGCAATATAATTTGAAACTTGCTTGGCCGTGCGCCAGCTGGAAATTTTCAAATTTTCTTTTCATTCTCAAATGTGTAAATATGCGATTGAAATACAAATATTCAGTAGTTAGTGTATTTTTAGCTTAACGACAGCTCAAACATCATGTCACGTAAGCGAGCAGAAACTTCCACGCCAACGGATGAGGTAGTTAGTTTTGCCTATTATTGAAACAAGTAAAATATGCATGCATCTATTCATTTACAGGCTTCATCTTCTCCTTATCGACTAAGAGAGTCGTCCAAAATACCATCGCGGTATAGAGACGACGTGGAGATATCTCCGTCAAAAGTTCGATCTCCAAAAAAATCTCCATCAAAGTAGATCAAAAAGTTTTTTTTCTGCTCTTCATGAGGTTTTCTGCAGAGTTGCCGTTCAAACGCCCACTCGGAAAGTAAATCCCAAGAGAACACCTACTGTGTCGTCTTCAAGTTCTATAAAAACTAACACAACGGATGATAGTGATAGTAAATCAAGTTTGAACCGCAAACGGAACGAAATGTTGATGCCACTTCCCATTTTAGATGACCCAGTAAGTAGTTTTTTTTTTCCAATATTTCGAAACTATCGATTACTGTCATTAATTTTTCAGCTGCACGGGTTTTTCGTGGACGATGAACAGCCTACTTCCAGTCAGATGATAGCGGCTCCCGAACCAGTTTGTCTATTCCATGGAAATTAGTCTTATTTTTTTATTCAGAGAGAATATTCACGCCCAGCACGCCGGATTCTGAACATGAATCCTACTCCTATCAACATGGAATACTCTTCTGCAGTTATCCCGGTAATATCTTTCTTTAAAAAAATTTTTTTGAATATTAGACTTTTTTTATAGACGGTTTTTTTCTGAAGCGGAAAGAACATGGAGCGATTTCGAATCTTTGTTTGACTTGGAAATGTTTGACTCCGCTGCTGCAAGAGAAAAAAACTTCTGCGCAGTCTTGTTAGGTATTTCTTTTTTTGCCTAATTTATAATTTTTTTCAACTGTTTGCAGGTACAAATATGAATCCGAGTTAGGAAGAGTCGTACACGATAACGTAAAGCGATTGAAAAACTTTCTGAAGTTCAACAAGGTGAGAATTAGTTTGAATGAGCGAAGAACAGAAGTGTAGAAGTCACGCCGATGGGTCGTCTCCGAGTTTTTCTACTCTGGCGTAGACGAGCAGCTCTTTCTGGGTGATAACGAGTTCGCCCAAATCATTCGTGAAGGATTTCCCAATCTGAAAACTCTCATGCTTAACAAACCTGAGTGGAGAACTATCAGAAGATTGCTTGGTAAGAAATTAATCAATTATAGTCGATCAAAAATTCCTAAATATAAATCTGATATCTTTATAAAGTGTTTATTTCCACTGAGATATTGGAATCTTATAAAGTCTTTCCCAACTTAATATTACTCTAAGAACGGCTTCTAGCATGTAGATCTAGTCTAACTATGCTTCCACGGCATTCCTAATCGGGTGAAGGAAGGTGGGCGAGGCGTCAAAGCTTCTGAATTCACAAAAAAAAGTAAGCGCGTGCTCTGGAAAAAATGACGTCATTCTACTTTAAAAATTACATGAGCATTCAACGTTTATAACTGTTTTGTTAGATAGCTTTTGGCTGCGTACTTGAGATTTCAATTTTCGCGATCTTCTTGATTTCCGCGTTCCAGGCAAGCCAAGGCGTTGCTCACAGCTGTTTTTCGATGAAGAACGACGAACTTTGGAAATGAAAAGAAGTAAGATTCGTGGGATATACGAAGGAACGTACCTCCACGACCACTCTTTTGACATTTCCGATTTGCCCAATAAACTGCCAAGACCACTTGTCGTCGGAATGAGAGTACGTTCAGAAGGGGAAAACTAGTGAAAATCCACCTTTTTTGCAGGTTTTTGCTCTGGTTAGTTCAGCGATGGAAGGTCTTTATGCCGGAACTATAGATGCCCTTATTCCCAACGGTTATCGCATCGTTTTCGAGAGCGTGAGTTTTTTTGAAAAAAATTAGGAGTAATTAGGTTTCGAAAAATATCGAGTCAATTTCCTTTTTCAATAGAAATATAATTTTTATAATTCTAAAAAGCTACATAAAAAAATTTTTTTAAAGTCCACTTTTTTTCTAGCCTAATCTTCCGCCAGCCGAAGTCCCCGACACAGATGTCATTGTCGACGGACGACTCGAACTTCTGAGTTTGGCTTATTTCGTGGAACAAGCCAACTCGAAGCTTCCTACCGGTGTTCGGCCTGTAGGTATGTAGAAAAAAGAATGTTTCTTAAATTTTACTGACAGCTTATTCGATTCCCCACTCCTAGAAGGATAAATATAAGATGTTTCAACTTTCAGTGGCCGCGGTGAGGCACCTGGAAAGGCCTCACGTGGTCAAAAGCGAGCTTGATATCAGCACGAATGCTCCGATGAGTGCCGCTGCGAAAAGAGCTCTTCTGAACGGAGGAACTGTTAACATCGGCCTAGGTTCCTAGCCATTCAAAAGATTCTTGGAAACTTTTTTTTTCAGAAAAAGTCGGGAATTTCCCACTGCGATTTTTGGTTATCCTTGTCAAGCTTTCCAAACTGATCGAGGTGAAGAAAAAGCTGTGTCGTCAGCTCAGTGAAATGAATAGCGAAGCAGAAAAAATGAACCTGCAGACTTCTCATTATCCCGAAGCTTTCAAGGTTGATGAAGTTTAGGGGGTTTTTTTCAAATCTGAAATTTTTCAGGAGAAGTACGCTTTGGTGATTGTTGAGTTGGATGCCGTGAATCGACAAATCCAGAATTACCTTCAGTCGATTCAAGAATACAGTAATCATTTCACGGCGCCCAACACGGAGGTTAGTCAATCCTCCACTGAGGATGACACAAATGAGAAAAGAGCATTGAGACAGATTTGAATTTTGTTAACGTGCAATAAAGAGAGTTCCTTCATGAAAGTTATAGTAAACGACGGAAGTTTGCTTCAGCTTGTAATTAAATACACGATAGTTCAGTCTAAAAATAACGAGCTATACAGATTTTAAAAAAAAACATATGTTTCTTCTTTTGATTCTGCTTCTTTTCTGAGATTTTCTTATGTTTTTCTGAGACACTGTAACCTTTCAAAATTTTTTGGTTTTTCTTAATCTAGGAGACTTTTTTTTCGATTAGACTGATCGAAATTTCACAGCTAGAAAAGGTTAAGGTCAGATGCCCTTTTTTTAAAACTACTTTAAGCAAAAGGATTCCTAGTTTTCGAAAATTATTGTAATTTTGTAAAACCTTTTTCACCAATTTTGAGCTTTTCAATATATAAAATTTAGCATCGAGTGTGCTTTTCCTTTTCCTCTTTATTTGTTCTTTTTTTTTTGTTAACCGCCGCTATCACTTTTGCAAAGAAAATTTTTTTCAGCCTATGCACCTGAAGCCGGAGATTTTGCGTCGAAATTGCGATTTGCAAGCCTCACAAATTGTCCAGCACTGCAACCAAGGGCTCAACGTCGACAATCGACACGCGCTTTCTCTTATTTCCTCTCTCACTTCGCTCATTTTGCAGGTTCACTGGAATTAAAATTCATCTAAGGTTCAATTTTTTCAGGTCCGCACGATGGGTCAACAGAAAATTTCTTCTCTGGACTTGCAGTCTCTCAACGAAGCGATCAACGAGATTAAAACGAAGGTCTTTTCCGATAATTTATTTGCAGAGCTGCTGACCAGACCGGGGCGACAGCAACGCGCCCCGCGAAGCGGTCACACTGTTAGAAGATTTCTCCACAGTTACTCAATGATATAAATGAATTTTCATTTTCTTCAACCAATAGATTCATTATTAGTCGTTACTCTGCGGATTTTCTCACTTAACCTTTTTTTTTTTACTTATCTACCCAACGAGGCGGGGCGCTCCGGGGCGACTGCTCAAAACAGCGGGGCGCCCCGTCAGCAGCACTGTTTATTTGCATCAGAATGGTTGATATTTCAGATCTCACCGAAAAATGGACCCTGGTTCCAAGATCACGTTGAGGTCCATATGAAGCAAATTCACAACAAAATGGTCCAGCAGGCAGGAATTTCTGTGCCTTCAGTTCCTCTCGGACGTTGATCTCTTTTCAATTTGAGATTGAATTTCTCTAAATCAGACTCTTCAAATTATTTTTTCCAATCCTTTCCATGTTCTCATTTTATTCTTATAATATTGATCGTGCCTTTCATATTTCTGTATATTTTTCAGACATGTAAATTTCGACTTATTCTTTTCTTATTTCACTGTTGCACTAGCCTTTCAGTCTTATGCATTGGATTCTAACTCAGTTATGGTGCTGATTTTACTTTACTTTCATAGCGCTGTAATGTCCCGGGTTTCGCGACTTTTCCAATTTGCCGATATCTTTTATATACAGTACATAAAGTTTTTTTTCATTTCGTCTTATTTAAAATTGATCTCAAAAGGGTGCCGAAGTTGTATCATTCAAGAAAGAGATATATACTGTGAGATCGATCTCACAGTTCTTGATCGAGAAGCGATTGATCTGACCTCCTGTCAATAGTTTTAGGCCTCCACCAAAGGCGCTCAATACGTGTTGATGATGTGCCAAAAGGAGATCTCTTTGGGTTCCGTGCCGCCGGCAAGGTCAAAAAAGATGGGCGGCTCCTACAAGTCCACTCCCAAAAAAAACATTGTCTCTATTTTAGATGCGCTGTTTGGTTCTTTCTTCTGCAAATTATTTTTTGCAGTCATGCTCTTTTTTCTTAATTCACCAGCTCAATCGTCGATTAGACTCATCTATTTTTTTCAAAAGTCATCACGCGAATTCAGTCATCAGAATTAAAAATGACTAGAATAAAATTTTCTGAATTTATGTACCCAAATTTCTAGAATTTCTTTTCAACTTCACTGACTTCGATCTTTTTCATTTGATCAGACGCGCGCAATACTCCCTCTATTTGTAACATCGAGATGGACTCACTTTTTCCTCTTGATTTCTATCTAATTTGAATTTATAAAACATATTGAACTTTCTCTCCTAACTCCTTGAGTCACATGATCTCACGGAAGTTGTTTTGCGACTTTGACATTTTCTGACGCCATCGACGTATCATCAAGCCTCAGCACCTGGATGGGACGACTTTTTAGATTTTCTTATTTTTTTTTATTTTTTTATACAGAGGTGGATTTCGACAGAGGATTTTCGAGAACAAAAAATGTCGAGTCAAGGGTTCCCTGATGATATGTTGAGTAACCTAAAGTGAACACTCGAGGCGCTTATTTACCTTGCTCGAAATCATTTTGAATGGCTCTTCGCGCCAACACGACATGGTTCATTTTTAACTTGCTCTTTCTTTAATTCCTCTCTATTACAATTTAAGATTTTGCTGAATTAATTATAACCTTTTGGATCAAAATTAAGTCCAAAATCCTTTTTTTCTCTCTCGATGAATGTAATATTCTCTATTATGGTGTGCAAAGAATTTTTTTCATATAGTTTTTTTAAATTTTTTTCTTTTTATTTCCGCTCAATGCGTCGTACATAATATTGATTAACTTTTGATAAATCCTACAACTGTCGTGATAGAGAGAAACATTTATCTGTTTTGAAATTTATTACCTTTTTTGATAATCTATTTCAAATATCGTGTCTTTTCTCTCTATAGTCTGTTCAGATTTTGAATGTAAAGTCGATGCTCAAGCTCCGCCCATAATGGTGCGATAAACCAATCAGAGAGCGAGCCATCCACAGAGTGTTTTTGAATGACGTCATTGCACTTGACATTAAAAATCTGAACAGACTATATCACGACAATTGTAGGATTTCTCAAAAGTTAATGTGATTGGCGTTATAGGTCCGCGAAATGATTGACGTGCAGGTGAATCCGGAACCAACCGCCCATCTTTTTGCTCCACCGCCGAATGGCGAGTACGATCCCAAGCAGATTCAAGAACTCGAGGAGAAGATCGCTATCCTCCAGATGGTGAGTCTGGTTTTCGAATCTGAAGTTCTTATTTTTGAACCTCTGAAGAAATAATTTTGAGGGCTTACCAATCGACTGGTTGGTTCGTGCCAAGACAGTCAGCGACCTGGAAACGGTGATTCACCTGAGCCAACTGCAGGAACGATGGGCCTACGCCAGCACGAAAGTCGTCGCTAAAATTCTTCAGGTTTTTTTTTGGAAAGATAATGGAAAATGAAAGTTAATTTCGCGAAACAGGACCACGAACGAAATGGAGGTGAAGTTATTCCTGAAAACGACCCACCGGAGAGTCTTTCGCGCAGAAACTCGAGCGAGTGAGACTTTATTCCCGAATATTCCACTCGAAAAGCTATTTTGCAGCGGTTTGGACAGCGACGAGATGGTGGCCTTCATCACGCGGCTCATGAATTTGATCCAAGTTGAAACGGTCATTTGGGACAAGGAAGGCGACGCGCGTCACGGCTTTCATCGACCGATGCGGCAAGCCTGGTTCAACATCTCGTTGAAACTCGGCGGCTGGGGCACCATTCCACACGTTCAGATGCTCAAATCGGTCTTTATTTCAATAATTTCCTATTTTATTACTTTTAAAAAATGAAGCAAAAAAGGTCCGAAGCCATAAAAAGATGACTCGGGAGAAAAATCAAATCGCGAAGTTCACACTTTTTCTGACCTTATATTGAGTCCGTTATGAATAAAAGAAAATTTGAATGACGAAAAAAAGCCAAAAATTTTCATTTCTTGACCATAAACTTTTTATTTTAATTTAGAAATAATACAAACGTATTCTAGTTTTTCTCTTCAATAGTTGTTTTTTTCAGATCTACCGCCGAAAACGTGACCAGTACAATGGGGAATATTTGCGAGGTTCTCGGCCCACCTTCCAGTATGTCGAGTGAGTTAATCATTTTTCAATTTGTTCGGAGTGGAAGAGGATAGTATAAAAAATTTATAACGAGAATTCCAGACAAATGTCGTTCCTGAGCAACATTGTCGAACGTCACACGATGCGAGATCTCTCAAAGAAAGATATTTCCCTGAAAGAATACATCCAGTTGACGGCACCGGGATACAAGTATCAAGCAGAACTGAGCGGGGCTTCCAAAGAAATAAAAAAAGAACGTTGAGGTAAAAAAAAATTTTTTTCTCAAGGAAAAAAATAATCTAATTTTTATATCAAGATAATAAATAATTTTAGTTCTCTCGAGGAGATGATCATGAAGGCCAAAAAATCCTTCTCGGGAGAAAAGTTTGCCGAGTACCTGACGGCGTGCTGCAACAGTGTTCTCGAATATCGCGAAGGAAGCGCCTTGCGTGGACTCACCGACGAGGAATGGAAAGGATCTTCCGGCAAGAAAAAGGCTAAGCAGGAGTTGAACGTCAAGTCGGAGCCTGAAGACGAAGACGAGGAAGATGAAGACGAAGATGAAAATGAAGACGAAGAAGACGAAGAGGGTGAAGAAGAAGGAGTAGAAGAAGTGAAGGATGGAGAAGAGAAAGATCGAAGATGCGCTCATTAACGAAGAAACCGACAGCGAGACGTCGCCAGTTTCTGCCAAAAACTCGAGAAAACGCGTGAGTTGAGACATTCCGATCTTTCGGAGATTCTTCCTGATTAAAAATGTAGAGATCAAAAAAATTTTCAAATGAAAAATGAGCAGGTGTTTTTGTTTCGTGGAAATAAAATACTTTTTCAAACTTCAAAACCACTCATTCTTCTTTGAAAGTCAGCTGTCAAAAAGGAATGTAATTTAAAAAAATCCCCATAAAGCTTAAGAAAAATCATTTTTTTCCTTTTGCGTTGTCGAATAAATTAAATTTTTAAATTAGAAAAAAATGACCGCATATAGAGATTAATGTGAGAGTAAAAATAATTCTCGCGGGGAAAAATCAAACGAAAAAGAAGTGTTTTTCCAGCCGCGTTCGGCTAGACTGGCTGCGCGAGTTGAAGGTCATCGCAGATCTTCGAGAATGAGCCTCGACACTTCTTCCAGCTCCGTCGTCAGCCTTTCTTCCTTTGACGAACCGTCGCCCAAACTTTCGGTTCGTTATTTTTTACGTACATTTCTCGTTTTTATTGATTGACATTTCTGCAAGTTTGAAAAATATCCCTTTTTTTAATCAAATTTCTTTCTATTTTCGTGAGACAACTTTTTAAACCCAAGTTTTTACGAGAATCTAATAACGAACGTTTCAGTGTCTGCAAGACGGACTCTTCAGTGATTGCTGAGCGGACCCCGTCCTTTTTCTATTTCATCCTAGCCCAATCTTTATGTTGTTATTTTTGGGTTCTATCAATTCATTGTATTTTTCATTTTGTTTTTAATTCATGACCGTTGTTAAGGCTTGTTTGAAAAAAACTTTTTATCTGTTTTTTTATTTGTAATAACTTTATCATTATCATAAATATCCTTTGACTAATATTCCTTATATTTCATGAACCATTTTTTCGCCTCCCAGAAAAATAATTTTTTTTTGCAGTTTTGAAAATAATTTTCCGTTTGATGTTGTTTTTTTTCTGCGGCGATAAACTCGATTGATTTCCGAGCTCTGTTTTTTTTTTTGCTTTTTTTTCAGATTTGAAATTCTCTAATATTTCGTGGTGAATACGTGTATTTCAAAGGAACTGTACAGGAAAATTGAAAAAAAAAAATGAAACAAAAATTGACAGTGTTTAACAAGTAAAAAAGTCATTAAGAACGTTCGTTCGAAATTTGACTCACAAAATCCTGTTTCTGAAGGTTCATCACTAAAGGATGATTCATTTTGTTAGGAAAATCTTTGAATTTCTCGCAAATCTCAATTCACCGAGTCACGTTTGATGTTTACCGAAGACTTGAAGGAAAATCATTTAAAAACCATCGTTGGCTTCTTAATTACCAATGCTTGCAATTTTTTTCACTTTCAGTATTTACCTGAGAAGTTCTAATAATTTTTCTCCAATCGGCTCAGCTTAATTTAGAAGTTTAACAATATGAACTGTTTTTCGGATAAGTAGAGAGAGTTTGGTTTTTCATAACAGCTGAGACTCGAATAGTGTAACAATTCGACCGGTTGGAAACAAACAAACTTTTTCTCAAGAAATTTGTGCGCGTTTGTTTTCTTCGTTAATACATTTGCTTCAAACCAATTTTATGGAATAAAACTTTACAATATTATTTTTCCAGATGAAGGTTCTTCTTCTGCTTTTTCATCATTTCTTCGATTGGCAAGTCAAATCGAATTTTTTTCCCTGGAAAAGTTTAATTTTTTTAGCGTTGGCAGCTGTGATCACAACCACCGAGAAACCTGCACCCAAGCGTGTGTTTTTTTAAATTTTTGAATAGTAAATCATAATTTTTCCAGCGAGCTGCCCGAAAAAAATGCCGAGTACCGTGAATGTACAAACATTTGTCCACCAAAAAGCTGCGAAAAACTTTTTTTGCAAGTCGGTTTTATCAAGAAGTTTTTTTCAAATTATTTATTTGTACAATATGTTTGAAAAACCCTTTCTGGAGTTTTTTTAGAGGTTTTTTTCGAAGGGACAGAAAAGTAACATCAAAAAAAACGAATAAGCCAAGCAGATTAGAACTTTATGTCAGAATATCGACGAAATCGATATATTTGAACTCGAAAATTAAAAAAATAGAATAAATGCAGATTCAAAAGTCGCGAACCTGGAATCTATGGTCTTTTCCCCAGACTCCAAATTGCTTGAGGTCCTAACGACGATATTAAGGTTTCGGCGTGCTTCTCCTTGCGCTGCGGACCTCCGGGATGCATGTGCGAAGAAGGCCATGTACTTCTGACTGGCGCAGATGCTCAGAAAGGCTGCGTCCGCCGTGAAGTTTGCAGGTATTCTTTTTGCCAAGTGATGAGAATAATAGACAAATCTCAAAAGTCCTCTTCTTATCCTTCTCTTTTTCAGCAAGCTGCAGAAAATCCACAACACCCAGCAAAAGCTGGAAACTCCCGAAAACTGAAACATTTGAATCAATTCTTATACTTTTATTTTTCTCAATTAAAACATTGAATAAATATCTTAAATCTTAACTCAACAAAGGCCGCAATTTTGAAAAACGAGATAGAACAGAAGGACACAGCATAAAGCAATCAAAGGGGAATCGTTAGGAGCACAAGTTTTCTACCGAAATTTAAAACACAACCATAAAACTCAAGAAATTATAGAAAACACCAGGTAAATCAGGGAACTGAAAGGACCAAAAACAGTTGAACCAAAAAAAAATTATTCAATTATTGGTCGTTCAATTTGGGGTTCACTAGTCTCTCGCTGAACTCTTTAATCTTCGCGGACCCCCGAACCTGAAAACTTTTATTGAACCAAAAAAAAAAATGTCTGGCTCGAACCTCCGTCTCAAGAATAGGTAATTTTATAACATGAAAGTCTTCATAAAGTTCGTCGATCTCAACAAGATATTTGGCTTGAATGGACGCTCGCGAGCTGCATTTTTTGCATTTCACATGACCATCGGCATCCTAAACTATCATTTTACCGCTCGAATCTTCAGAGAGAATTTTCAATTTACTTAAGAGAGGCCTACCTTATCAGGGATCAGCAACTGATTCACAATGATATTATGAGTGTCGATATTCTGTAATGCAACATTATTGAAGGAGATTGAAACTCAGGAAATTACCTGTTTCGTCAACTCCTGAATCAACCTCTCCGTTTCATAAAGAGATAGGAACTCAGCTATACAAACGCAAACGAATGTCGTCACATCCTATAAGTGAGATGTTGATCGAATGAACGAAATCATGGACACAGAAAGTCAAGGAAAGCTTGGATCTTCGGTGGTATGAAAAAATTATCAGCGAAATTTCAAACGGCGACTTTTCCGATTTTTTCATATCGCTAGGGAACTTTCCGACGGCCACCTTTCCGCCGAATCTTTTTCCGACTTTTTTTTCTCGATGAACTTTTAGTTTTGAAACTTCCTATATGAAGTAGGTCGTTTATTCATGATTAAAACACAAAGAAATAGGTAAAAAGGTAAAAAGATGTTTTATAAACCGAAAAATATAAGGGAAAAAAGTCGGAAAAAGATTCTTCGGAAAGATGGCCGTCGGAAAGTTCCCTAGCGATACGAAAAAATCGGAAAAGTCGCCGTTTGAAACTTCGCTGATTCTTTTTTCATACCACCGGATCTTCATTTTTTCGAGTTTCTCACGGAATAAAATGCGCGTTTTCCCAAAAACAAATCTCGAAAAAAGCTGTAGGTACAGTAAGTTCACATTATTTTCCTCGACTATTTCATAAATTTTCAGGCTTTTCCTTTTCGATTCAACGAATCCTCAAAGTTCTATCCATTAATGAATCCATTAATCTTTAATTTGAAAATTTTCAAATTTTTTTTTACAAAAAGTCTTTCAATTTTCTAATCTTTTTACTTATCGGAAACCATACAGGATCCTTGAACTGCGCATTCATTTTCTTGACCATATCTAGAGTCGACGTCAGCTTTTCCATCATGTCTCCCATCGAATTTCCGCCCATTCCAAACAGACCGGAAAACTAAAACCAGCAGAATCAAAACTGATACATGAGCATGACGAAAACTTGAGAAATCATAGGTCCGAAGGTGTTTTGCAGCGAAAGAATCTTTCCGAAGGCTTTTTCGAGCAATGTGGGGAACTGCAGAAGTCGGAGCGTGTGTCCTGTTGGTGCCGTATCGAAAATTACGACGTCAAAGTCCAGCGAGTCTATGAGTCTGGAAAAGTTGATCATAACTTCGGTTTCTTCATCAATTTTAGATAATAAGAAGTAGATGTTTGAAAATTTTTGAGTTTCGTATCCTGCAAAAAAGAGCATCACACCAGATGACAGGCCGTGTCTTTTTTGAAATTTTTAAGCCAATGTTTTTTTTTATATTTATCATTTTCAGAGAAATACCTTAGTCACTTAAAAAAATTGAGAAATATAAAAAAAATTTGTTGTCGTCGAGAAATCAAACAAATGAACTAATATATAGCGTGTGAATGGAACAAGTTCAATCCATTGCAAGAAAATGAATTACGTTGGATCGTTGCTAAAGTTCTCTTATCCGAAAGAAGGTGAGTCGAATACAAAGCTTCTCATGTACGATTTTTGTTTCAGAAGGACACGGGAACATATTCAAAGTAAGTTTTCTTTCGAGCTATTCACCATAAAATCACAAAACAAACACTTCTTAAGAAGAATAAAACGAAAGATGCGAAAGATCATAATAAGACACGTGAGGAAATTCTTCCTCCAGCATTCTCCAGATCATCAGAAGAAAATGTGAAGAAAAAAGCAGGAAAGTCGGATGAAGAGAAACAAAATCATAAAAAAGAAAAGGATAAGCATGAGATTACAAGACATGAAAGATTGAAACCGGACAAAGATAAGACTATCATCGAAAAAGAGAAACCGGAGAAGGACAAGCAGACGGAACCAATGATTGGAACTCCAAGATTACCGGAAGAAGGTGGAGAGCCGGCCACCGAGTTCGAAAAAGTTATCGGCGCAGAACTCTACCGTTTTCCAAACCAAACTACTAAACTATTGTGGAAAAAAGGCAAGTTTGATCCATAAACAGATAATTCTTAAATTTCAGATAAACCAAAGTCTGCTGAAAAAGTAGACGATAGTGATGAAGAGGTTGGTCGTTTTTTTTTCAGTTTAGAAAAAAGTCTGCGATTCCAATCACCAAAATATTTGTCGCTTTTCGAAGTTTTCCTGATTATGTTAAAAGCTAGTATATTTATCTAACTTGGTTAATGGTTGATTAAAGTTGGAAAGAACAACTAAAAAAATAATAAAAAAAGAAAAAAATTTGTTCAAAAATCTTATACTCACGATGCATAAAAATTTTTTTATATTAATTAACAGCCTATCTTTTTCGCTCTTACCAAGACAAAAAAATGTTTTCAGTTGCCAAAAAACCCGGAGGAACGAATGAAGAGACTGGAAAAAGATAATGCAAAACTTCGAAATGAGAATACTCGCTTGAGGCTTCGCGTCGCCACAAAACAAGTTGTTCGTAATTTGAGCTAATTGAAAAAAAAGAAAAAAAAACTAGGATATAATTATACAACTATGAAAATTAACAAAACTTCTCCTCATTCATCTCAAATCGTTCAGGAATTTTTTTTTCATCACTCAAATTTTCAGACCATCGATGCTTTGCGTGAAGAACTTGCTGTGATCAGTGAGTAGTCGCTCAGAAACTCCATTTCCTAGCACTTGTGAGAAATTTTTTTAGATGAAAAAATAGAGAACGATGAAACGTCGGATAAACTTGATGAAGCCGACAGAGACGCTGAGGTACAGAACTCCAATCAAGTAATATCTTAATATAAAATCCCAGACAGAGAAGCCGGCTTTGGAAATTTTGCAAATGATATCCAAAGATCATTTGATCAAAGGTCCTGTTTTTTCAAAGATAAATGAACCATTAAAAATTCCAGGAGTTTTATCAGATGCAGAAGAACGCCTAATATCGCGTTTTTTCGATATGGGAGTAGCCAAGCCAAGTGACAACGTAAATTGAAAAACTTTATTATAAAACTTGAACATAATTCAGGTCGCGAAACTCATAGAAAAAAGCTTCATCGCTGCTCTGATTTCTATAACAAGCGATGAATCGCGTCTCAAGCGGTTGCAACCTGAAGCGAAAGCTCTGGTCACTGGAGACCGCAAAAAGGTTTGAAAACATAATCCCAACTCAGTTCAATGAATACTGTTTGAGGCCACCAGAGGTTTGAAACTAGCTCTGATGAACAACCGAGACACGAGCATGCCGGATGAATGGAAAAAAAGGCCTATGGTTCGTAAAAAACACAAAGAAGCGAGCGATTGAGATGAAAATGTTTTCAAACAAAAGAATTATGCAATAAAGATTTTCTTTCCAATTTTTTATTGTCAGATTTATTTTGAAATAAAAATGAGAGAAAATTTAAATTTTTAACTCGACCAAAAATATTGAAAAGGTCTAACCTGTCGAAACTGGAAGTAACTCAAATGAGAAGAAGCAAAGAAATCGAAAAAAGTTAATTAATATACTGATTAATAACCGCTCGTTTGAGAAAGTATTTAATCGAGGTCTTCCAGAATTCTGTTCACAATCAACAAAAATACCCAAAAAAAACTGATGACAAGATTATTTAGCGCATCAAAAAGAACGATTTGAACAAAGTTCCATCCATGGAGATTCTTGTTCTAGACGATCAAGATAAAGCAAAACTCGTGTACATTGGAAGAAAAGGCAGGTTGAAACGTATTTTTCTCCTTATTAGAAATACTTTAGTAGTGAAAAAGAAGAACGGCAAGGAGAAAGAAAAGCAGCCACCCATAAAAATTGAGATTCCAACAGCGACAGTGAGAATCCTTTTTTGATCTTCAAAAAATGGGATTTTATTCTGAAGTTGAGGATTGCAGGAAACAAGCGGCTTCCATGGCGTACCAATTTCGAAAGAACCTGGGAAATCTCCGCCGGCTCCTGCTCAACCTTTCTGTTCCACACCACCTCCAAAAGGACACAAGTCAACGCATCCGAACAACTCGAAAGAAGCCGCAGTCCGATCTTATTACGTCACCTCGTTTATAGATTGAACGAATGAAAATCGATTGAAGAAGATTCCTTTCTATTGGCTTGAAGCAATATCAAGCAATGTCGTTTTACCTTGCGTTTTTTCGAAACTTTTTTGAAACTTCACTAGAACACTATTCAATTTTCTTTTAAAAAGATCTTAGAAAATCTTTGAAAATTCAAACCACAACTTCCTAGTCGTCGAGAAAGGATGTATCAAAGTCAGATATAATCAGAGAAAGCCTATCGAATGGAAAGTTCTGAGATTTGATCCTTCTTTCTCAAACAAAAAATTAGAAATTTATGCAGTTTAATAAACTCAGATTTTTTTTATTTAGCCCATCTAAGAATATTCTGACAATTTATTATGGATGTAACGATGAAAAAGTAAAATAATTAGGCTGGGAGAGAAAAGTACTAACTTTTTTTGCTGCTCGGTCTGAAAGATAAGGTTGAGATATTTTTAGTTAGATAATGGAATCAATTGAAAACCCAATTAGATGGAATATTCGGTAATGATTCTTTTCCATTCGAAAGAATTTTTCTGAATGATCGGGTTGAAAAAAATGATATCTATTAACTCTTATCAAGTAAAAAGTAGAGTCATTTTTTTTCATAAGGCCAATTTTCAGTATTAAATTCAGTCACTGAGTTTCTTCAGGCAAACTCTAATAAAGAAAAGACTCATAAACCACACCAAAAAGACCAACTTCATCATTTCGCTGAAGCTCATGGCCTCGTCAATGCCAGGAAGGCCGCCGGCAAATTGCTGCAAAAAGTCGCGGCCCATGGAAAGACCGTCGGTCCCGGATCCGTTGGCTGCGTTTTGGAACATCGTTTCCAGGTCGGCAAAGTCCGTTGAGTCGGTTGCTGGATTCGAATCGATTTCCTATACGGAAATTAATGAGATATTCCTTTTTTCTTATTTTCTTGAGTCTTGATTCGGAAAAAGAAGCATCGCTCACCATGGCAAAGAGGTTTTCGAACCCGTTGACGAGGGTCGGCGATTTGGTGAATTTTTGGGCAAAAGCATCGGAGATGTTATGGGCGGGGTCCGTCGAAATGAGAAGTACGCGGTCGCGAACTTTGGCCAGTTGCGAGGCGATTGAGCAGCTGAATATTTGAACTGTTTCTGATGAAATCAATCACTTTAGTTCAAGAATCGAATCATTAAGAAAATTCGTTTAACACTCTTGCATGAAATAAGTTTGCGACCTGCGCATACTTCTATTCTATCCATCTTCACAAAAATAGAAGAGTCTTGGGCAAATTTTTAAGAAACTTTTACGAGCAAACTTTTAGAGAAATCGTGTCGTTTCATAATAATACTGTCTGATGTTGACTAAATCATTTTTTTTCTTTAATCAGAATTTTCCATTGGGGCCTTATTGTGCCAAAATCAGATTTTTTGAATGAGCTGCATAAACCGGAGATTTAAAGCCTAATTACAAAAAAAGTCCCATAAATATTGGAAAAGAAGTTCGACATATTCTACCTGCAAGTGGTTTTGCCAACTCCGCCTTTTCCGCCGACGAAAATCCATTTGAGGGTTTTCTGCTCGAGAATGTTGCTAATAGACGGCTCCAACGGGTCGCTCGCCATGCTCCTTTCGAAATTCAACTCTATTTTCTGTATAAAGCGAACTTCAAATATGAGATTCGTGCACAAACACGTCACAAGAGTTGAAAAAAAAAACACAAGGTAGAAAAAAGTTTATTTGGTAGGAAATGAAGCAGATAAGCTATAAAATAGGATGAGGTTGTGTGATTAGACAAAAGTTGGCTTGAGCTCCTAAAGTACTTGTAGATCCGCTCCCTTCCTCCTTGCGCACCAGCCGGGGCTCTTGAACGACGAATCCTTTTTCTTTTAGCCTGGAAAAGGAGTGATAAGCCTTGAAAAAAAAGCGGTAAGTTTTGTGTCCCTCCAAATTTGAACAAGTTGGTTGCATAAAAAATGGCTTAAAGTGCTCACGAAGCGGTATCTATGAAAATTTGTCGACCACGAATTAATTCTTCGCGCGATGGAACAAGGCATCTCACAAGGAATAAAATTTTAGTATCTTCGAAGTTATAAATTTTCCTTGCCAGTAGACTTTCTGATGTACCGAGTGGATTCGGAAACTTTAAGCCATATTTTTAATAACTTTCGAATAAGTGAGTTCCTATAAGCTGACATAAGAATTTGAGAGCCTTATGTAGTTTTTTTCTTGTTTGGAAATGCATAAACATGAAATTTTTTGAAATTCTCCAACTATACCCACCTCAAAGGCCGGTTATCGAAAAGAGTCAAGGGAAGCGGCATCGTTAAGAAATACCTTGAAATTATTTTTTCATTAGAGAATAAAGGGAAAACCAACCACTTTACCTTTGCAGCGATCCAGTACGGAACATAGCGACAAACACGCAACAATCTCGCACATCTTATCTCAAAAATGTCTCATCAGGCTTCAAAAAATGAAAAAAAACTAACCTTCAAACGATATTTCCACGGAGCTGACATTGTTGATGCAAAATAAAAAATGACCGAAAATTTTATTATCCTCAGAATGATACGTTTACGTAAATGAAAATATTAAGTTAATAGAATAGAAAAATAATCAGTTACAGGGAAAATAGAACCGCTCGTTAAAACTCAGGAAGATAAAGCCGCTTCTCGGCAAACAGGGTAAGTAAAAACCTAAAAGCTGAGTGAGACACTAATGAAAATTTTTGTTTTGGCTGATCTATCAATCACACTCGTTCAATATCACAGCTCTAATCAAGGACAGCTCGTAGCAAGTTTCAAGGAAAGAGATGAAGAAACCGTAGCTTCTGAATAAAACAGAACGTCATCGATTGGAAGGAAAATCTATACATATGACCAACGGAATGTATAACTACAAAGATATTTAGGAAAGGAGGCGAATAGAGGATTTGAAAAGAAGAAGCAGACCGGCAAATCGACTCGAAACCCCATGAATGACCGAAAAGATTGTTGAGAAATTGCGAATATGCAGAGGACCCGTTTCGATAAAGTCATATCCATTCTGATAGTACAGGACTTTACAGTAGAAGTATATAGTGGAGCCGCGGGAACTGGAGATAAAAAGGGGGAGAATCACATTCCGTCGAAGTGGAAACGATAGGACTGCTGTTGCCGCTCGAATCGGTCCTCCTTCTTCTCCCGCCAGTGCATCACGCCCACCACCAGCAGCAGCATCAAACAAACCGAGGCGATCACGATCAGACTCTGAAATTCGTCTTCCCCTATTCAGTTTTCAAACTAAACTCTACATTCGACTAGTTTATTTACATCTAAAAACTTCAAACGATAAATTTAAGAAAAAAAACTCGAAAATCTATTCTGACAAATTTCTTAGTGCTTTAAAAGGAGAACGCTTCGAATGCAAAATTTACGGAAAATGTCTTCCAATTTCATTCACTTCTACTTGAAGAAGTCTGACTTCTCCGCACTCTTGTCTTCGTTGCTCTTCTTTCAAAAATTAAAAAGTGGAGTTTCAGCATCTGAATAATGAAAATGCTTCTTTTTCATGGTAGCTCTGGCTAAGATTCATGATACTGTCATTTCGGACAGTTCCTAATGATATTGCTCCCATGTTAAAACCTGTGCAGTATTTTATTACGCTTTGAAATTTGAATAGGATTCCTCAAAAAGAATCGGTGACTTATCATTCAGGTTGTTGGAAAAAGCTAAAAATCGGGAAAATAAAGCTACGTGAAATATACGGAAAATGTCTAAAAATGAAAAGGTTCTGGCCGTTTTTGAATTCGGAAAATTAAAAAAAAATTAGAGAGAAAAAAAGTCTTCAATTATTACATAATCTTCTCTGAAGACTAATGAATATGTAATATGTAAGGGATAATGCAGGAGTAAAAAAATTGAAATTTTATAAAAGTTTTGGATCTCGCTGAGCTTATATCCTTGTTTCACGTGTTCCGTGCAAAAGATCACAAAACGGACCTGTACTATGAGCTGGGACGGCGTGACGTACAGCCGAGTGAGCCAATGATGGGAGCCGTCGGCGGGCGGCAGAACGACCAGCCGGGAGTTTGGCACAATCTGCTTGAGAGTGTGCTGCTGGTCGGAGAGCCGTTCCGTGTACTTGGGTATGCCGATGTGCAACTGCAGTCACTTCGTCAACCCCTGGGAAAAAATCTTCAAACCTCGTCGACAAAGTTTGGACTTCGACCCAAGCCGAAGAGGATGAACGGCGGCAAGAAGGTTCGGTAGGTGTTAGAAGGATTCTGCAACCAATTTGAAATACACCGAGCTTTCAAGCACGGAAAAAAAATTTAGCGATAATTTAGATCAACCTGAGACCGGAAAAAGTGAAAATTTTTTTTTGCCACCACACTTGAAAAGAATAAAGAAAAAATTTTGTTTGAAAATCAATATTTTTGAAAATTCCTAATTCTTATCACATAATAAAATGAATCATAAAAAAATACACGATTACCTGACAGGCCATACTTTTCTGGGATTTTCCGTAACTATCGAGGATGGAGAATGAAGCACAAGCGCCGCCCCAACTGATTCCAGAACCTCAAAAAGACGGAAACTATCCAAAAAGCAAGACGAAACCGACCGATTTCAGTTTTGGCAGGTACGCATCGACCGCTGCAGACGCTGGTGAATATTTGGACCTTCAGGAAGGTCGTGTCGCCTTTGTCTTCGCAGTAGATGAACCCGAAACGTTGCTGGCCGTACAAAGAGTATTCGACCATGATGTCGAGTTTCCCGTCTTCCTGAAAAGATCTGGTTGAGAAAAAAGGTCATGTTAATCCAGAGAAGGTCGTATGATATCAAAGATCACTCAAAAAGACAAAAGCGAACAAATGAAAACAAGAAAACAATTCTGTCATTGCTGGAAACAGCGATTTGAAGAACTTCACTCATTTAGTTGATAAAAATAACAAGGAATCAAAAAAACGAACCTCCAAATCGAAGAAAGTCGCCATGTTCGCGGTGCCGAGAGCCATATCTTTCGGCTGGATGAGCTCAAGCTTCGCGATTTCGAACTTTCGCGTTCCGTTTTTCTCGCAGTTTTTGCAGTCGATGTTTCCAATGACCTTCGAGTAAGGAGTGTTACTCGCCTGAAAAAGAAAACGATTAGAGACACTGTGAAAAACAAAATTTTTACCTTATTAACGAGTAGAGCAATCAGATCTGGAAAGCCGTCATTGTCAAAATCGCCGAAGCGGAAGAGAACTCGGGAATTTTTCTCAGAGAGGACTTCAAGGTCCTGAACAACTTCGTTTGACAAGTGAGAGGGCAGAAGAAACAAACAAAAAAAAAGCCTTATTGAGATAATCTTGTTTTAACTGAGAATAAATACCTACCCTCAGGAGAACAAAGTTCCAACATTTAAAAAAACTTTTGAGGATATGACCAAAAAGAAATAAAGAAACACTCAGAGGTAAAATTTTCCTTGAATTCCAATCAATTTTAATTAAAACACAAAAAAACCGAAGAATACTTAAAATGCGCTGAACCTGGAGATCGATGGCCATGTTCACCCATCCACGCTGTTTCCCAGCGAAGACGGCCAGAGAAGTGACGTGAGAACACTGGGCTTCGCGACAAATCGGCACCACAATGTCCATGTTTCCGTCGGCGTCGATGTCCGTCGCCATGGGAGCTCCGATGAACTGAATACGGAGCCTTTATTGGGAAAAAAAAGGAGCAGAAATGTTCGAGAAACTTTCTTTTTGATACCAACCATTTCCATCCAAAATTCTCATTCCAACTACAATGAGAATTTTTTCAAAACTCAGCTCACTTCTATAGAAAAATTTGGCTGAATTCAAATTTATCCCAGCTTGGAAAATCAAACTAAAAAAGTTGCCAGGGAAACTTTGATTTTCGGAAAAGTAAAGTGATGAAGAAAAAAAGATTAGCTGCCAAAGATTTTTTTAAAGATAATTCCAATAAACTCGAAAGTTCATTATTCCAGAACTAGAAACTTACGTAGATAGTAAATTTATAAGTTCAATTCTTAATTTATTTGATAAAAAGACTTTGAACTAATTATTGAATTATCCGTAAGAAAAAAACATTTCAAGAATTTATTTAACGCCAAGACGTGACAAATTAAGGCGAGAAGTCTTTGTTTCAAACGGGAGTGGATTTTTGGCCGAAATTCAGACGCTTTAGTAAAGTTGGAACTAAGAATTACTTGCCTTTTTGGATAGTTTTTCATAACTAATAGGAGTTTTTTTAACTATGAAATGAGTTTAAAGTTTAATAAAAAAATAAATAGAGCAAAAAAATAAGGTGGAATGAAAAATGACCAGCGAAAAATTCAAACGGCAACTTTTCCGATTTTTTTCATATCGCTAGAGAACTTTCCGACGGCCACCTTTCCGCCGAATTTTTTTTTCTCGATAAAATCTTCGTTTTCAATCTTTCTATATAAAGTAGGCAAGTTTTTCATGATTAAAACACAACGATGTAGTAAAAAAATGTTAATAGATGTTTTATAAACCGAAAAATATAAGGAAAAAAGTCGGAAAGGGATCCGGCGGAAAGGTGGCCGTCGGAAAGTTCCCTAGCGATACGAAAAAGTCGGAAAGTGGCCTTTTGAAATTTCGCTGGCTTTTTTCCATGCCATCAAAAATAAAGTCTTTTTTTCAACTATGTTGATTAACTCAAAATTCCCCTCAAAAAAGACTCACGGGATATTGCGAGTAGGGCAGTTTTGGAATGAAAGACTTAGCTCTCCAGCCGACTTTCGTCTGTTGCCACACCTGAAAGCTGAAAACTATTTGAAGATCTCTGAGTTTCCCACTTGGAGGTCCAGATCATCTCCTTCTTTCGTCATGAAGACGAGTTCGGCATTCAGGTCTGGTGGGCTATCTGAAAGAACATCATCCCATATAAAACTTGAAACTTTAATTTATAACCATTTAGATCAACAAACAAATGCGGCATCCCAGGATAGAGAGTCACTGTGGTGGGAAAGAACCTAGAAATGGCGATTATTTCGAGGCGAAAGTGGGGAACAACTTGAAAGAACTGCGGCAGTCGTCGAGGAAAGTGATCGTGGAGTCGCTGCCGACCTGTGTGCAGAAAAGGGATCCGTTGGGAAAGAAGCCGAGGATGTCGTGCTGGCCGTCCCCGTTCACGTCCACTGCCTTCAAATCGTTTCCGTAAGTCGTAGATACGGAATTTCCTTCGAGTAGTTGAACTTTTTCACACAAAAAAAAACTTTTTTGTAAAAATAAGGTGGTATGAAAAAAATACCAACGAAAATTCAAACGGCAACTCTTCTGATTTTTTTATATCGCTAGGGAACTTTCCGACGGCCACCTTTCCGCCGAATCTTTTTCCGACTTTTTTTTCTCGATGAACTTTTAGTTTTGAAACTTCCTATATGAAGTAGGTCGTTTATTCATGATTAAAACACAAAGAAATAGGAAAAAAATGTTAACAGATGTTTTATAAACCGAAAAACATAAGGGAAAAAAGTCGGAAAGGATTATTCGGAAACGTCACCGTTCGGAAATTCGCTCATTTCTTTTAATACCACCAAAAATAAAAACAAAAACACGCTCATTTCAATGGTTTTTTTTAAAATGTAATCAGTTCTTTTGAAGATTTTGAGTTGAAAAAAAGAGCTTTTGAGAGATAAATTGAAGTTTAAAAAAGAAAATGATTTTAAAAATCTTCTCCAAACTTTAATTCCTCAATTTTTTTCAAAGGAAATAAAAAAACTTAATTAAAAAAATTCAATAGTATGATTTACCAAATACTCTTGAACGAATCCGAAGTGCTGAAAAAAAGGGAGTAAAAATTACTGAAAAACAAAAAGAAATCACAAAGTTCAGCTGAGTTTTTTTCAACGGATAAATATAATTTAGTCAAAATGAATGAAAAAAACGAACACTTTACATTAAGAGAACGAAACAAATTTCAATTTCGTTCAACAAATGAAATTCTCCCAATTTTTAACAAAACTTTGATAATTACAGACGAAAGAACAAAATAATTTACGAGAGAAAATGAATGACGGAACATTAGTAGTTTTCGAAAGTCAGAAACTAATTTGAGAGCCGAAAATGTTGAATACCACTGACCAAAGCCTGCTGAGCGAGTTTCCCGACAGGAACTTTGAAGAAGACGTCCGTCGCGCTGCCGGGCAGTTCTTTCGCCATCCAGAGCACGTGATCGTAGTCATTGTCGCCGTTTCGTATTGACGTCTTCAAAAATGATGGGTCAAAAACAAAATCAGAGTGAAATTCTCACCAGAATGTCCAATCGAGAATCGCCATTGAAATCTCCCAAAACGCATTCAATCGTGTCGCCCAAATCTTCGTTCGAAATTTCCCAAGACGTTGAATTTGTGAATCTGCCGGTTTCTAACTGAAATACAAAAAATATATTTTCATCGAAATAATCAAAATATAAACAGAAAGGCTCAGAAACTGCTCATTTCTCAAAACTCACAACATCGAGTATCTTGTTGTCCTGCAGGAGTACAGAGAGATTTCTGCCTATAGAAACGAGAAGATCCGTGTTTCGGTCCGCGTTGAAATCTCCAAACGCACAGACTCGGCCGTAGTGTTCGGGCGCCACTTTCTTCAAGACTAGAAGAAAAAATAAGAAATTGAAAAGAAAAATAATAACTCGAACCTTGTGAACTTTTCGCAATAAGTAAAGTTGTGAGGATCGTTGTCAACCACCTCGTTTTCATTCTGAAAAGCAAAAGAAGAAAAAAAAATTGAATGCAGTTTTGAAGGATAGATATTGACATGCTTCAAACAAAAGCTCGAAATTCTCAACCCCCGAAAAACAAGAAAAATTTATTTAAGCTTATTAAAATGGTAGAAAAAAATTGATTAAAAACCCAAGGAAAAATTCAACAATAAACGGGGAATTCACGGAGAAAGATATCTGCGCATACCCGAGCAAAATCGAGCAAAAAAAAATCGAAATGAATGGAGAAATTTGATTGTGAGAACTAAAATTGGAGGGTTGAAGCCTAACCTAAAAAAGTACTCAGGTAAAAAAAAAATATGAAATTAAAACTAAATAGAAATCTGGGAAACTGATTGGAGCAATAATGAATAGGAAAAATTACAAGTTCTTGGCAAAACGTTCTTTGATTGTGGGGATGAGCTTGATGTGGTCGTCAGCACAGATAGCAACGCACTTGTCCAGCTTTTCGTTGAACGCCATCATCTTTAACAAATGTTCAATTTTTTACAATTCCCAGCAATTCAAAAAGGAAGTGTTTTTGAAATAAGCCAATAAAAAAACTGAGAAAATTCCAAACTTTTTTTTCGGGAAAAAAAGAACATTAAATTTTCACGCGCAAGTTCTGCAGGCACGTGATCGCATATCAACATCCTCTAAAAATCAGCAAAAATGTCGAAATTTTCATTTTTAATATTTTCAAATACGTCAAGTATGAATATCTTTATACTTTTTGAAATATGCATTTTTTTCTGATCAAATCGTTTTTCGAAACAGGTTTACGAATTCAAAGATAACAAGGTTTTTTCTTCCGATGTAATAAAAACTTTCAGGATGGACAGTGAATATTTACGGGAACACGGGATAACGGTCGCCGCTGAATTTGGTACCAGGCCACACGTTAACATTTTAGAGGTTTTGAGTGAGTTCGAAATTTTTTTATTTTTTTATTTTTTTGTTGATAAATAACGTTTTTCCTTGATTTAGTGGATTTGGCACGTAACGCAAGAAGCATGCTTTCCCCACAAGACGCAGAAATGTATGAAATGCTCGGAATCAACCCTAACAGGTCTCATATCTTTGTTTAAAAATCAAAGCTAGTTTTTAAGCCCGAAAACCTCAGAAAAAGCTATCAGGGCTCTGAAAAGAGAAACACCCGACGATCAGAAAAATTCGGACGGTAGGAGAAATATTTTTGCTTCACTGATTTCAACAAAACGCTAATTTAGCGCAATGCACGATATGTTTGGAGAAGGTGACGGAAAAATGTCCCTTGGACGAAGAAAAATCAGTTGGAGACGATCCTGAGAAAGATGTGCTTCTCCGGATGCCTTGCAAGCATGTCTACCACGAAAAATGCCTCCTTATGTGGCTAGACAAGGTTTGAGAGAATAATTACTAGTCTAATAAACTTGTCCTCTGAGAAATATTCGATTTCAGACAAACACGTGCCCTTCCTGCCGTCATGCTCTCAAAACTGTTTCCGAAGAAGAAGAGGTTATTTTCACTCACGATTCTTATAATCAATTTAATTTTAGGAAAGACGCAAAGCAATGCTTGAAGAGCTGCACGATTCCATGTTCTCGTAGATAAACCCGCTAATAAATTTCTTACTTTGTTTTCTTCTATCTGTAAATCATAAACGAATATCAACTCATACCTGTGAATCTGTGTATTTGTTGACGTCAGGACCGAAGTTTTGTACAAGTTTGTCGTAACACGTCATGGCACAGCGGGAAAGTTGGTCCTGAACATCCAAGTTCAACAATTTGAAAAAAAAAATGTAAGAAAATCCCGATAAAAAATGTAACCTGAAGGCCGCCGAGTTCTTTTTCCAGCGTCTTCTGCGCCTTTTTCATTCCGTCGTTACACCGTTCAACGCAATTTTCGACTATTTCTCGGTTGCTGCTCTTGTTATCACAACATCTAAAATCAAATATCAACTATCCAGATTGAAAAAGTTTAAACTCACTTGGCAGAGCAAAGAAACATGCTTTTTTGCATGTCTCTCAAGTACTTACGATCAATGTCGTCGATCATGCCGTCGACAGCCGTTTTCACCTTTGAAAAAAACAGTAAAATTGAAATTAAACGAAGTAAAACATCTCAATAACAAAAAAAAGCTGAAACCTTTGTTTGAGTCGCTTCCATGGTAGACGCCGACATCTTCGCTCAGAATTTTACCCTGTAACTATTAAAGTTATTAAGGCAAAATTCCAGTTTGTTCAAGAACACGAAGAAAGGTGATGATCATCATGATGATGATGAAATCATTGAACGAAAACTTACTAGGAAAAACTTGAAACCAGTAAACTTCATTGAAGTTTTTTTATATATATATATATATATATACGTGGTTTTTTACAGAAAACTTCTAAAAAAATATCTGCTGAAGAACTACGTTAGTGTCCCACTACACTCAGTTCGAAACAACTGAGAAATATTTCTAAACTTTCTCTTTTCGCACACTTTTTTTATTTTCTAATCGTTCCGTGGCACACAGTCAACGCTGTCTCAAACTGGAAGTGACTTATTACCAAAAAAATTATTTTAATTAAAAAAAGAAAACTTGAAATGTTTTTGAAAAATAAAAAATTTCGCAAAATTAAGCTATCGGTGGAGCGCCCTTTCTCATTGCTAAATTTTTCTTCTTTTTTTTCCGTAAAAAAAGTTTTTCCGCGGGTCCGATGTTTTCTACTCGAATCACAATATTTTAACGATTTATAGATTCAATCCGGACGAAGAAAGCTTATCTTTCAGTAGTCATCGTGTAGCCTTCAACCCACAACTGCATAGATAAACCTGTGGAGTAAATAACAACTTTGAAGAAAACGGTTAGAATCTTTATGAGTATTTCTTGACGATATGACAATGATAGCGATAACAACGGGAGCATTTACACGAGCTGGCTAGCCGAGACAAATCCATCGGAAGCGGGGGCCGAGCCTTCCACTTCGTAGGTTTTGTTCTGCATCGTCATCTTCTTGATTTCGGCTACCTTAAAACCTTTCGATGCGAATTGAAAATGAAGATAAAATGAACCTTATGTGAGGCCTTGTTGTTATAAACAGTGACGTTTTTGCTGCCGCTGTAGGCGTTCCACTCGAGACGTTGTGCCGCATCAGAAGCCACCATGCCGCACGTCGCAACCCCGCATGGCCAATTGGCCTCCAGGGCTTTTGTCAAGGCCGAGACCATCGTTTCGCGTCTCTTAAGTTAACTCACGAGTTATTTTTCATTTAACGTAACTTGATAATAACGAAAAACTTGATCACGAAAGAAAAATTGGATCAACTTGGTATTCTTTTGTGAGAAAAGAGACAAAAAAAGAAGTCTGGAAATCAGACAAACTTTTGAATCAAATTAACGATAAGTTTTGATCATGATTATCGGCAAATTTACTCTGAAATAATATCTAAAACTACCTTTTTTGTAGTCAAATTTTATTAATGATCTTTAAAACCCTAAAAAAAAACCTGCAATGTAACGTTCGGCACAAGCTTAGACGATGAATTTGTGACAGTGATTCCGATAGAAGGAGTCTCGGGCTCATCCGAGGGGACAGGGGCGTTCTGAACATGTTTTTGATAATTTGAAACGCTTCTGAAACCGACAGTAGAACGTCGCCGTTTGGCGAATTCGCGTTGAAGGACGCCCCTCATTCTTCGGCCTTCGTCGGCTTCCAGACGGTCCATCACTTCAGAAGACGTCGACGGTTTTTCATACATGTCTTCATCTTTGGAGCCGCTGGAAAGACGATCAGAATTTTTTTGAAAAAACTTTGAAAGACTATTCTTAAAAATTCAGTTTTTATAGAAATTGACTGATAAAGTCCTAATATAGGCTCTAGGTCTCTAACTGGAAACCTCTTATGAATCAGAAAAAATAGCAGAGTTTTCGTTTTATTGAAAATAACTCTCTCTACAGTTTTATTCTAAAGAAAAGTTGAAGATTATATTCACAGTTCTGGCTCCTCGTGTGAAAAAACAGATTGTTTCGTTAATTCCAAATTTAATGTTGACTGGAGATTTGAACAGCCCATCTTCTTGAAAAGATACAAGGTAGAAATCAAGTTTCCGAAACTTTTGAACTGAGAAAAGACATACTGCTTCCCGCCGCCGTACAGATCTCCGTCTTCTCTGGCACCGCCTTTCCCAGTAAATGCTGTGTATCGACCCGTTTTGGTAGGCACGGACAGAGACTGAAACTTCTAATGGATCTCTGGATTGTTCTCATTTCAATCACTTGATAATTCTCCGTCATCCGTTTCGTTGACTTCGGATCCGTACAAAAATCACAGTTTTTTGAGCAAGGCCGAGCGTCGGAATCATCAAAGAATTTGGCAATGGCGACATGTCGGCATCTGGTGGAAAAGGAATAAGAAAAGCTGATAATTTAATTTAGTTGAAGAAAAATAGAATTGGAACAGTATGAAAGAGATAAAATTAAGAAATGCAAAAAAAAGAACTGATATTGGTATAAATATTCTTACTGGGGCGTTTCACAATAGTCAATCATTTTTTCGAATCCATTTTGCAACGCCTTGATTTGCTCTTCTTCCTTTCCCGTCGCCTTCTTTTTCTTCATCTGGAATGAAAACCAACCTTTCTCAACATTTTTTCAGTAAGAATTGAATCTTAAATTTGAAAAAAAACTTTGAAAATAATGCTATCCTGAAAGTTGCGGAAGTTACAATACTTAATAGTTATTGTAAAGACATAATATTAAACTAACCCTCTCTTTCAGCTTTCCTATGTCACCAGAGACATGGAAATTCAGCGTCTGACGGTCGGATTTAGAGTGGTAAATGCGGCAAAAGCTCCTTTTCCCGTCTCGACCAGCACGTCCAGCCTCTTGATAATAGGCGGCGAGGTTCTGGGATGGCGACCAGTGCACGACGACTCTGAATAAAAATGAAGAACTCTGAAGTCTATAAAAAAAATGAGAAAATGGAAGAAAAGCATAGGATAAGCTTGAATGAAATAGGCAGTCCTGAGAATGGAAAATGTCTTGAACTCTTTCGAACATACAAACCTAACATCAGGTTTGTCGATTCCCATGCCGAAAGCGATCGTGGCGACGACGACCGGAACCTCGTCGCTCATCCATTTTTCTTGCACCTCCGTTCTCGCCTGAGTTTTAATCATTTTTTCGAAAACCAAGAGCCAAAGAAACGTTTTTCGGAAGTCCTGCATGATAAGAAAGGGCCGTGACTCCAACTGTGGCGAGAGTCGTCACCATGTTATCGCATTCATTTCGAGATCGACAGTATATAATTGCGCTTCCGCTCATCTTCTGGAAGACGAAAAATGACTTTTCAGTTTCATTTAATAAGAAACGAAAAAAAAAGCTTTCTTTATCCAACCTCTCAAGAACTATTTATCCGAAATCAAGCCATATTTTAGAGTCATAAAATTCTCTCTCCAACGAATTGTAATGTTAATAAATCTTAGACTTAAATTTAAACTTCACATTATAGTTACTTTTCATCTTCAAAAAAGATGCTAATTTGGAGGAAATTCCGCGCTTTCGAAACCTTGACATTAGCCTGCCGAGCTCCTTTTTCTTCTTTGCAAAGTTCCTTAGCCGTCTTTTGAGGAGTCAAGCATTTGGTGATGAACGCTGCCATGTGCTTCTGAATCATTCTTCGAACTTTTCCATTCTATCATAGTTCGAACCTCGGGAGCCGCGTTGAGATAGTCCTTCATGCAAACGTCATAAAACAGGTTGTCACGGTATGTTCCAGCCTGATAAACTGATAAAAAACATTTTTGCAATGGTGAAACCGACATTGAAAGCTTCGACGTGGGCCATTTTCAGTTGGAGGATAATGTCGTCTTTGGCCTTGGTGTTCGCGGTTGCAGTAAGGGCAATCCAGGGAACCTTTAAAAAGCACAAGTTCAGTGAAAAATCTAGAAGAAATTAACCCCGGAACAGATGTCTCGCAGCGATCCCAGAGTCAAGTAATCTGGTCTTAAATCAACTCTTTTCATTCGAAGAATTCAAAACGGAAACCTGAAATCGTGGCCCCAATGAGTGACGCAATGAGCTTCGTCTACGACAAAATAAGACAACAAGTTCCGTTTGTGGAGAGATGCCAGCAACCTGAAAAAAGAACTTTCATTTCGGACCAGGCGTTTTCTCAGGTTTTTTTTTTCTCAAACTAGCATTAAATAATGCTGAATTTAAAACTTTTTCATGCTGTCGGTAGCCGCTCCTTCCGCTGTTATGTACAACAACCGAGTATTTGGGTTCTTTTTGTTCAAATCCTGAAAATCTTCCAAAATATCATCAGCTTCTTGATTCTGAAAAAGCTCACACTCAAGACGGCCGAACGTTCTTCATTAGTCAACGAGGAATTCAAAGTCTCGCAGGTAACATTTTTCTTCCGAAGGCCGAGAATTTGATCTTTCATCAGAGCAATGAGCGGAGAAACAACAACGGTTATTCCTCCGTGAACCACAGCAGGCAGCTCAAATTTATGTTTATAATATTCAACGCTATAATTATTTTTAAGCGAATTACCACGACCTTATAAAGATTCCAGAAAACCTATCACACTTTCACGACGTTACTAGCATCTATTGACGACTTTTTGTGAGAAAGACTTTCGGAAAAGTGTCAAGACAAAATAGGATTATCTAAAACAAAGTTGAAAAGTCGATATGAAAAATTCGTTCGTACAGAATGATAAAGAAACTCACAAAAAATCTTCGTTTGCCTTTTTAAATCATCCAAAGGGTTAAATATCTTTTTGAGGACATACAGAAAAAGCTTGAAATTTTTCTCGAATTCGCATTTCCCAAAATCATCTGTTACCTGGTAGCAAAGTGACTTTCCGGCTCCCGTCGGCAGAGAAACATAGACGTCGCATTTTCCTACATTTGATGAAATTTTGAATCAAACATTTTGTAAACCAACGTTTCAAAATGCAATTTACTGCGTTAAACTGCAAGCGACTCTTGAACTTCTTGTGCTTGAAAACTTCCGCCAACACGGAGTCTCGTTTTTCTTTCAGCTCAGCCGTGCTCGTAATGAACTTTCTCGGTTCGTTATTTTCTACTGTATTCACTTCATAGAAATTTTAACAACAGCAATAAAAACCTATTTTTCCAGGTAAAACTTCTTTTTTTTCTTCGTTCAGTTTTTTTCCGACATTTTCGGCAGGTTTTTTCGAAGAAGAAGCTGTGGCTTTTCTCTGAAAATGAAAAGTTTGATTGTTCAAAAAATTAATACTCTAACCTTGGCTGTATTTGTAACTTCAGCTTCTTGACTGTGTTGTTTCTTCTGTAAAAAAAAACAAAACTGTCGAAGAAAAAAAAAACATTACCTTCTCCCAAAATTCTGCCCACGATTCTTTCAAATTTGTTCCAAAAAGAGATTTTGGTGGCTCCTCATTCTTTGTAACAATTGGAAGTTTTTTGTTGTTGTTTTCTTGCACTTCTGCTTCTGTTCGCTTCACTTTTGCTATTTTTGGAGTTTTTGGTGACTTTGAAGAAACTAAAGTGATAGAAATATTTTGAAACTTATACGAAACTAACCATTCTGAACCTTAGTCTTTTTCTTCGGCGGAGGTTTGTGCTCTTCATCCGATGAGTCATCAATTATAATCACGTCATCTTCATCATAATCTTCTACGGTGGGCAAAGAACTTCCATTATGCATTCCAAAGCGACCTTGGAAGAAATGAACGAATTTCCGTCTCAAGTGAAAAAGAAAAATATTCGGAAGTTACCAAGCAGTAGTATTTCAATTTTCAATCTTCAATGCGAGGATCTATCGAACTTTTATTTTAAAAAAAGTTCAAAAAAAAAATTTCCTTTTCTTGCGTAAAAATTTTAAGTATTCCACTCATACACCGAGGCGGCTGTTCCCACTCCTCAGTCATACCGTAGCTTTTCTGCCAGATCGCGCTCTAATACGTCTTTGAACCGCTTGAGCGGCGCCAGCGCTACGAGTCTAGGAAGCGGAATTTCATCCTGATATAAATGATAATGAGTGAACTGGCTCAAGTGCCGATTTTGCGTATTTGGCATCCTTAAACGAAGTGCCAGTTTTAGATTCACCGAGATTAATTTGAGCGCGACATTAGAATACGATTCAACATACTGTGATCATCGCCTTTATAGATTGAAGTGCTCAGAATTAGAGAAGAAATAAACAAAATAAGATTGAAATTCGGAAATAGATCATTTAATTGAACGAAAAAGGATCAGGAAATGGAGATGCTTTGGATGCGCAGAAGCAAGTCGTCGATCTTTTCCAAGTCCTTCTTCAGCTTATCCAACCTATCTTGCAGCTCTTTTTCAGTTTGGGTGATCTGAATATTTGTTACATTTCTCAAAAAATAATTGAAAGCTTTACCACTAAGTAATCCGATTCAGAAAAATTTAAATGTGCTTCCACGCGCTCCAGTAACCGTCGGATGTCAATTGGAGAATTCTGCAAATAAAAAACAATATTAATGAGAATGGATGTATGGGAGCCTGAGAGTCAGGCGAAAGGCTTTCCCTCGCTTCGGCCATCGTTCGCTCTTGATCCCACATGCGCAAACCAGCCACGCTGTCCAAGTTCTCAAATTGAGTAAGTAGCTTCTCCAAAAATAGTCGCTCAACTGATGCTGGGAAATCGACTTCGCCTGGAGGAGAACTGCCGAAGCGCAAGTTTTTCGAGCTCATGTCGGCTAGAACAGACCTAACAGCTTATCCGAGAGCCGGAAAACAAACATTCAAGTTCATCCCAGCAATTTATTTCACGCTGGTCGAGTTCGATGGCCGTCTGCATCTTGATTCCTTCGCTGGGACGCTCGCGATTTCTTTGGATTGCCTTCAAAAAGGATTTCAGCGGCACTGAGAGTCTTTAAACCGGACGATTGACTTCACGGACGGCTTGGTTGATAAGGCGCTGTACTTGGACGTCGTCTTGAGGCATCGGCGGTAGTTCTTGTTGGTTGGCGACTATCCTCTCGAGCATCACTTCTATGTGACGAGGACCTCTGTCCTGTCCTCGCTCTCTGAGTGGCGGTCCTTGGTTTTGAGCCACCGGCACTCTAAAAATTGCGTTTTCCTTTAGAAAGGCTGATTTCGAACAGTTTTCACAAAACCATCCCAAAACCCAAACTAACTGCTGCTGAGGTAAGTTTCCACCGGCACGAGCGCGCTGTCCATTCGGAAGGCCGAAGTGGTTGGACTGTCGAATTGGACGAAGCCGATCTTCCCAGGGCCGTGAATGCCGAGGACCTTCGTTGTGTCGTCGACGCGGATAGCCGTGCCGATAGTGGTCGTGGCTGCGATCTTCTTCGTTCCGTCTCATAACACTAGTTCGAAGCGCAAGTATCCATGAAATGAACAAACGGATAGATCAGCTGATTAAAAATGATCACGTCAGTCTGAAAACATACGACTTTTCATTTCATCAACTAGCATCTACTAACATCACTGGTGAATGGGTTTACCATGAGGATTGGTTATCAAAAATTTAATAAATTTCTCTTGAAACCAGATTTCCTGAAAGCTAGATGGAAATTTCTTTTAGAAATCTTGAACTTCTCACCTTGTAAAATTACCCATTTTCCTAAAGTCGAAAATTTTACAAGTTGAGACTTTCTAGAATTTAGAGAAGAGTTTCAACCATAGCTCAGAAATTTTACCTAAACCTCTTGTGCTAGATGTCCTTCCCGTTGAACATCTTCTCAAACGTCACAATGCGGACTCCTGACCGACGTGCTCGTTCTGCCAGCGCCGGACGTCGACAACTTCGTTCCCAACAGAACAGTTGAGAATGATAAGTGTTCCATTCGAAGGTCTTCCTGCAGATCAGTCGGCGGCTCCTCCTCTGCGACCGGTCGACAGCCTCGAAGTTCTTTGGGAGAGAGACCGAGTTGCGCGAGGCCGCACTCCTCCGAATCAGCCTCTGAACGCGGAAGAGCCTCAAAGAGCGCCAGGTTTAAAATATCGTTACGAGAAATAACATAGCGTTTTTCTAGTAACCCCTCCACCTGTTGGCGCCCGTCCGACGCCGCCGACGACTCCAGAAAGGCAGATTCGTCGTCGGCCAGCTCTTCAGGTTCAGCGAAATCGTCAGAATATCGTTCGGCGTCGAGTTGCTGCAGCTCCGGCGGCCGGCAGACCTAATCCCGTTGCTCCTCCCCGGCGATTCGTCCGTGAGACTCAGAGGTAAGACTGTCAGTCATGTTCCAAAAAAAAACGTATAAGAACAATTCAGGATCGAAACCTGCAACACGGCTGTAGAATATGAAGATTCCGAGGAACATACTCTCCAGAAGCTTGATCGTGAGTATTTTTTATTTCTATAAAATCCTCAATAAGTGGTTCAGTAACGCTTTTGGACCGCAGTGAGAAGTTCTCTTCACTAACTACAACTCCAATCACTGAAGAACTTCCCAACTTGGTAGAAACATTTTCGGTCTTCTAAGATTAAAGTTTCACAGGAAAGCGAAGAACATCGTATGATGGCTCTTCGAGAAGCCGATCGCAAAAAAGTGGTAAGCGACGCGGTAGCTCTCCAAGAAGATCCCAACGTCAGTTTGGAATTCGAAAACATTGGATCAGATATATTTAAGGCTGCACAAGAAGATCTTAAGCGAGTCTTAGAGAAACTTGAGTCGCACCTGAGCATTTGTCTTCAAGAACGACAGAGGGTCCAGACTTCTATTCTGAAATAATGAAGATGATTCCTTTTTCAGCTGGAGGAAGGCCTCAGTTCTTTGGAAGAACGGACTCGTCGATTGGGAGAAAACTTGAAGAAAATCGACAGCGCTCAACTCATAATTGCTTCTGTCGTTTCCGATGGACTTTTGTGAACAATAAAAATTGACTTCATGAGTAGATTTTGAGTTCCATATCATTTTCTCAGAGAATTTTCTTAGGCCAACCGATTTTTTTCCTACTTGAAAATTCCACCTGTCAAAAAAGTGACTTTCAAGTTTTCAAATGCTCATTTTTTGTTTTTGCTTATGCTCAATGGGTTCAAATTAATAAAATTATTCGATTGTTAAAAAAATAAAAAAATATAGTTATACACAAGATCTGAATTTGTTTGATGTGTTAAAAACTATTTTCTTATTTTTTGCGCTTCTTCATTTTCAGTTAGATTATCTAAGCGGAAAAATTACTTTAGCCTTCATCATTAGCATACAAAAGATTTCCTTGGAGTCCATTAAGTCAAACGACTTTCTCACAGTAAAAAACCAATGTTTAAAAAATGAGAAAGGTTTTGTAAGCCTTGAGAATGTCCCATGGTTTTTTTCGACTCTAAAGTTCAGAAGATATTGCCCATTTCACCTCGAATAAAATATGAAAGCCCCCATTCATAATTCGATTTCAGCGTAATCAAATTTTTTATTTGCAGTTTCTGATTTTGTTTCTGAACGTTGTTGATTTCTTTCTTTGGCCTTTTATTTTATCAGTCTGTTGTTGAAAAAATTCTTTGAGATAAGTTATAGTTGATTGAGGTTCGAGCTTCTGAGAAGAACAAAGGAAAAAGTGAAAGAATTATTTTTATCCAGGGAGGAAAAAAACATTACCTGAAAAAAACCCTCTTTTAATTATTTATTTTAATTAAAAACTTTCTGAAAACCTTTTCATTGAAATTAATTTGATTATCGCAGATGGACTTCCAGTCGCTCACCTACATCGCTTGGGCCCTTCTATTCGTTCTTCTTTCTGTGATTTCCGCCTTCGCCTGCAAATATGTGGTTTGTTGATTGGATTTCCGATAGAAAGTACAAAATGTACAGCTTGAACATGCATAGTTTACAAAAAAGTTTCCAGACGATGCGAATAATACTGGTCAGCATATTCGTGTATCCTTTCATCTTCGCCGCCCTGTTTTTCATTTTTCGCCATCATACTATAGTAAACAGCGGCAATGTGCACAACATCCAACTCAAGTGAAAAAAAAATGATGATTACAGAAGACGGCGTTTTTTGAGAGATTCAAAGTTGGAGCTCATCGTGGGTCTCACTACGGCAACATTCCTGAGAACAGTTTAGAAGCTTTCGCGGCTGTGAGTTGAGAAATACCCTTTAACATTGGATGATCACAAGCTCTAGGCAAAAATGGAAGGAGCCCAATTAGTAGAAATGGATCTTCAGACGACGTCCGACGGTGTCGCCGTCATCTGCCACGATCCGAACACATGTATGATTTTCTTAAAAGTATCTGTTTTTCGAGAAATCAAACTTCCCAACCAAAGAGGTCGTTCTACTCGAAGTTTCAAAGTTTTTCAAAAATGACGGAGAAAAAAACTTCGAATGAATGGATGGAGTCCTGAAAGCCCCATTTTTATTTAGACTTCTAAAAAAAACATCGCCAATCTTGATAGCTTGTAAGAATTTAGAACTTCCCGGCTTTTTTTGATTTAGGATGGTTACATTCTCCTTTTTTTGATGTATCAAAAAAAATAATTTCTCTATCAAAAATTTGAATTAGATGTAGATTTCACCTGCTTCGAAGACTAAAATAACTTCATTTTTTAAATATTTTTTTGCACGATTCGCATAGACAAAGAGGAAATTCACACACTTGTATATAGTGGGAAATTCGCTCCGAATAATTCTAGATTTGCTATATTTTTTGGTGTTAAGTTTTTTTTTTCAAACGTTATAATATCGAAAACACTGAATTGGACTCATTCTTGAAAAAAAAAACATGAATGAACCTTTCAGTAGCCGTAACTGGTGTTGACCGAGAAATCTCTAAAATGACTCTGGCCGAGTTCAAACAGCTTCGATTCACCTTAAACAACGGGTAATTTTGTCCATCGTTTTTTTTTCTGTAATAGGTAATTAACTTGCTCTAGAAGCCTACCAACGTTTGAAGAAGCCGTCGAATGGTGCGTCCAAAACGATATGATGATGTTGTGGGACATCAAGGACGTCACCGACAATGTCGGCCAAGATTTTTCTGAAAAAAATGACAGTTTTATGGTTCAGATGACCTCGACTTTTTCGAAGTTGATCCAGATAAACAATTTGTACGGCAAAGTGATTGTGAGCGGTTTCAACCCGATCGACATCTACAAAGTGAAAAGTCGTGACCCCAACATTTTGACTGGTAGTTTCTATTTTTTCTATTTTCTACTGAAAGAAAAACCCATGAAATTAAATTTTAGACTGACAGACGTCTTCAGAAACGAAGTTTGAGAGTGAGTTTTCCAGGATTCACTTACCGGAGCAGCGAACTGAGTACTGTGGACGAAGATGGCGTGAAACCAAGGTTTCAAGGAATACTCCACGTCATCGCTCTTATGGTCGACAATGTCCTGACCGCTCTTGTCAAGTTCAACCTTTCGAGAAAGAGAAAATGCGAAGAAGGTTTTCAGATCATTTGCGATGCCCACGTTCCTCGGCGCAGACATGCTCCTTTTTCATTGCAATGACGTCAGCAGGTTTGTTTTTTTCATCTGTCTAGTTATTTTCGAAAATTGGAATTTAACTTTACTCGTATCTATTTGTTTTGGAAAAATATGTTCCTGAAGCTTTCGTCTGATTTTCAAGTTTCATAATTTCCAAAGCTTTTTGAGGAGTTGAAAAACATGTTTTCTTTTCCTTTTTCTTCCCCCTTCATTTCTCAGTTTTTTTTTCCTTTTCCTTTCCAATTTTCCAAACTTTATTGATTTAAAACTGCGCCTAGGTGTAATAGCTTAAAAACTTTTTATATCTTTTTGATTTAAAGCAAGAGGGTAAAATGCTGACGATGGGTCACCCTCTAAGCCGTCCATTTTTGGGACCCGCTGCGCGATATAAAATATTCTCATCTTTAAAACCTTTTTCTTCTAAGAAATTTCAGAAATCCTGAAAACCTTGTCATAATAATGTCCTCTTCATATTTACTTTCTCACCCTTCATATTGATTAAAAACACTGAAATGTAAGTATCTTCAAAACTGTTAGCTTAGACCTTGGAATGACAAAAATTTCGCTATTTTCTTTCCAGATACGGCGCAATGGAAGCAAGAAGAAACGATATGTACATGGCTGCGTGGACTTCGAATATTCGGGAAGAGATGGAGTTCTTTCTAAACTATTTGCATGTCCCTTTCCTGACCGACGACGCTCGACTGGCCGGAAGAGTCGCTAGAAATTTAACCCCATAGAAATTCTGTTTTTGAAAGAAGCTGCTGAAACAATTCGAAAGAGAAAATCCTAATTTAATATATATTCGTAAATACCCATTTCGCCTTTTCGAAGAGTTAAGAGTGTCTGTGCCCTATTGGTCTCTCAGCGACGCTCTTTTTAATTTTCTATTTCCAATCATGACAACACCGAGAAAAGAGAGCGCAGACATGTCATACTGTCTGTGGCAACATGAATCCAAATTTCTTATAGGAGTATCAAAACAATTTTTAATTTATTTTTTTACTCACTTTGTGTTTTTAGTTATTTACGGGGAATAACTCTATTATGCCGCGTTCAGAGTGATTTCGGCAAAACAGACAGAATCTCTGGCTCTCCAAAATCTCCATTGATTTTCCACTCTCTGACGGTCATTCCGATTTTCCAAAAAAAAAAACTTTGAACGAGGCATAACAATTTCACTACAATTCTATAAAATTGTTTTTAAATCACTTCTCTCATTTCTTTGTCGTTTTCCTGATAAATTTTTCAAAAAGTTTTTATAGAAAAGTTTGAAAATGAAATATGTGCAATTTATCACAATAAGAAGATGATAAGACAAAACAACGAGAGAAGAGATGTACAAACAAACGAAGCGGCGTCGCTGAGCGGCGGTGGCGACGTCGTCGGCGGCTCCGGAAAACAGAGGTTTTTGACGCGGCTCGACGTGTTCCACATCTGCACGTAGTCTGCCTCTCGGCCGTCCCGACACGTTGTTGGGGGCTAGATATGGACAGTTTTCAGAAATTCAAGACGAATAGCGTTGATTATGTCTTACTTGAAGAAAAACTACTCTGATTGGTTCATTTCATCTATAATACGGCAAAAAGTGACATTACTATCCAGGAAACGTTTAAAATTGAAAACACATTTATCTCTTTTCAGCTGGCTGTTATAGTTTTTTAGAATATCCTGAAGTCAATGCTGTTTTTAAAAGTGATTCCGTGAGATTCAAATAGCCGTCAGAGAAAGAAAAAGATAACTAAATTTTGGAGAGTCAGAGAAGAAATCGAACTTCGCAGAAATTACTTTGAAAACGGCACGAAAAATCGCAAAGACATGTAGTACGGTATTCGCTACGATACCCATTTTCGATCAACAGAGAACTAAACAACCTACCTGTTGCGCTAAACCTTTGGATAGAGTCCCAATTCCACACATTCTTGAAATGCTTACTGTTAAATCTTGACAGTCTGGATCGCATAGATGACATAGACGAATCGTGCAACCAACTGAAACGTATCGCATTCCTGTAAATAATGACTTTCCATGATTAAAAATAACTTCAAGAAAAAGAAACCTTTTTCTCGAACGGAGAGCCATCCAATTGCTGCCGCCCTTGTGAAAGACGAATACACTGGAGATGTCAGAATCGCTCGCTCAATCGTGCATCTGAATGAAGTTGAAATTTCGAGTCAGATTCCAAGAAAAATGTGTTTTTTCTACTAAATTACTTTCAGACTCGTATTCAATCTTTTATGATTTGAAACATTCAAAATTGCCGCTAAGATTGGCTCAACTCGTCGCGGTTACCTCTTTTAGAGCATGCAAAAGAAAATATTATTTTCTAAAAGAGGAGGAAAGTTGATTTTGATCGGGAGTAGCTATAGGTAAAAAAAAGCTCTGATTTCACGTAAAAATCAGTAAATTTTCAAATCAAGAATACAACTCTCTCTTCGTTTGTTTCTTGTCATAAAAATGATTTTTCGATCTTTCATCGTCCTTTCAATTCTTGAAAAAAAAGAGAAGAATTTCAAGAAGATTGAACTTTCTAAGATTCTATTAAGCTTCCAAAAAACGTGAACAAACCCATCGTTTCGTATCAAAAATACTGGATTCTTTTTTGTGCCTATCCAACAACTTTCGACTCGCATAGCGTATTGTGCTGAAAGAAAATGACAACTGATCCGAAGAAAAGCAAAAAAAAAACTTGTATCGCAGACCCATTTATAGCAAACTCGTGTAGACCATGAAACTGTGTCATTGAGTCGAAGTTGTGGATTTGAACAGGAGTCTCTGGAAAATTTGCAAAATAGAAAACAAAAAGCCCAGAAATAAGGTGGATAGTTTGAATAATTTTGAACTGGAAAGTTTGCAGTTTAGCGGCCACAAAAAGCGATACGAAGTTAGCAGAAGCTTGTTAAATTTTTTTCGAAAATTCATAGGATAATATAGTCAATGTTTCCCGACTTGAAAGGCGAAGGAGGCGGGGCAAGGGGCGGGACGCGTAGCGTGTGCGTTCGCGGTTCTCGGCACGAGTTCAATTCAATTGTCGCCGACTATTTGAAAAGCTCGGCAACCGCTCTTTTTCAATGTTTTCTACTATTTTTTGATGCACACATGAACATAATCACTAAATAATTGAAAAAGTAATGAAAAAAAAAAGCGAAAAACGGGCTTTTCAAAGAGTAGATGGCGGTTGAATTGGACACGTGGCAAGAACCGCGAACGCACACGCTACGCGTCCCGCATTCTGCCCCGCCTCCCTCGCCTTTCAAGTCGGGAAACATTTACTATACGAAAAAAATTTTTTCAATAGTTCAGAGAAATTTCAGGAAGAGGATGGAAAACAAAGTTTCATGCGAAAAAAAAAAATAGTTGATTCCTTTTTTTGGAATGCTCTTACTGAATAAAAATTTATTTATGTAGATACCTAAAACATTCGCTCTAACTTGAAAGTCCAAGATCTCAATTTTTTTTTGTCGATGGATGAGCGAATCGAGATGTACATGTGGCTCCATATTTTGAGGAACACCGAGACTGCCTTTTTCGAAGTTTCGTATTGCAACAAAGGAACACGAAAGTACAGAAGCGTAAGGTACCGGTCCCAATCTGACTTGTGAAGAGAAAGACGGCAGCGAATGTTGTACAACGGCGGATGCGTCGCGTTTTCGTAGACGATGCGCAGCGGCTCGACGAAAACGCCCAATTCGCTTCGCATCAACTCTGAGTACTCGCCGCTCAGTTGCCAGCACTCCAACTGCAATCATGACTATCCGACAATATTCAAGAAAAACAAATCTCACCAGAAAAACAAAGACGCGCAGAAGGAAGGACCACATGTTGGTCGTCGTTTGTTTTGGACTTGAGACGGGAAGTTTTTCGGGAAGATGCTAGACGTAATGCATGGCGATCGCCTGGAAGTGATTCATTGCAACTCTTTTTGGCCGTCGTTTTTCTATTGTTCCCGCATTTAAAGCTGCCCTCTGACACACGAAGTCGCATAAATTTGGCATCCGTTTAATTTAGTACACAGTAGCGAAATCTTTTACAAACAGCTTTGTTTAAAAGTTAAATTGTGATCCTAAGATGATAATTAGCAACATCCCTTCTGAAATTTTCGAATTAAAAATGCTTAACTGTTACCAAATCCAAGCCAAAGTTTTCTCAAGTGTTTTTCGTCCAAAAGACCATGAATGGTCTTTTGGACGAAATGTGCACTGATCCTGCTTCTTTAGTCTAAAAAAAATAATCCTTTTTTTCCTAAAATTTAAAAACAATGGTTCAAACAAGGAAAAAAAATTCCGGCAGGCTATCGATTAGCTCAAAAGTACAAAAGAACTTTTTTTTTTCTAAAATTTCAATGTCATAATTTAAAAAGAAGAAAACTTTTCATACTGTAACACTCTTTCCATAATTTTTTTCTACCATTCATTTTTTTCTTATTAAAAAATCACGACTATGATGAAGAAGCTCCAGAAGGAGAGAGTGAAAAGCTGGATGGAAACAAGTCTGGAAGCGGGAATTTTGATGTTTTTGAATGATGACAACATCTTGTGGCGGTTGGAACTCCCAGGAGAGGCCCCATTCGGCCAAGGGCGGTCCTTCCTGCAGTTTGTCACATCCAGAAAGTGATATGTTTCTCTACGACTTTTGGAGATCCAAAAAAATGGAGTTGTACCATGGAAACATAAACTCTACCGGAGACTTTATATTATAATATATTATTCTACAAACATAACTCACAAGTAGGGGGACCGTTGCTAATCTAAGAAGGAGTCTGGTTATGGGTAACAACTCATGCTGGAGACATGAGACGCCTAATGACTCATTCGTCGTTGCCTTGAGATGATCATAAGCTCGTTTGGATATAATTAAACTTCTCTGGTGTAACGAGATGCTCTTCACTGTTTCTAAACCGAGTGAAATTAAAGTGGATAAAAGTTCGTCCTTACCGCTTTTTATAAAGTATCTAGTTGTCGTTGAAAAATATCTCTAAAAGGAATATGTACAATCGATCAATCGAACAGCTTCTGTTGGTTTTCTGCAGTGCGGTGTAAAATTACTGGGATAAGTTTTAGGGGGCCCTATAGGGGGTAAATTAGGGCCCCTTGGAGGGGGCCCTATAGGGGCCCCTAAATGAAACCCTATAGGGACCCCTACGAATTTTTTTAGGGGTCCCTTTAGAGGGGGGCACGGAAAAATTTCTGAAATAGCTCCAGGAGGAAATAGAGAAACCCTTATTGAATGCGAATCGTTAACACATCCGCAGTAAACTCATCTCATTGCGTTTGAAACTGTTTCCAAATTTATTGAAAGGAATTGAAAACATTAAAAAGCAATCAGGATCATCAATGGAAACAGATAGACATAAGTAACAAAACAACGAGCAAAAAACTGAAGATATGTATACGTAACAGGATATTCGAGGAAGCAAAAAAACTTTTGGCCGTAAAAGACCCGTATAAATATTTGACACGTCTAAATCACTGCCAACGGAAACCGTATTGATCAATCTAATAGAAGCTCTTCAAGACAATAAAGATACGCCTAAAGCATATTGATATAAGCGCTACTTGCGAAAAAATAGAAGAAAAACGCGTTGTGTCAAGGCAAATGGTTGGGCAACTTTCAATAAAAAATGTTGGGACTTCCGACACGGAAACAGTTAAAACTACTTAGATAAAGGGGCAAAAAGTTTGGCACATATAAAAAAGAACAATTGAACAGTGAGCAAAAAACAACCAACGTTGACATTTGAAAGCAACTTATTGAATTGCTCGGCCCGCGGTAATCTTCCGTTGATTCTGGTTCATGTGGCGGCTCAAAATTTCCGTCGGCTGATTCCGTGCTTCTACGATCATTTATCATTATCAACATTTTCGATATACCTTTCAGAATCTTCATCGCTGCTGTAGAACCAATGCGCATCAATAAAATCGCGACTCCGCGGCATCTTAATAAAAAATTAAGTCTTCTTTAACGAGCAATAATCAAATAGAATATATAAACACGCATTTACATCAAAAACCTCCAACAAACATCATCTACCGGTGAATTTCTGACGGTTTCACACAATCCAGTAGACCAATTATACATAGACGAAACTCTGAAAATACCAAAATAAAAAAATACTCTGAACATATTTACATAAACCAATATATCAATTGTACATAAACGAAACACTGAAAATAATGAACCAATGTACAGATTGCCGTGTTAACTTTTATGGAGCACAAAAAAAAAACGCACAAATCATTATAATACAATTTGAAACCATAACGAAAAAATCCTACTGACAACTCGTTCGTGAATAACGTATTACTTCCTTAAGCACCACAGAAATTGATGAAATATAAATACAAGTTATAAAGTTAAACTAAAACTGGGTCGACTGAGTCAACTCAAAACTTAGAAAATGAGAAAGATATTTAAAAAAACCACTTTCGTTCCAAAGGGGTCTTCGCGACCCCTTGAGGGTCTTACAATTTTTTTAGGGAGCGATTTAGGGACTCCCTATAGGGGGCCCTAGGGATTTCCCCCTAAAAAGGCCACTTGCAGACCCCCTATAGGGCCCCCTAAAATCGCGACCCCCTATAGGGCCCCCTAAAACTTATCCCAGTACGGCACCGTAAATCATATTAAGCAAAATTATCGTCGGCGTGTGGGAAAAAATACATCATAAATGACGCCATAACTACGGTGTTTTTATTGAACCAGGTTTCGAAAGTTTTCCTTTCGAATAAAATTTTGTTTTGAAAGAAGTTAAGCTTTTTATTAGTTTTTAATACGTTAACCGGCTGATGGAACTACAAAATTTCGTTCATTTCTCCTTTTTTAGCATGTTTATTTCCAAGTTGGCCTTTTTCATTCTTTCATTGAAGTTGAAGTTTCCCGCCTCATAAATGAAATCGTATGTCGCGTGATGAATCGCTTTTGAGAACGATACGCAAATCATAATGTTTATATGGAATTGCCAGAAGTTTGTATAAAGCTTGTACAAGCTTGTCGGTTGGAGCGCGCTTTCATGTTTGTTATATTTTCCAAGATTTCTCTAAAACTCTGGAGTAGTATATAGATGTTCTCTTCAATTACAAGACGAAAGCCTTGTTTGCAACGATTTCGATTTTTTTCACAAGCTATCTTGACTCCGGCCGATTATAAAAAGGTTTTAGTTTCGTTTCATAGCCTTTTGATTTTGTCTTTGATTTTTAATTTCTTATGCGTCGACTTTTCAGAATGAGAAAAACCCACTCAAAAAGTTTATCGTTGATAAAATTCGCACATCGGGACCCATCACAGTCGCCGAATATATGAAGACAGTCGTCTCTGCCCCATCCGTCGGCTATTATGGACAGTTTTCTGAAAGGCAACAGGTTTTTCATGAAAATAAATGGCATTAGCGGTTTTTGAAGGTTTTATTTGAAGGTTTTTGGCGCGAGCGGAGACTTCATCACGGCTCCAGAACTTACACAGCTTTTTGGCGAGATGATTGGCGTATGGTAGGCTTCAATTAAAATTGCTCAAAACTCAATGAAAAAAATTTTTTAGGGTTTTTCACGAATTGGCGAATACTGGTCACCGTGGAAAATGGCAATTAGTCGAGTTAGGACCTGGTCGCGGTCAACTTATGCGTGACATTCTGGAATCGTTGGACAAGTTCCAGGTATTTTTTATCATACTATTTGGAAATATTACGAAGTTTTGAAGGATCGGGACGTGTCTGTACATCTCGTAGAAACTTCCGATGCTCTTATTCAAGAACAGGAACGTACGCTTTGCGTCGACAATTCTACTCAACCAAAAGGTTCATTTTGAAGCGATTTTTCGTGCCTTTCTCAAAGTAATTTTGCGAAAATCAGGATTCTCTCTGACTTTCCAATATTTAGTTACAATTTTCACTCCCTGGCGGAAGTTTTCTCAAAACTTTCTCCAATTAGATATCATAGAAAGTCTTTTCATAATTCAAAAAACTTTTGGGGTCTCTATTTTACCGTTTTCTTCCATCGAAATGTCTATGTTTTCATTAAAAATTTTTTTTCTTACAGCTTTTTTTCTGCAGATACGCCATACGTTCGAAAAAATAAATCGCGGACCGGAGCCGACGTTTTCTGGTACAAATCAATTGATGAAATACCAGAAGGTGTAAGTTTCAATTCAATTTTTTCACCTTTAAACCGATATAACTTGAATCTTTCAATTTTAGTTCACTGTTTTCGTTGGAAACGAATTTCTCGATGCTCTGCCCATACATCAGTTTCAACGAGGAAACGACGATTTGTGGCGCGAAATGTCCGTTTTTTTCCTTTATATGAATAATCATTACTCCATTTTCAGCTATGTTAATATAGATTCAACCGGGGATTTATGTCTGATGCAGTCAAAGAGCGAAAACTTGCACACGAAGTGAGGTTGCAGCGTGAAATGAAATGTTTTTCATTGGTTTCCAGAGGACTTTTGCCGGAAACTATCAGAGATGATAAAAATCGTAAGACGTGGGAGTGTTCTCCAGAAGCTGGAACCGTCGTTAATCAAATCGCTGAGAGGTTAATTTGTATAAAAATTTTTTTGAGAGAATTTAAATTTTTTTCGGTGGAATTAGTATTTGCTTACTTTGAAAAAAATAGGTTCTATTAAAAAACAGCCTTGGGAACTTCAATTTCCTTTCTTTCTAAGCTATTTTCATAATTCAAACAAAGAAAAAAAGCCGTTCACGGTTGAAGTAAAAAAAATTTTTCAAGTTTCCGTTCTCCCTTTTTTTCTCATTTTCAGTGATTAGTTTTAAGGTCAAAAAGATAAATTTGAAGAGTTAAGAGTTCAGAGAAAGTTTTTTTATTTAAAACTTTTTTAGTTTTTACTTTTTATTTCAAAGCCTTATTAAGCCTAATTCTTCGTTTCAGAATTGTTTCCTCTGGCGGATTTGGTCTTTTGGTAGACTATGGACATGATGGAAGTCGCAATACTCATTCCTTCCGCGCCTACAGTAAACATAAACAGGTTCTTTTTTTGAAATGTAAATGTTTTTTCTCTCATAAAAAAGTCAAAAAATTAAGATTTTTTTTTAGGTCTCTCCAGTATCTGATCCTGGCCGTGTTGATCTTACCGCTGACGTCGATTTTGGGTACTTGAAAAGCTTGGTTTCGGATCGAACCGTTGTCTATGGGCCGACGTCTCAAAGGTTTGTTATACATTGGACTATTTCAAACTTCTCATTTCTCAGGGAATTTTTACTGCAGTTGGGTATTGAGCATCGGTTGCGGCGGCTTCTGAAGACGTGTTCGGATCGTCAGAAGCAGGAAAACCTCATCAGTTGGTTTTGAGACACACTTTTGCAGAACGATTAGAATAAACTGACTGAATTGATAATTATTTTTTATTTTCACAATATATTTTTTCGTTCCTGAAAGTCCTGAAGGTTTTTTTTTTCTCATTTTTTAAGGATGTTATGCTAAATTTGGCAGTTTTTCATTTTGTTATCATCATTTTCCGGCTTTTCCCGTACTCTATTCTCTCTCATCATTCGGGTGCGTCTCGAAGTCATGAAACGGTTCAGAATCGTACAATATGTTGATGGGCGACATGGGCGAGAAGTTCAAGGCGATGGCTCTGTTCCCGAAGACGTTGACGTCGATTCTGGAAGCGCGAGGCGGCGCCGTCGGATTCGTGACGGCAGAATCGAAGACGAAAGCCAAAGAAGCTTCTCAGAAGGCGTCACAGGACGATAAGAAATAGCTATTTTAGAGTGCAAGTAGTTTCATGATCATTCGAAGACAAGTTTTAGTGAATTGAAGTGAAGTGAAGGACTTTGTTTAGATGGTTTTGTTCATAGTTTCATGTTACTCTTCCATTTGTTATCTATTTAATGGTTGCTTTTCACGGGTTTCATTTTTCATAACTTTTCTACAGAATTTATAAAAAATGTTCTTATGCCGTTTTCTTTGCGAAAGCGATCGCTTTTAATAGCGTTGATACTTTGAGAATCATCAGAAAATTTTTATTTTCATCTTTCTTAGGAAGGATCTCTCTGTGGTTTAACTCACTCCCGCAATGGTTAGTTCATAGATTCTCAAAACATTTCATGAATTTGTCTCAATTTCAGTTGGTCCTGTTGATTGGCGACTTGCACCTGCCGCACCGCGCGCACAATTTGTCGGCCAAATTCCGAAAACTTTTGGTTCCCAACAAAATGCAACACGTCCTGTGTACGGGAAACCTCTGCACCCGCGAGACTTTCGATTATTTGAGGTTTTATTTAAACAAAGTTTTTCGAATTTCTTTGAAGTAAGAACAGTGTTATTTTTGGTCATGTGTAAATTTGAACGCACTAGCATAGATTTCAAGACGCGAAAATTCACTTTTCAAAACACATTTATTTTTGTCCAGAAGCCTTTCTTCTGACGTCCACGTAGTCCGCGGCGATTTTGACGACGATTCCTTGAAATATCCGGATACCAAGGTTTCAGTAGTTTTCAAACTATTTCAAAAGTGGTTTCTATTTAGATAGTCACCGTTGGACAGTTCAGAATCGGTTTGTGCCACGGCCATCAAGTGATTCCCTGGGGCGATCAGAGGGTTTGTGATAACCTTCAATCTTTTTCATTTGACTCTTTTAATTTAAGTTTAAAAAAAAATTTTTTTTTTTGCTGGAATATTGTTGCGGATAATAAATAAAGAGCTAAAAACTGTTTCAAGTTGTGGTGAATGGGCTTTAGAACGCTTCATATTATTCAAAAAAAAATTCATTTCATATTATATTCACTTAGTCTGCTATCAATTTGAAAGAAGGAAGGTACAAATGAAGGGCTTGAGTGAGAAAGAAATACATATGAAACGGAGTTTCGACCTCTGCTCAACACTTTCCTTTTTCTTCCCTTTTTATTTGATAAAACTGAATAAAGACTCAGGTAATAAATTACTAAGGTATTGCCAAAATCCAGTTCAGATGCTGGAACTTCTCGCGCGTCAGTTGGATGTCGACGTCCTTGTGACTGGCAACAGCTATGAATGTACTGCTCGCGAGGTTTTTATTAGTTTATTCATCGAAACTGAACGAATTCCTTTTCAAGAAGGCCGGACGCTTCTATGTGGACCCAGGAAGTGCGACCGGAGCGTTTTCAGTCGTCAAAGACGAGTGAGTCTGATCTTCTTGATTTGAGCCTAGGTTCTGGAACTTCTTGGCACTCATCACAAATTACTATTAGTTTTGTTTTTTTTTTCTCTGGATTTCTATGTGTTTTTTGCGGAAACGATGTTGTTTTCAGTCCGGTGGTCCCGTCTTTCGCCCTTTTGGACGTCCAGGCCGACAGTATCGTCACTTACCTCTACCGTTTGATCGACGACAACGTCAAGGTCGATCGTGTCGTCTTCAAGAAACCCAGAATATAATCATTTATTCCCGATACTTCTGAATGCGGAAACTGGTTTCTCCTTGATGTGATATCTTTGTTGCCAAACTTTCGAACATTTTGCCAGATCCTCGTGAAAAAAACACTTTATCCTTAACCTTAACATTCCTGTGAATTTGAATATATATTTGAAGTAATAATCTTCCAAATTGTTTGTACAGGATCGTCAAACAGATTTGATTTCGAACTGGACCCGATGTGAGCATATTATTCTTTCAACTCTTTTTTTATTTATTGCTTCTTTTTCTCTGCGAGATAAATATTCTTCTCACGCGATTTAAATGATTAAAATGTCAAATTTCATTGTTTTTATTTTGAAAGAATCTTTCGCTGATCCGGAAGTTTTCGGATCTGAATTCTGTTTTTTTTTATAAGTGCGAGAGCCGCTAGAGAATTAGATTACTATAAGTTCCACCCACAGCTCACACTTCAAATTTTTTGAAAGCTAAACGAAGCTTTTTTTCTGGAAATGTCCCTTCGAAATATTTTTCTCAAAAAAGTACGCATTTTCGTCAATTATTATTCATTATCACGTTTTCTGTGTTTTTATGTATTCACCTTATAAATTACTTTTTTTTCTACTGAAATACCGGTTCAAACGGAGGTTCAAAAAAATTATAATGAGATGCATTTGAAAAAATCCCTTCTTACGAAATTTTGAGTTTCAAAAGGAAGTCCAAATTTTTTTTTTTTGAGAACTTTCCGTCTATATAACATTTGTGTATTTTTTAATCTCGCCTTTCAAAACACCTTTTTTTTCTTCGAGAATGGATCTCTCAGACAAGGCTTCGAAATGAAAAGCTGGAAAGGACTTAAAATTCGAAATTTGTTTCTTCTGAGACACGTCTTGGACTTCCATCAGTGGTATCTTCTCCACTTTTCGTCCATTTATTGCTGCTTCATTCTCATCATATGTTATCTCAACAATCATGAGAAGAAATCGGAAACGTTCGTATAAGTATAATATGCGTTTTGGTGTTGGTCTGACGCCCTTGGGACACTTGTTGCCAACTTCAATGTGACATTTGTTAAAAATTCCCACAAACCCCAGCGGGAGCTGACATTTATTCGCCATTTTCAGCTTTTCGCGCCCACTGCTGTTCATTTTCCTCGAATCTCCATTTTGTGATATTTTTTCGATGTAATTTTGACAAAAACAGTCCTTTCGTTGAGGGTTTTGCAAAGCTGAACTTTGTCAGGTGAGTTGTTTTCGGACTCTTGCAAAATTGTACTTTCTCAAAAGCGATAATAATCTTGTTGTTTGATATATGAAAATAGGAGCTTGAGAAAGTGCTGGTTTGCAGAATAATGAATCAACACGTGAGATAGAACTTTTTGTCTTGGACTTAGTTTTTGAGGTTTATAATGAATCGATTAGTAAGTAGAATATTTATTCAATTTATAGCTTGCTTTTTCGAGCAAGACCTTTTTAAATCGAAGAAATTATATGAGCAGACTAAATTGATTTTCGATCTTGTGTGATCGATTTTAAAATCGCTCAAAGTTTTTCTCAGATTTTTACAAGGGCTCTACTACATTCTTCTCTTCTCGAAACGTCGCCATGGCGCTTGGAATGTCTCAAAGCGTTTCGGTCGCGTTACGATCAGAACTTTTTTTGGAACGGACTTGAAATTTGTCTTACCGAAAAATGTTTTTCTAATCAATTATTTAAATATAGTTTTCAAAGGAAAACTTTATAACAGTTTTTGCTTCATTCCCTGAAAAGATAGTGTAGAGACAGATAAATCTCTTAATTAAGCATTATATTTTTTTTTTTGCTAGATACGCAAAACCATCTCTAAATATCGTCTCAAGCCATCTGTTAACATCATTAAAAACTCTTTGATTCTCACGTTTGTTTTTCGCGCATTTCTTGAAAGCACCATGTTTTTCTCAGGAAGTATGTTATTGTTTTTATGGATCTGAAAGTTTAAATAACATTTTGGTGGACTCGACGCCAAAACAAGGACGGGAAAAGGCGACGTAGTCCATAATAAATGCATAGAGGTCCTGAAGCGTTCTATTTTTCTCCGTTTCCGTTCCCTGGAACAACTAGGAAGAGTCCCTGTTGATTGGCGGTCAATTACTGCCAGTTAGCACTAATTGCGTGCCGCCCGTTCGTTTCGCACTCTGTGTAGATGGATATGAACTCTCCGCCGTTATCGACCTCTTTTTTGATATGTCCTGTGCAACATCTGTCATTAGGAATTGATTACAAGCTTCTTTGCGCGCTTTCTTTTTTCCTTTTCTCGAGGCAAACGCCTGGGTGAAGATTTATTTCACACGTGTGACTTTTATTTTTTCTCTCCATATTGTGAGCTTCAAAATCTCAGTTTAATTTTCTTAATGATTCCTAATTTTTTGCTGGTTCGATTTCTTCGTCTACATAGTCGGAAAAAGCTAGGAGAAGCTTCAAAAAAAAGTTTTAAATGAAGCTTTAAAGCTTCTGTTTAATTTTTTTTTTTTCTGCGACTTCTGGGTAGTTCGAAGATTTATTATTGCAAAAATGATGCTAAGGATAGGGGGCGCAAAGCCCCGCCCCTTCACGCCACCAAAATGACGATTTTTTTGTTGCAAAAACGGTTTTGAGGCGTTTATACTAGCTAAAGTCCCACTTTAAAAATGAACTGTTTCTGTTATTCCATGTAATCGACAACTCTCTACAAGACTGAATCTTTTTAAAACTATTTATTTTTCAAAAATAAGCGAAAAAGTAAGATTTCACACGAAAAAATCTGACAACTTTCATAAAATCGTCGCGTTTCAGGAAAACTAAGTGAGGAACGCTTCTAAATTTTGAGTATGTTATATATTAACACTTTCTTTAATTTTCGAGTGAAAATTTTAAAAAATCTAACGACGCGAAAAAAATATTAAAGCTTGTAAAGTGACACCAAACTTTGAAGCTTAAATGCGAAAAAAATTTCAGCGACAAGGTATACTTTTTTTATTTGATTAAAAAAACTCACAATGTGTTCAAAAAAATAAAAAAATTCAGAATGAAAAATAATTATTGGGACAGCGAATTAAATTATATTTGAATTTTACCAAAACCTCCTTTTTTTCGCCTGCCTCGTTGACGCATGAGAGAATAGGATCGCGTCTATATTTTTGATTATGTTCTTAAGCGTTCAAAACTCTATCAATGAAAAAATTATGAAAAAAATCTAACGACGTGAAAAAAATAACAGCTTTGAAAACCTCGAAAAAATGGCAACTTTTTTTGAAATTTTGGAAGAATTCGTGCAAGCATTCGTAGCTGTGTTTGCGTTAAACACACCAATGCGCCATTTTATATGTTGCAGGAGCCGTTTTTTTCGGAGTCAAATTGCACTTTTTTCCTGTTTTTATTTCGAAATAACATCATTTTCCATTTTTTTCTTTTTTCCAAATCGAATGATAATAATTTTTTTCTGATTAGCAAAAAGAAAAAAATAAGTTGAAAAATTCCTTCTGACCTTTTTTTCTAAGTATTTTTTTGATATTTTATCAAAAAAATTCTTATTAGAGTTATACAAAAGATTTATACCAAAACGTTAAGCTCAGTTCTGTCAACCTCTCAGAACAGAAAACCGATTCGAAAACGGTTCAGAAACGCGCAAAAACAATTAAAAAGAAAGCGTGCGGCAGCGGGTAAACCGTGAGATTTTGCCTCCAGTTGTACGCCGCGCGCGCCAGTTTTCTGGCCATAACTTTTTTCTTAGTGGACCTTTTTTCAAAAACTAAACGGATTATGAAAATGGACAGTCTCCTCTATCGAACAGTGTAAAAAACATATTTTTTGAATCGTTCTGAAGAAATGGCTTGCGGACCCTAGCTAAGGAAAATTTTGATGACTCCGGATTAGATTTCTTCTTCAAAGCTTTGATTTTCGACTTTTTTTTTCTATATTAATAAATCCTTCGTTCAGTTTTATAGCTTCATTTGAGAATAAAATGATGGATTAAGCACAAATGGCGCTGTATGAATTCTGAAAAGTACAAGCTTTTAGTGAACACTATTTTTTTGCTTCTAAACGACTGGAACAAAGGCGAACCTCTGTTCGGTCCACCTTGCTCCATCATCTTGTCGCCCTCTCGAGTGCCGCCTGTCTCTATCCTCACCTTCTGCTCTCTTTCCTGCCTCCATTCATTATAATCAAATGTCAAACGTCTTCTCGAGCACCTCTCTTCTCCGCGGTCTTTTTTATAAAGAGTATAGAGGTATTTATTCAAACAAAAAATCATGCTTTCACTCGATGAGAGCCGACATCGCGTCAGCTGTCCATTTTTCATGCGTTCTCCGTTCAGCTCAGGTTTTATGCGAAAATGGAACATGGCCTCACTAATAAGGCTGTTGCGCAACTGTAGTTGCGTAGTCTGCGCGTACATTGGCTTAAGGAGTCTCAGGTTGCTTGGAGATTTCTGATATCTTGGACGATATTTGAAAAATATGACATTTACTGAGTTTTTTCATTTCGTTGTCTGTTACTTTGACACAAAAAGGAACAGGTGAACCTCTTCATTTCCCTTGAGAGACTTCTTAGAAGCCCTGAGAAGGTTTATTCAAAAGTTTTGAATAGTCACGAATCCCATGAAAACCAAACTTTTTACAATTATTATCAGCTTTTCAAAATTTCATCGCCCAGCGCCCTTTTCAATGTAAAGAATCAGAAACTTTGGCTCTTTGAAGAAGTTAACCACATGACTCACTTCGTGCAGATTTCAAGACCGCAGCTAACATTTTCGAACCGCCTATACTTCCATTTATTCGACATTTGTCGAACGAATGATCGTGGCAACGGGGGAGACACTCGTCGCGGTGATAGATGAACCCTCGGAGCTGTTTTCATTTCGCAAAAGTGGGCGACGGGAGAACGACGAAGAGAAATTGGGCTCGTTTTTGAGTCTGAACTTCTCGAAAATCATCTTGCCTCGTTCCAAAAAGCCGTTCGTCGACATTTTTAAGCTCTTTTTCGGCTTGTTCTCGACGCCCGGAAACGAGTATTACCTCGTTTTGCTCTCTTTGCCGTGAGTTCGAAAGCTGACGTGGAGGAAATTCCCCTTTTTTTTCTCTGAGGGAGTTTTCATCGTTCTCAGCGAATCATGATGCTTGCGTTTTAATTAAAACGCTCCATTTGCTTTTCTCCATTCCCTTTTTTGGTCTCTTGGACGAAGAAATTTTTTCCAGAAGAGACACTTCAATGGAGATTACCCAAGTTCATTGATAACGGTGGAAACCAGTTTATCTCTGTTTTTTTGATTTCTTCTTGCCATTCACTCTTGGAATCGGTTTTATTTCTGTTTCTGTCTCGAAGATATTTGGAGGCGTTTTTTTTTCTAACCATTTTTTTTGAAGTATTTGAGTTCTGTTGATTTGATGAGTTTTTCATGAGACAAAAAGTAGGGTTGCATTATGTAAATTTTTTTTTTCATTGGCAAAGAAGGTCAGGAATTTCTTTTAGAGATTTCGAAATGATGTAGCTGTTTGAAACTTTCTCCAAAGCAAAAGGGCAAGAAGCTCCTTTATTTTTCATGGTTTCTTGCAAATGAGTTTTTCAACGTTCCCATCCTTTTATTTCGAAGTTTTTTGAATCCCTTCTCTTTTTCCTTCGAACCAATCCAAGGATATAATATAATAAAGATAATATCTTATATATTACTTCACATTTTTGTTTTTTTTAAAATTCATCCAGCTACTCATTTTTTGGAGATATTGGCAATGGTATCTTTTGAAATCTCCAAGTATTTATTTTTCAAAGCTTTTTGAACCACTTTCACCTTTCCCACTGCTTTCTCATATTCTACTGCTAACCTTTTTTGCATTCGAGCCATAAATCTCCTGGAACAGGTGTCCCACGGACGTAAAAATTTGTCTCTCTCGGGGCCGATCTCGTATGCCATCAAACATTTTCAGGGGCAATTTCGTCTCCGAACGCTGGTTTTTCTTCCCCCTTTTTTCCACTTTGTTGGGACTATTGCCTCTTCCGGCTGGTGTTGATGAAATTTTTTGTGACGGCTTCTTGCCTACTGATTTCAAAAAAGAGTTATCCGTAGAGCGCACAATACGCTTTGGACGCCCGCCAAATCTTTGAGCAAATAACAAATCTCTTCGAGGAATTATACCTTGTACTCAATAGTTAAGCTCCCCTCTAGATATTGCTGTATTGGTAGTACATTATCCATGTTTTCAAAAATTTTTTCAAATTCGTTCATTCATCCTTTTTTTGTTAAATGAAAAGTATTGTTATCACTCTAATCAGTCTTGTTTCCAGTTCATGAGTCGATGATGCGAAGAACGAGTTCCGTATTAGCAGCTTTCTACGTCCTGTCGTGCTTTTCAGGTAATTGGTTCTATTTTTAGGGTTTACTGATTAGTGGAAAAAAAATGCTTTGGTAAAATTTCTATTTCAATGATGTCTGATTTGATTCCAAATATCCCGAAAAGGGTGTGGAACGCAAAATTTAAATGTTATGAGGGTTTTGGAATAATTAGAACACAATCTATAAGTTTTTGTAGGTTGAAATCAAACCTGATGTTTAAACTTTTCATTGGAAATGTTTAAAAGCGACTTATTTGTAGCACGAGGATCCTCGAAAGAGCAGTTGCCTCAAATTCTGCGGTACGAAGAACCGTCGGGGCATGACTTTGTCTCTCTGAAGCGGGTACGGAGAGCTTCAGAAGCGAGGAAAGTCTTCGGACCGCGCGACGACAACGACGAGGACGACAAAAGTCCGATGACGTGGACTGTGCCTCCGGAAATCGCCGTCCAGAATGATACCGTTTGCTTTGCTCCATTTTTAGAAAAAGAATAACTTTTGATTATTACTCATTTGCTAGCTTTTCTATCCACTAAAGGCATAAGGTTGGTTACATCTAGCTTCTTAAAACACAGAATTTTCACAATCTTGCGAAGAGCTCTCATAATGATTCTATCCAGTAAAAGTTTTATTTGAAATTTTTTTTTTGAATTTTAAACTTTTTGCAATTAAATACAATTTACTTCTCTGGAAACACATGAGCTGTATTTTTGAGCCCAGGGGATCGAACTTTCTAGTTTTGTAGAAAGAAGGTGGGGGCAGTTATTTTGGTAACTTGATTGAAGCCAAAAATTCTTGCCCCGCTGAGATTTTTTCTTCGTACTTTCAATCAATTTTTAACCGTCGGAGATTTATTTCATGCTCAAAGATGAAACGAATGTCGAAAGCTCAAGAAAGGCTTTCACCCAATTTTGTGGACTATATCGCAGCGAGATTAACGCTATACCGCGGGGGAGCCGCGAGCGATATCGCTCGTCTCTCGCTGCGGCCTCGCAAACGTCTTGCGCTATATCGCTCTCTGAAAAATTTTTCTTAAAAAAAGTTTTTTTCTTGAATTTGATTGATTTCATCATAAAAGTCAAAAATAAAGCAAAAAAAATGTTTTTCAAATTTCAAATTTTTGAGAGGGAGCGATATGGCAGCGAGACTTTGGCGAGATCGCAGCGAGAAGCCTCGGCTATATCGCGTGCGGCCCGCTGCGATATTGGCAATTATGTTGGGTGTTGCTTTTCTTCATTAGAACAAAATTGCAAGCTCAGAACAACTTTCGAAAACATTTCTAGTTATAGCCTTGAAAAGTTGAAAATTGTAGGTAGACCACCAATACTACGTGATGCACACGATAACCAACAGCGAGGAGGAGCTGAAGAAGCACTGGGTCGACGTCGATCGACTTCTCGAGAAGCCCGGCGTCGTCGGAAACCGGAGCCATCCCTTGCTCTACAAAAGCTATCGACGCGCCGTGGTTCGTCATTCTTTTCCTCCTTTTGTATATCTTCTTTTTGCCTCTTTGTAATAGTGCTTCAAGTAGTGATGATCTTGAAAAAATACAAGTTCGAGTTCAAATTCATTCAGTATTCAGAAAAGTCACTGAATCATAAATTAAATGAAAAGTTGATCGTCGATTCGCGGGATTGCGTGGACCGAGAATAACTCGTAGATTATCTTGGTTTTTTTCAGATTGTTAGGAAGTTGAAATTCCAGGCGATCAGCTTCTTCTTGTATCTATTGTGGGAACATAATAACAGTTCGAAAACCCTTGATGAGATTTAAGTGTCTTTTTCGAAGATTCCTACTTTCCTACTCCTTCAAAAACTCAGCATGACTTTTTTTTGATTGTTCTATATTATTTTGAAAAGTTTCGATGAGGCGTTTTTTCAATCTTGCAATAAAGATGCTTTTTGGAAATCCTTCACAAGTTTCTGCTCTTCCTCTTGTTTTGCTTTTTTTATAATATTTGCTCAGACCATTTTTTTTTCTTTCAACATTTTAAGTAATTGGAAAATCAGAACATTGTAAAAAATAATCTTGAAGTTCAAAATTATCGTGATGATTTGGTGATTTTTTTCGAACTGTAACTTCATATTTCACAAAAGCAGTAGTAGACAACAAGCTGTGTATCTCTTTCCATAATAAGAAAAAGGAGAAGAAACACTTTGATTATCAAAAATGGTTTTACTAGTTTCAAGGTCCTCTCTGCGCCTAGTTTTTCGACCTCAATAAATCGCTCGTTTGCAGGGTACCAAAATCACCTTTCCATTCCCATTTTACGGTCATCGCATGACCAACTTGACTATCGCCACTGGAGGTTCATTTTTCCATCCGTTTCGATCTTTATTTCAATATTTCAGGCTTCATTTATATTGGCGACCAAACGCATAATTGGCTGGCCGCCACGCAGTACATTGCCCCTTTGATGGCGAATTTCCACACATATCTCAACGTTGGTTCATTTCATTCAAGCTTTTTTTTCACGGAAACTGTCTAGAATTCGAATATCATCTACGTCGACGACGGCAAGATGTTCGTTGTCGAGTGGCGACGGGTTCAACTTCGCGAAGAAGCTCAAAATAGTTTGAACTTCTCTTTTTCTTCCGCATTGATCAGTCTTTTCAGATACGTTCTCTTTCCAAGTCATTCTTCATAAAAACGGAGACATCGTCTTCGCTTACAAAGATGTGAGGCCATTTTTTGATCATATACTACGTTTTTCGCGACTTCAAATGCTGTTTTTCTCTGATTTCTCCTCGTTTCTCGGCAACTCTCTCATGATTATCTGTTATTTTTATGTTTCTCTGACCTCGCCAGTGAGGGAACAGAGAGACGCAGACGCTCGAAAACTTCGCGGCCAATGGCCTATATGTTATTAAAATCAAGAGTTGAAGTCACAATCAAGTTGTTTTTTGATTATATTTATACTTTACTCCATTTTTCAATATTCAAAGAAATTCTTACCCAAGGTCTCATTTAGAACTGCAATCTGTCTTTTTTTTCCAAATTTATATGATCTATTAATTTTTTAAAAGCTCCAATTTAAAAATCACATTATTGACGTTCCCTCTAACCAGTGGTAAAAAAATTTCAAAAAAAAAACTGTAAGAGTGCCATTTTCGAATAATTTAGTGGGTTTTATTAACAGGAAACGTGAGCTGACCCCAAAAATACAAGAAAATTGAATTTGCTCCAAAAATGCTACCGCTTGCAAACCATTGTAAAAAAAAGCCTCCTTTCAACCCAGAAAAATGGATTATATACGGAAAATAAAAATCCTGAATGTGGTCAGGTGCCGATGGACGTGGCGAATATCAGCGACGCGAATCACCCGGTGAAGCTGGGAATTTCGGACGCCTACCTCTTCCAACATCCCGCCGACGCTCATGGAATGGGCCAGCCGAAACGCGTCATCTACGAGTATCATCGGGTCGAAGTGCCACTCACAAAAGTCACGTCCAACTCCGTCGTCATCCTCGAGGCTCAGCCCAGTTGGTCTTTCGCCTTTCAATCCAATCAGATCCGTTTCGATGAGACACAGACTTTTTTGTGTCGCAGATTGCCGAGTAGAAACGAATGGCTCTTTTGGCCTCACCCAATAAAATCCCTCTTTTGGCAAAAAAATGTTTTCTTCTAGTTTCTATCATTTAACTTTTTCTGAAGAGCTAATTGAAACAAAAATGTCTTTGAAAAACTTCAGAAATTCAGTCAAGCTCAACGTTAATTTGAGAAAAAAATATATCTTTTTTCACTCTCTGAAGTCTATTATGAATTTCGCGTAATCACTTTGAACACGGCATCAACTTCTATAGCTTTTGAAAGCTAATTTTGAAATTTATTGAAAAAGCGGTTCCTAAGAATAGGTGTTGTAAGATCCAAAAAAATTTACTTTTTTTTGTTTGGCTTTTGTTAGCTTTTCTTCCTTAAGCCTTATTTTCTTTTTTCTTTTTTTACCTTTCAACCTTCTCTGATGTTCATTTTTCCGTTATTAGTGGAAAACTTTGCAGCGTGCATCCTGATCGATAACTGTGAACAGTGTTCGAATGCCACACTCAAACACTTCAACTGCACGTGGTGTCATTCCAAGAAGAAGAATGGCGGTCCGTTTTGCACCGACGACGCCGGGTACAGCAGTTTCGAAAAGTTGTTTGATCAAATCCGATGATTTTGAAGCTTGCATCGACGGAGGCAACATTGGGTCGAAGGAAACTGCAAGGATCGGAGCAGAAGTTTGTATTGCGACGGAAAGGACGAAGACGAGGTCGACGACGACGACAAGTTTGTTCTCTTTTTTTTTGGAGCATCGAGAAAAAAAAAACTCGTATCAAGTTTTCTAATTCGATAAATGGTCTTGTTCAGGTCGGGATCTTCTGAATCTGGGTCTCCGTCTCAGCCAGACGTTGTTGTTCTTCCAGATGCCTCAAGCAAAAATAAAGGTGAATCTTTCGTTTCAAGTTTCATTCAAAAAAAAAAAATGGGTCACTTCGTTACTTTCTTGAAGTTTTAATTTTTTATTCGGGAAAATAAAAAAAGCATGGTTGCAAAGTAAGGGCTAAAATGCAAGGTTTCAGAACTCACTGAGATTTTTTTAGTGCATCATGTACTTTATCAAAATAAAAATTTTCCGCCTTCTAGCTGGGTACATAATGACACAAAACCTTTTTATCTGCAAAAATGTCTTCAAATTTTGAGGCATCGTAATTTTACTGATACGTTCTTGGTGAAAAAAATCATATTACTATAACAATCTAACAGGTAATATCAGTGAATAATGAACCTGAATGGTGAAAAAGAATTATATAAACTTGTATTTTTTTGCATCGCCCTTGTTAATGTATCATTTCAAAAAAATAACACCATAGATAATCGTTTTTCTCAAGAATTTTTCAAGCGCAATATTTTTTTGTTCAATAGTTCAAAAGAAGAATTACACCATAGATAAAAATTTTTCTCAAGAATTTTTCAAGCGCAATATTTTTTGTTCAATAGTTCAAAAGAAGAAGTTAATAACTTGCAGCTTCGGCGAGCAGCGGCTCGGCCTACGCCTTCTCCGTCATCATGCTCCTGCTAGTCTTTCTGTTCGTCGGCTGGCTGGCCTACGCCTACTATTATCCGCACACGACCAGCGGCCAAATGCTAATCAAGGTACACGAGTTTTTAGTCAACATTATTATATTTTTTCTGTTCATCGATTAAAGGTTAGTATAGTCGAAAATAATGATTTGCGTGTAAAAATAATAATCACATTTATGGGGCTAAAAGATTTTTTCGACCCATTTATTTTTCTTCGAAATTCAATAGGCTGTCCTAGAAACTTTACTAAAATAAACTTTTGGAAAAAATATTGAATTGAAGTTCTGTCGCTCAAGGGACTTAAAAAGAAGCATATAAATTTGGAGCGCACGAGCTTTTTGGCATTTATTTTTGAGTGAATTTCTACTTTTTAAATTTAATTTAAATTTATGATTGTCCGTATTCATATATGAAAAAATTCCTCAAAAAGTCACGTCATCGATTCTGTTGCCCAGAAAAGGATAACCATTTTTTGCAGTACCGCCCGTCTCGGTGGCACGTTCCGAGCTCCCATGTCCGGTACAGTGCTTCTGTGCACATGTGAAATCTTCCGGTTACTTTTTTGAATTTATTTGATTGAATTTTTGTTCCTTCTTGCATCGGACGTTTTTACCATCTTCTTCTCACTAAATTGAATTCAAAAAAAAAATGGTGAATATCGAGCTTTTGAATTTTCCCATTTCTGTTAATCTATTTGGTATTCATGATTGATTCGAATGTGCTCTTTACTTCTGAAACGAAACTGGTGAACATGTTTTTCGACGATTCTGCTTTTTCATCAAGTTCTTCTGTTCGAGGTCCAGTTTTCTTAGGCAGCCCTTCTTGTGCTCTTTTTCTTGTTTGATAAATCCCCATCGTTTATTTTCCTACGAAGTACAATTTTCTTTGTTCGGCATAATTCTTGTTCTACATAATCTTCCATTCATTCAGCTTTAAAAGCGCAAATTCTTGTTTTTTATTTGATCCACGCCCTTTTTGTGGGATTCTTGATTGATTCTATTGGAACACGCTGAGATATGATTGTGATACGTTTTATGATGATTGGTTTTTTTTTTCTTACTGAATAAATTTTTTATTCCTTGGTTGGATGAATTTTGAGAATTGTGTGATAATAAAAATCCTGGATACTTCAAGTTTTATTGATCAGAAGCGTTTGTCGAAAAAACCGAAAAGAAGGAAATATTTTGAAATTGTAGAAGAGAATCACCGCTCGCAGTACCTTGAAAATATTAGACTGAAGGACAAAAATTGAGTTACTTTTTATCGCAATTTTGGTATCAAAAAATCTCAAAAATCTTTCCTTGGTTCAATGATTCGAGAGAGAGAGAGCTTACCAGTCGACGGCGAAAACTTCGAAATGTCCGAGAGTGGAAATCTTGACAATGTCGTCGAACTGACCGTTGTGCTTCATTCTCCCCAACTCTTTGTCATTTTTCGTCACAACGAAATCTTCCTTTTCGATTCTGAGAGGTCGGTTCATAGGAGAAGATTTTTAGAATTTTGAAAAAAAAAAACTGTAGTCTCGGGCAAAGTCGGAATGGTGGATAATGGCCGCTAAAAGGGAGAGGCTCGAAAAAGGCCGCAGAAAGGCAGCAAAAAGGCAGCGAAAGGCAGCAAAAAGACAGCGAAATGGAGCAAAAAGACTCCCTTTATCGAGCCTTCCATTTTTCTGGGATTTTAAAGGCTCGAGAAATGGTGGAGAAAGGGAGAGGCAGCAAAAATGGTGCATAAGGGCTGAGAAAATGGAGCAAAAAGGCAGCAAAAAGAGAGCCTTCGTCACCCTAAAAGGAACATTTCTATGGTCCTTTATGGACCCTCGGAGGGTCCTTCCGACTTTGCCTATGGTGACATAGTCAAAGACTTTGAAATTCAAGGTTTCAGAAAAGTATTTTAGATGACAGTGTGATTTCATGAAACTTAGAAAAAAAATGTTTTTTATGAAATTAGAGCCTTCAAGTTATTTTTTCAATAATTTACTTGACTAGGATCTCGACGATATCTTGCGGCTTGCTCGAAAGATCCGCGGAATAACGTTTTGTTTGTGTCTGAAATGGTTTAGTCGGAAAGTAAATGAAGTCAAAAAGGTTAAGCTCACGTTCAAGGTCAAATTTCCGTCTTGGGAATCAATCATCAGACCGAGTACTGCTCGGTTCTTTCTGTTTACAAAGTTGAACGCGATTTTTGGCCTAGAATTCGCTTTTTTTAATATTAAAATCAATGCAGAGACGTTTGTAGGAATTTTTATCTTATTGTCCCTTCAATCAAAAATATTTTAAGCGAAGCCATTTTTCTATATGCAGTTAGGATTTTATAACTCGAATTTTTTTCGTTATGATATTCATTTATACTAGCCATACCAGTTCTGGCAGAGGCAAGGCTTCGTTTCTCTTTTTCCGACCAGAATCAGACCTCCTTTCTTCATCCAGTTTCTTCTGAAGAATCCATCTCATTACAGCATTTCAACTTTAACAAAAACGTCGTGTGATGAGTCGTTAGCTCTGGTTTTTTGGACGTTTCTCTCTTTTTTCTTCTCGTTCCACAGTCACAACGGAGTCTGTCTGATTGAACAACGTTATTGCCTGCACTTCTGTTCCAAAATCAGAGATTCTCTGGGAACGCGGCAAAAAAACCTTTCAGCGAAGGGAACTTGGAAGAGAAGTCGCACAGATTCTCCGATCTTTAGTTTTCGCGGAAGTTTTACTCTGACTGGAAGGGATTTGGCCTCTGTAGAGTCGACGTTCGCTTCATTCACAGATTCTTGGCCCTGAAAGAATTTTGTCACTTTTTTTTTCGGTTTCTGAAGACTCACCCGCTTGATGCAATTCAACTTGCTTGAATGGGAGAAAACTACTCCGATTACAAATAAAAACAGCAGCTCCGTACGCATTTTCATGTGGCTATGAAGTTTATCACGCCGACATTGTTTTATGAGAGCCAAAGGCGTGTTGGTTTTGTCATTTCTATTCCAAATCTCTCACAAATGAGCTTTCTTGAGTTTGAAGAAGCTCAATATTTTGTTCTAGTCGCTGTTGTTGGTAGCCAGGTTGGATCTATCAGTATAATTTTCATCGAATTGAAATTTATATTTCATCTCGAAATAAAAGAAAATGTTTTGTAGGTTGTACTGGTTTTCATTTTGATCCAATGGTTCTACCCTTCGATTGAAGAACCAATGAATTTCGTTGCACGGCGACTTCCTCTGGTGAGTATATGGACATTATGAAAATTCGAAGTCATTTTTTTTAACTCAATGAAAAACTAAACTTTGAAATTTTCTTCAAAACTCAGGAGAACAATCAAAGCGTAGACGGTGCTCCAAGGTTCCCCGCGGCGTTCTTGACGAGACAAGAAATCAACGTCGTCTGTTCGAGGCCTCTGAACAGACGACGTGGCCTTCAACTGTCTGTCCGAGTTATTTCTCTTCTAACTACTTCATTCATCTTTTTCTGTTGAGGAAATGGAAGCGCTGAAGCTTGCGCATGGCGGGGAAACCACCTACCTGCGAGAAGCGAACGATTTCCCGCTCAGGAAAAAGCTGAGATACGGCACTATATTCTCGAGAAGGTACACTCTAGCGAAGGACGGGATAATGGGAACTCGAGAAATCATTTCGGTGAGTGAAACGGCCTTCCGGAATAGGAGTTGTTCCAGCAAACGACGGAAGGAAGGACACAAGACGTGATTCACACTCAACCCCTCACGGCGGACACGGACGACGAAGCCGAAGTGAAACGGCCTTTGAGGCGGCAGTCCAAGGAGAACATGAAGGACCTTCGCAAGGCCAAAAAAGCCAAAGGCAGTTAAGATCCCTAGTCAATACTTCTGACTGTTTTCCTTCAGTGGAGAAAGAGTCCAAGAAGACGGGCGCAAAAGATAATAGTTCGAGAAAATCCAGGAGCAAGTTTTTTGTGGTTCTGCCGGGTTTGTTCTGAAATCTTTTTGGAATCCCATGATTTCTCAGAACTGCTGTCAAAAAAGCAGACGACGTCCGCGTCGCGGACCTCGTCTTCGACCGCACATCCGTCGTTGCAGAGATCTCGGAGCAAGCACAGGGGCTCCGAAAATCGTCCACCGTCCTCTCAAACACAACTCGCCTCCACTAAATCCAGGACCACGCATCCACGACACACAAAGTTGAAACGCGGAGTCTCATCCAGTTCAAACGAATCACATAGCGTTGGTTTCTTTCCAATTTTCAGCCTGAAAAAGTCGGTAAGGTTCTCCACGGTATTTCTGTAGTATGGTAAGACGAACTCGTCGCCAAAATTTCGATCTTTGATATTCTATAAAAGTATCCTGAAGATCTCAGTCTTCACAATTTCATATGAGTCGTCATTTTAGGCTGTTTCAGAGATTTTCCAGGCATCTCTTTTGATTAATTTTTTTTCAAAAAGAATTTTTACAGAGAGATATCAAAAGCCGAAGTTCCATCGGTTGAAGATATAAAACTTCCACCAATTTCTTTTTTTGTGTTCTATTGTATTATTCAGCTCAACCTGTAAGATAAATTCGCTTCAGATAGGTTCTTTTGTCTATATTTCGCAATAGATTGTTGTTGTTTGCTTTTTCCTCGTGAGTGTGAGTCCGTGGAGTGTGACGTGAGCTTTTCCCTAGAATTTGAGTGGAATGAGGAGACGCAGACGCTCACGGCTGGCACTTTTCCCAGTTTATTTTCCTTTTCGCGTTTCCTTTTCGTATCTTCAGTCAAACGCCCTGAACACGCCATTTCAAAAATGGTTGGTTTTTTAATTTTCATAATTGCCTTTAATTTGCGAAAAATAAATTTGTCTGTTTTGGAAGAATTTTGGAGAGCAACTTTCCCCTAAATTTTTCAATGCGTCAATTTTATAAGATGATTGATGAGAGCAAATCTGGTCAGTTTTTCCTTTTTAGGACTTTCCAGTTTTAAAATGAGAAAAGGAGAAATGTGCCCCACCGCAGTTGGCGCGAAAGTGTGCTATTTGAAAAAAGACAGTTTGGCGCCGGTTGCCGTTCAAATTGCAGTGGCCGTTGTGACGTAGACGTGACGTCACAGGGTCAGGTCAACCCGGTTATTTCGCCACCGTGAAAACCCCGCCTCTTTTGGCGCCCAAATGGTCATTTATCTGGAATAGGTCGTTTTTGTACAGCCTCAAGAGCTCTCCTTCCAAATTTTTTTATATTTGAACTCTTTTTTTTCCCTGCAAGAAAGCAGTTTCATAACTAGTGAACAGTTAACTGTTATTCAGAAGCTAGTTTGAGACGAAAATGAATAAAATTTCATTCTTTTCTCTAAAACCGTTTCTCTTTTTGTCTGAAGACCCATAAAGTATTGTCTCAAGCCAGCGGTGAATGAACTAATGCCTTTTATAAGAACCAATTTTACTCGGCAGGTTCCGCTCAAATTTCTCTTTGAAGAAGTTTCAAATTTACAACATTAGAAACAGCTTTCAAGACCAATGAGGTCATTCGAATGGATTCACCGCCCAAAATCATTATCCTTATCAATTAGTTTTGGCGCGAAACTTCGTGCCCTTGTCGTTCAATTATTATTTTCTTTTTCTCAATATCATTTTTTTAATTAACAAATTTTAGGAACCATGACACTAGCTGAGATCCAACTGAACAAAGAAAACGAGGTTTGATTAACTTATTCAAAAAAAAAACTTTCTCACTTTTGTTCTTTCAGAACATCGTATCCAAGCCAACCGAGTCGCGAATGGATTTGAAGCCTATTGTAACCAAAGACAGCGTTTTCACCGAGGTATTTGACTAAATATATGAATCTAGTTGAATAAAATGAGTTGCAGTTCATTGGAAATGCTCTCGACGCCCAAGAGCCGCTTCTCATGGATAATCCCAACCGATTCGTCGTATTTCCACTCAAATACCATGACATTTGGGCCTTCTACAAGAAAGCGGTGGCTTCATTTTGGACAGTGGAAGAAGTGGACCTCGGCAAAGACATGACCGACTGGGAGAAGATGAACGACAACGAAAGATTCTTCATCTCCCGTGTCCTCGCCTTTTTCGCCGCCTCCGACGGCATCGTCAACGAGAACTTGGTTTGTCTTCAAATTAGGTCTTTTCGAAAGTTTTCGTTTAGGTTGAAAGGTTTTCGAACGAGGTGCAGGTGCCCGAAGCCCGATTTTTCTACGGCTTCCAGATCGCCATAGAGAACATTCACTCCGAAATGTACAGCAAGCTCATTGAAACTTATATCCGAGATGAGAAAGAGAGGTACAAACCGTTCATTAGGGAAAATTGAAATGTTTATTTTCCAGGAAAACACTTTTCAATGCGATCTTTGAGTTTCCTTTCGTGAAGAAGAAGGCGGAATGGGCTCTTCGGTGGATCGCCGACCGAAATGCTTCCTTCGCAGAGCGCGTCATCGCCTTCGCGGCCGTCGAGGGAATCTTCTTCTCCGGCTCGTTTGCCTCCATCTTCTGGCTCAAGAAGCGCGGTCTTATGCCAGGGCTCACCCAGTCCAACGAACTCATCTCCAGGTTCGTCTTTGACTACAATTTGTTTTATTTTCATGGAATTTGCTTTGAAAGGCTTTCAGAATTTTATCGAAGCCATATATCTATAGATATGAACCGAAATTTTATAAATAACCAGTGAGTTTGTAGGAAAATGTTGAATTTTCGACGGGAGTAGGTTAAAAATTCAGAACAAAAAAAAAATTAAATTCAAAAACGTGAAATTTTTAGAGACGAAGGGCTACACCGTGATTTCGCGTGCTTGATGTACCGTCATATCAAGAACAAGTTGTCTCACGAGAGGATAAATGAAATAATCCGCGATGCTGTCGTCATAGAACAGGTAATAGATATGAAAAGATACCTTTCAGTGGAAAATGATTTCAGGAGTTTTTGACGGAGGCGCTCCCGTGCGACATGATTGGAATGAACTGCCGACTCATGTCGCAGTACATCGAGTTTGTTGCCGACCATTTATTAGTTGAGTTGGGATGCCAGAAGGTGAGAGAAATGAAATTATTTCAAAAATGAAGCAATATTTCTTCGCAGATTTACAACTCGAAGAACCCGTTCGACTTCATGGAGAACATCTCCATCGACGGGAAGACCAACTTTTTTGAGAAAAAAGTCTCAGAATACCAGCGGCCAGGTGTCCTTGCCAAGGAGGAGGAACGTCAGTTTAACCTTGAGGCCGATTTCTAAATACCTCATCCATCCATTAATTGACCTGACTAAGCAGAAGCAAGATTTATTAATTTTTCTTTTTTTTGGATAATTTAATTATCTCTTCTCACATTTTTAATGTTGCACTTCATGTTTGTTACGTGTTCCTCTGTATTATTGCGAATCGCTATGACAAATTCTGTTCCATTTGGACGATAAATAATTGCCACCGACGGTAAAAAGTTAAATTAATTTATACATATATAGTAATAAATAATAAATTACTAGCCTCCCTCTAAGTCAACAGGGCAAGATCACATAAAACCACTGGTTAAAGCTACACGAAGCATCTAGGAAATTTGAAATAACATGCTAAGATAAAAAAATAAAACTATTAGTAGGGAATCTCGTTCTGAATGTATTGCAATTGGTCGTACATCTTGCTGCGGATGTTCAGGAAGCAGTTGGTGATCACCGAGTGCATGTACCTGGAAGATCAGGTTTAGGTGCGATATATCGAATTGAACTAACTTCGCAGCGTCGCGTTCTCCCATTTCAGGTGCGAATCTGGCTCTCAGTTGTTGAATGGTTTTTCCTCGGAAACATGGTAGACCCGTGTCTAACATCAGTGAGACCAATGAAACGAATGCCTGGAAAAGAAAAGAAACATTGAGAAACTGCCAAAGTCGAAAGTGCGGGAAACGAATTCAAAAAGGAGTGACTGCAAAATGGCTTCTACAAGGGTCCCGTTTTGCGGCCTTTATTGAGTCTTTCATTCTTAGTGGAATAAAAAGCCTCAAAAAAGGGAAAAGCCGCAAAGGGTGAAAAAAATCTCGGCCATTGACGATTTCCGAATGTATTTCAGTCACTGGTAAAGATTGTTCTCAATTTGAAAAGTTTCGTGTTTTTCAGAAGAGTCGAAAAGAAAAAATCAGATATGAGGTTAAAATTAGGCAGTTAACTAGCCAAAATACGTTATTCTATATTTTTTTAAAGATAACTTCACGTGAATGCGTATTTTCTACCGGGTTGGCGATTTGGATTTATTTCTTCTCACGAATTGACATTGTAGTTTTAGTTTTTGTTGAAGAAGTTTCAAAAATCGCCAAACCCTGTGGTAAGGTCGTACAGCGAGGTAGGCGTGAACACAGAGGCTGGCGAATTCTCTGAAGGGCACTGCCTCCATTTTTCCGCCCATTATCGCTACCATTTCTTCGCTCAGCTGAAGATTTTTTCAATTCGGCTTTTCCTTTAAAGAAAAAAAAACCTTGAAATCCGGTTCAAAGCCCAAATTTCCACCAGGACTGCTCTCAAACATGAAACCAAAGTCTGAAAAAGGCTTATGGTTTAAATTCAAAGTTAGAAGCTGACCGATGTGAATTATATGGCCGTCCAAATCGATCATGATATTTCCATTGTGCCGATCTTTGATTTGAAGCAAGAAGCTGAACACCGAGTAGGCGGCCATGCTTCGGACAAACTTCCGTCGAGCTTCCTGGAGTACATTTCTTCATTGAGAGTTTTCGTCGAGTTGGAATACCTGGAAAGACTCGCTGCTTTCGTCGCCATAGGTAGTTTTGAAGTATTCGTAAAGACCTAAAAATGAGTTGAAATCGGTAAATGGACATTAGTTCGAACCAAAATCAGTTTGTCGTCCAAGTTGATCTCGACTTTTCGAGTTGGGCACACATTCTATGACGCCACAGCCTGGAGATGTCGCAACGACTCTGAAGATCATGCTGACTGGATTCTTAGATGAAGTTCAGCTACCTGTAAGGGAAAACTCGAACAGGAAGTCCCAAGCCGGCCCAAACATTCTTCATCAACTGCATCAGTTGCAATGCGAGCATGTCCTGTCGAACGTCGTCTCCCACCTAAAAAATTTTAGTTTTCGAATATATTTGATTTCAGTTAAACTATATTTCTAGACACGGTAATTTTGGGAAAATGATTCTCAACCGATTATTGTTAAATATCAAAGTTCCTTCTCTTCAAATAATTTATTTTGTTTCCTTTTGAGAGACAGAAATGATTTTAGAATAAATCACCTTGAAAATGGCCGCTTGCCAGCAGACTCGACTGTCCTGAACTTTTCGCAACTCGCTCAGATCACACGTCTTCGGCGGCTTTTCTCCTTTCGAATTGGATTGCGCCTCAAACCAATATGTCTTCCTTAATCATTTCTGTGATGAACCTCAAGTCCCAAACTTTCCAGTTCCTGAACGCCGCATCGTTTCACTCGGAATCTCGCCAAAAATGGAGCTTTCGCAGCACTGAAAACGTTTTTTTTATTCAAAAATAAGAGCATCCGATACAGAAGGAAAGATAGATAAATTTCCCTGATTTGAATTCTTTTTTTTTCTACTTTTTTTCGTTTTCTTCAGATGTTGCTTTCACAGAATTTTTTTTTAATGTAAAGGTACCTCTGCATGGGCGTTCCGCTGGAATAATCCAAGTCGAGTAAAATCGCCTCTGGATTCGATGGTAAGTAGCTGATGGTTTCGATTTTGACCTATTAGATATTGGAGAGTTTAGCATTTTCTCTACGAGATCCAAAACCTCGGCAAGAGCTTTCAAACAGGCTTTTTTCCTCGCATCTCCTTTCGGATACGGTTTGATGGTACCAGAAATGGCGGTGAGCTGATGGAAAAGCGAAAATTCGGCTTCGTGGAACCTTCTGGCAGCTCCTTCCAACTGGTTGATTATCTAAGATTTTAGTTTTCTGAGATATTTTTACAAGTTGATCCACACCCTCTTGGTGATATCCGTGAGGGCGTCAAACAAGACCGGGTCTTTGTTTTTCGAGTCCTCGTCCATGTACATGTTCGTCTGCATGTTCCAGATGAGTTGATGGGCCAGAAGCTGTGAATGTCCCGCCAGCCAAACGATCAGCTCAGCCACGTAGCCCATCTTTAAACGTTTTTCTCAAACTCAATATATAAAAGCTTTTGAAGACTTGGAAGAAAACTGTGTCGCTTCATTTATCTTAAAAAATCTAGAAGTATAAACTAAATTTAAGTTCGTTTTCAGTCTTCAGATCATCCTCTGAGCGCACTTTCTTTGGACTGTCGCGGCTCTTTTTCCATTACTTCCAAGACATGTGTCCGTTGTTGTTTATTTTCCGTAACACTTTTTAATCCCGGCTATACTATCATTTATTTTTTCGAACTTTGTTATAGAAACTATCAAAAAAGGACAAGAAAAACTAACCGAGTCGTGCCGAATCGCCTGAACAATCTGAGGTATGTACATGAGTAAGGCGTCGGCTGGATATGACCTAAAATTGTCTTTCCACTCAACGAAAACACCAAATGAAAGACCTTAGGACTCGAACAGCGTACTGAACTGTGATCGGATGCTGGGGGAATTGTCTCGGAGTGAGCAATGATAAAGCCATCACAGGCGAACAACGAGCCCACGTCAGAACATGGGAGATCTAATTATCTTCATTAGAACGGAACACCCCATTCCAGACCCACATCAGCACTTTCAAAGACGGTGGTTTCGCCGAGGAACAGCGGCAGAGCATCGGGCAAATGGCAAACTGCCTCCGGCTGCATTCTTATCATTTGTTGGACGGCTAGCCGGAGCGCTTCAGACGTCCGGAATCTGGAGCCGAAAAATCAGATTAGACGATAAATTTGAATGAAACCGTGTCGGTAGATAAACCGCCAATTCGGGAGATATTTCCCAGGCGAGCTTGGCACTGTCTCTCAAAACGCGCGTTTCCGTTCGAGCGTCTGAAAGGGAAGGTGAACTTTAAACATAAAATGACCTCAAAAATTGAAAAATCCCTGTTATTGATATTCATCTTTCAAATAGAATAACGAGCGTTTATAAACTAGTACTGAGACGCCGAATCGTTAGGGAAAAATAATTTTGTATTTTAAAAAAGGATAATTAATTGTACGTCAACCCAAAATTTTGTCGAAAAATCTTCTTCTAACACTATTTTTCGAAACTTGCTTCCCGTTATTTTGCGTTTTTCGGTTCTGGAATCGCCTCCGTGCAGGCTACTGAGACTTTTTCCTCGATAAACGAACCCATCAAGGTGCTTTTCAGCCATTGTTCCACCGGAAGTGCTCCTTCCTCCTGTGACAACGACAGCGGATGCAACCATGCACAAAGTCGATCAATTTCATTCGCCTGAAGTTTAAGCATTCATATCTTGAACGAAATGAATGAAAAGAATCATTTTTCAAGTATAATTCACAAAAAGTCGAACAAAATAGCTGCGAAAAGCTCGCAAAAAAAAAGTTGCCCATTGCAGGAATCGAACCTGCGTCGCCACGGCCACAACGTGGAGTACTAACCACTATACTAAATGGGCCGAAAGCGTCGGCGCCTCATTTCCCTCAAATACCCCCTGCCGCAGTGTGCGTGGAAGAAAATGAAGACTAACCACTAGGAGAAGGATCAAATTTCGGCGTTTCATGAAGATCCGAACTTGTTTTTCGCCATCTTGCGACAATTTCCCGTCTACCGTTTTTCCACCTTAACAAGGATTTTTCAAACTTCTTCAGAGGAATAATGTAACTTTATTTGAATCAAAACTGATTTGATTTATGGGAACTGTACTTTAATCGATAAATTAGCGTCGCTCATAATAAAATTGTCCACACGTCTTTGCCTTGAGAGTTGGATTGTAAGAATCACTGCGACATTTCGCGCGCACCGCCTCTCTCCACTGGCAGACTGGTGTACCCGACCTCCACCGGCTTGCGTACACTCCTATCCTACGTCATACCAGCGTAGAAAAGTGCTGTTATCATGAGCAAATCAGTTCAGAAAATGATCTTATTGTAAAAATGAAAAATACCTTCCGGGATCTGTAGACGCAAAAAATAATCGATAAACTTTTTTAAAAATCAATCAAGATTCAGAAGCATTATATTTGAAGTAGATGTATTTTTTCGCCGAATTCTATCTCTATTTCGCTGTTCGAAGAACCTCAAAAAATTTTAAGGCGCAGACATTTTGAAGAGCCTATTGAAACTGAAAAAGCTTATTCGCCAAAACTTCTTCGAAATTCGTCTGTGCTTCTTTGAAAGAATATTTTAAGTGATTTTCATTGATTAATCTCGCTTCGAACCACTTCGAGTAGAAACAGCGGCCGACTTCTGCGACAAAGTCAAGGTATTGACGTAGTTGGATGAAGGGGGCAACGTAAGATTTGCACCTGGCGCATTGTTCCAGGTTTGGGACACGTTTCTGAATAATCATTTGCTCGAACTTGGTTTTCATCTGCGAAAAACCTAGGATTGATTGTTTCGCTGTTATAGGCTCCTTGAACTTGTGACAACGTTTGAGAAAGCTTCAGCTCGTTGTCTTAAAAAATGAAATGGAAGGAGTGATTTCATTCCGGCCTACCAGTAGAAGCAAAGACCTCTTTTCGGATATACTTTCCATCGGCGTAAAGGACCTGGAGAAACAATGAAGTGAGATAAATCTGAAAGGAATGTGAAAGACACCTGCCAGAACGATATAAGAAGATTGACGTCTTCTCGGAGTTGAGCTTCTGACTGTGTCGGTCCTTGTGGAGGAATTCTGAAGCGACTCTGATTCATGACTTCGAAAGGAAGAAAGAGGAAAATAAATTTGCATTATGGTATTTTGATTAGATCAGCTAAAAAGAAGCCTAGACTTCAGCTGTCAAGTTTCGGGCTTAATTGACAAAGTTCTGAAACTACTACGTGGAGCCCTGAGCTAAAGTTCCTCTTGAGGCTTCTTTAATTTAACATAAAATAATATTTACGTGAAGTAATGAAGAGCCGAGGCATAGACGCGCTGACGAATGAGAACGTTGGAAGGCCTCGAAATGGAAGCTTCGCCTTGGAGAAGCCCGAGAACACACGAGAGCAGGCGGAACCGAACTCCGACGGCTTCGATCGATCTCGTCATTTGGGCTGGAAACCTATGAGTTTCCTTCAAGAAGCCGTTGAACCACCTTGATTATCAGGTATGCTTCCAGGGACCGTAGCCGAAGTGGTCGACGATTTTCCTACAGATAGAGAGAGCGACTGAGCGAACATCATCTCCAAAACATCGAGCTGCTCCCGTGAGGAATATTTGGCCACGTCGCATCTCTCGGCGATGAACTGACATTTGGAGAGAATAAGAAGCGTTTGAGGCAAGGTACAAAACGACAAACAAAAATGTGCCAAAACTGATCGAAAATTATGCTGACTGACATAACCATGACATAAATCTTTTCAGTTACATAGCAGCAACCGCTTCTAGTTTTCTACCTAACTTCGAAAAAAAGTCAAGTGTTTACTTCAACCCAGCCGCGATGAGGTCTGAAATTAGGTGGCGTTCGCGGTCTTTCCAGTTGTTCACACAGCGGAGACGGCTGGTCGATGTCGCTTTCAAAGACGCCCATTGCCTTTCGAGAAGAATCCGCGAAAGCTCGCGCCAACTCTTGCAAGAACTGAAATGCTTTGCTTCTTTATTATGATGGAACATTTCACAAGAGAAGTCGATTTCCTTTGCGGTTAGGAATTTCTTGACAAACTGGCTATGAAGCTCATTGATGTACCAAAAAAAAGATTATGGAAGTCTCAAACTGCCCAAAATTGCGACATCTTATACAGTTCTCTTAACAATCGAAACTGGTAGAAAATGAAACAAATTCATTTTTGAACGTTCCTTGGTGCTCAGTTTATGTTTGTCAGCTTACCACATTTTGAACGTCAGGCCGAGCGGAGAGAAGCCAATTCCAGCTCATGACACACAGTTCCATGGTAGATTCTGTGAAATTGCACAAAGGGGTTCTCACCAAAAGAGTCAAAATTCGGTCATTCAGGTCTGAGAGATAACTTGAAATCACTGAGGAGCTAGAGAAAGTACGGTTCAAAGAGACGAAAAGGGCGGTGAGAAGGAGAACTGCTTGTTCCATTTCTTCATCGTAGCCGGACCTTGAAAAGGAAAATCAATTGATGAAACAATGAGTTTTCGTATGACTTTGATATATCATTTTACGATTTGTTCGAATAATTGTTTTTGAAGAAAACCCTACTTGCAAGCTCGCAAAAAGCTGGCTTCCAGCCGGTCGATAAGCATTCTCTCAGCCTCTAGTTCATTGTCGCTGAGACGAGCCGCCAACATGCCTTTCACCTACAAAAATATTATCCTACGGTATCCTCGAGGGACTACGGTACTTGTCCGAGGTACAAGCTCCTTTTGTGAAGTCCTGCCAGGTAAGAGCTACTCGCGTGCTCTCTTCCACCTTCGTTCACCGCGTCCAAGGCCAGTTGCATGGACAAGTTGCTCGTTCCGCCGTAGTTGGAGACGTACTCCTGAATTTTTTAATAAAAGCTCAAAAATAACCCCTTTAGATGTCTTGAGCTTTTTAGAATCTTTCTATGACGAAAAGTGCCTTCCATGCTTCTCAACGATGATTAAAAACGAAATAACGATATCTTCCCCAGTATTTAACAATTGGTCAAAATGAGTCTGAAAATTCTTGAAAAACCAACCAAAAGATGACTATGAGTGCTGTCCGGCGCCCATTTGATGGCCTCTTGCAAAATCTGCTTGCATCGCATCGAAAAGTCATTCACAAGAGATTTTCGGCCATCGATAGAGTCCTTCAAAGTTATCACTCTGGAAGCCCTTACAGAAATGTCTACCTGGAGTTGGATGGCCCACTCGAAGCCTCGCATCGTGAATTGAGGTTCTTTGCAAATCGGATCTTGGGTCAGGTTTTGTTGAAGCGCCTAAAATATATTCTTTCTAATGAAACTTCGAAAAATTCAAGAGTTTCTGAAAAACTCTCTATCTGTCATAAAATATGACCCTGTAAGTGAGTTATTTTCATCACGGAAAAAAGAACCTGCAAAAGTCTCAAGGCTGTAGTGAGCACAGTTCCATTCCACAAAAGATAGGGGAATCGGTCGACCAAATGGGAAAGGCAGATATCTGCACATCTCCTGACCTGAACAAAGACATTGTTCTCAATAACATTCGGTCCGAAACTTCACGAAGATTGTGGTTGAACTGGAATAGCAAAAACTGTACGTGATAGACCAGTGCGCTTTCCGTCGCTTCGTCATCCGTTTTCTGAGCCCGTTTCTTACCTTTTTCGTACTTCTCAAACCGAAACCTTCTTCTGAGAGTCTAAGTAGGCGTCGAAGATAAGAGGCGCGGCAGCGAGAAGACACGCCCACATGCCAGCTTTGTCCTTCCGGATCGTTCTGAAACGATTTTCTCAGTTCAAAAACTTTGGATCTCAGCCAACTTTTCTTCCAGATATTTGAAAATACAATGAACAGCGATCGGATAGTCAGCATGGACCTGGAAGTTATAATTTGAAGATTGAAATACGGAAAAAGACTGACAACACGCATGGTTTCCATTCTAATGACGGAAAGAAGGTAAGTGCACTGGGCAAAGTCCATTCGGTTGACAAGAGGGACGACTTCTGGGGGATGCTTCAGTTCCCCGCAGACAGTGTTGCGGAACTCTTGGAGCTCTTGCTGGAAATTTAGGAATTTTGAAACTTCTTTGATTTGGGCTTTCCAAAGTCTACAAACTCATGCTTCAACATCGTCTACACACAATTCAAACTATCAAAATCATTTTTTTGAAGCTCATTTATTTATTATATTGCCCAGTTTTAAATATACGTTTGGATCCATGGAAAAAAAAATAAATCGGTCTGAGCGAAATAAACATTCCAAGTACCACCAATAAATCGAACCTGAATACGTTTAGTTTAAAAAATACAAGTCTGAAGAAACAGACTTAATATAACTTTATTTTCTCCCGCTTGGAGGTTGTTCATTGGGCTTTTTGGATGAGAAACACATTGAGAAGAAAATGATTTTTTGTTAAACCAATGATAAAAATTTTATTGTCATTCCTTTTAAGTTTGAAACTGAAAATGTTATAATTCTCAAGAAATACATTGGAAGGTCCCTTTCGACACATTCCACGTGAAGTTTTTCTCCTCGAAATGAGACCAGAACCGCTCAGACTGACCGGAGAGATGGAGTCGCTCCGGATGGCGGCGTTGTCGATTAATTCGGAGCGAAGATTCTCGTTGGCGACGAGAATCGGCGTCTTCGTCGCCGTCTCGCAGACGGCGTTGAACCATTCTTCTGGCCACAGACCTTCAGAAACTCATTTCAAAAATCTTCAGAATTTTTCAGAATACCAGAATACTCGACGTCGAAGCCCAAGACGGTGCAGTAGAACCAAAAGTCCCTTCAAAAAGCCTTTCAACTGTTTTCCTCCAATGTTTCAGTTACCTGAAAAGGTTCTTTAGTCGTGTCGTGGGATAAGTGATCGGCTGCATTCTCCGGAGGAGCGAAGCTATTTTCGGCATCAGAACGCCGAGGTTTCCTGCACTCGTGGACATCTGAACCACAAACTAAAATATGAAGACTGCGAAAACTAGAAAATGGGGATTTGTGATGAACTATCCGAAAAAATGCTGGAAATTGCATGACAGCATTCATAAAAGCTAGCACAAACTAATTTAGATACGAATTTGAATATGATGCCCGAAATTTGGCAATAATAGGAACGACCACGAAACAATGTCAAAATAATGGGAGTTTCTTCGGCGGAGACAAAAGCTACTGTTACAAACAATGACAAAAAGCGATCAAAATGAATTTCGAATTCAAATTTTGCCTTCACCTTGACGGAATTAACCGATGTTGACAACGCGACTATAGTCAGCTAAATTGCAAATTTCTATCACAGAATTGAAAGAACTAAAACAAATATAAAAATGAAAAGTCGAGGCTAAAGCGGCTTCGTCACCTTTCCCCGAATGGTCAAGTTTCAGTTTTCAAGTTTTGAAAATTTGAAAAAAACTCCAACTAAATTCAAAAACTTGAGTTGAACTTCGATGCCGAAAATGACGGGAAAATATGGAACCTTGACGGTGCTTTTTGATACTTTTTCTCCAACACGACGACCTTCGATTCCCAACTGGACGAACAGTTCGAGAAGTCTGAAAGAAATTAGAAAATGGAGGAAATTTCTGAAACTGGTAAAGGCAGAATAAGTTCCATGAAAGACCAGTTCATAAAGCGCAGTTTGAAAGTTAAAATTTTCAAACTTGTTTGCGGGAAAAATTCTAGTAAATGTGATTTTTTTTTTTGCCGGTCGGTTAAAATTTTGATCGATCGTGGTTGGAGTTTACTTTAGTCTCCTGATTCCATGTCAGTAATAAATACATTTTCTAGCAAAACATCTCTCTAAATTATTTCAACGTACTGGTATCAGGGGACGCTGAAGTACACTTTGGCCGAGTTTTCAAAAATTAAACCGGCCATCTAAAACTTCCATTGAGCAGGATGTTCAGAATAAAAAATTTTGATGACAAGTCTCATTTTATTTTTCGTGTAGTCTCTGTGAGGATGAATCTGATTTGTATTTTCTCAAAAACAAAAATGAAAACTCTTTCAAAAATCTGAAATGAAGCTTGATCAGCACCTAACAAGAAGCGCCTGTTTGTCTTCGTCTTCCTGAACGCCCTCCGCCATTTTGCTCAGCGCCATATCCACAGCCAACGAGACGTGTCTTGAAAAACCACATTTTCTTTTTCATTCAGTTTAACATCCCACAACTGCAACAGCCATTTAAAAGTGGACTTCCACCTGATTTCTTCATCACTTTTCAACCTATTCTCAGCGTTTTTAAAAAAATGGATTTTTAGAAGAAACACCCAAAAAATCGTAAGAGGTTCCTTCAACTTAATGAACTCACACCAAAAGTGGTATTACAGCTAAACGGCTATTTCTTTTTTCTCAGCTCAGTTAATAACTTCCTCCCTCCTTTTGTCATTTCACTGACGTATAGCGTTGTTCGTGATTATCAGTGGTGTCCTGGGAATAAACGCGGTTGCTCGATTCGATGCAGATCTGCGTGAAGAGCTTCATCACGCCGTCGTGGATCGACCTCTGAAGAGCTTTTCCGTATCATAATTCCGTTGAAACAATATTTTTTTCAAAACTTTTCAGCCGGGCTTCATAAGTCTTCATGACCATGCGAGCTGAGTTAAATTTCATAAGAATTATTAGGGTTGGTAGCCTCTTTTTTATCTTTTTAGAACGTCTTAAAAAAAGAAGGTAGTGTAACTTTAAAAAAAAAAATTAAAACTCTGATTCGAGCTCCAGTTAATTCAAAGCTTCGCAAGAAAATCACACTGAAAGCAGCACTTTGGTTTCAATACTACGAGCTCGAGAACTATGAAAAACAAACGAAAAACAAACGAAAAACAGAAGAAATACAAACCGCTCCAGCGATCCACATGTCAGCCAGACACCGGACCATGACCACGTCCAAGTAGGAAGGCGGACTGGCGAATCTTCACAAGAATTGAGGTTTTCATACTTTTGATGTTATCTTCCTTTACCGCTGCAGGTAAATCTGAAGGACCATGTCGGGGACTTCGCTCGACCCGACGAGGGCGACTCCGATCCCGCCCAGCGTCATGATCGCGTTTTCGCAGACCAATGCAACGACGCTGAAACAACTTTTGATATCTTTTCCTTTTTAAAAGTGTTTACATTCGAGAAACCGTGCGCAAAGGGAAAATCTATGTATCACAATAAGGAGAAGAGTTTGAGAGGTCACATGTTATCTTCGAATAAGGGTTCTGTCCATCCTAAAACTGGTAAATGGATGAAAAAAACGTACAATATAATTTCCTATGGGTCATTCGAAAAATTTGCAATGCATTTTTTAGACTTAAGACATGCCCAAACTTTTGTTTATGGAAATTTGGACTTTAAAAAAACAATTGAAGAAGTTTCAAATAAAACGTCGAGTTTTTTCAAAAAATCAAATTAGAATACATTCAATTTGGAAAATTATTTTTTTCTGAATTATTTCCTGGCCAAAATTCAGACTTGCTCCAAAATCAATCATTTCACCAGTTCTGATAGAGCCAATCACAGATTCGCCACAAAAGGAGCTCAAGATAATGAAAAAAAGTGAGGGTTCAGAAACTTTAGAAATATCAATCACATTCCTCATGCTGGAGAGACATTGAAAAGGTCAAAATATATTCGATTTACCTGGTGTCCGTGCTATGCGATCTAAAATTAGAATGGATGTTAAAATAGGTTTTTAACAAAGCTTTAACTTTTAGAAATCTTAATCGACTTTTGTATCGAAAAAAAAAAACGCAAAAAAACGCAGTTAGGATAGCTACTCGATGAAGGAAACAGCTAGAATCGTGTGAAAATCGGAGATCTTTCAGAAAGACTATGAAAAGCTCTGTATGAGGTGTGAAATTGAGTGGGTAAGTTTAAAATCCCAAAATATGTAATGATAACTTTTACCGTATACTATCATTTATTTCTATACCTCAATACTTAATTTAAAATTTATATTCACCCCTTTGGACCATGAAAACGTATACAACAGTTTCCTGGAGGTTTCAATAGAACTAAGCCAATTTTAACAAAGGTCGCACATTAAAAATTCATTTCCATGCTTATTTCGGAAAGTTCTACCTGCTGTGGAAAGCATACGGTTTTCAACTTTTCTAGTTTTATTTCAGAAAATATCTCTGAAGTTGCGTTTTCGAGGACCGTAGATACTCACAAATTGCTGGCATTGGAGCAGACGAAAAGCTTAGAAGAAAGACTGGCTAGACAGGCCTGGACACATGCCGGCTCGACGCTGACCGAAGACTTGAGGGCTCTCAAGAACCATCAGTTGTATAAGAAGAGGATCTTGCAAGTCCCACCGACAAAGAGAACGGATTGCCGTGATTCGAAGCGACTCCAAGGCTTGCTTCCTTTTGTTGGCCGACTCGACCTCGCGTTTGTCCGCCTCGTTGGCTCGTTTGTCGAGGTTCTGAACGGACCAATTATTGGTAACAAACTATAGATCAGGTGAACTGATTCGGAAGCAAGTTTGGTCAAGATCAAGGCCGGCTCCAGAAGAAATCGCGAGAGTTGAGGGACGACGGTGGCCGTAGAGACCGCAGGAAACTTCTCGGCGATTCCTCAAGCGTGTTCATTGAATTTATGGGAGCTAGTGAATACTTTTGGATACCAGCCAAGGAAGAAAGAGCACAGAGGGCCAGCGGGAGCTGTGTGAGAGAAACTCTGGAAGTAGGCGACGCGAAAAGTCTTCCCATCATTACTTGGCAAACGTTGTCCGAATCTTCAATTCATAATTCAACAAAACATTTGAAGAAACTGTGTGATTTATTCGAGAAAAAAAGGTTGAAATTCCCACCAATGTCATCAACTGCCGCCCAGACAATCAGCTGCAGAGATACTGTTGCTGCGAGAACCTGGAAAGAGACAGGAAGTTAGAAAAAAGTTTCGATCTCTGTCAAGGAAGGTATAGTCAGTATAAAGTCTGAATCTCGCCAAGAAAATTATATACAAAGTTCCTAGAAGTCTAATTTAAGATTTCTTGAAACTAAAAAAAAAAACGGAAACTTGTCTTGAAAAAAACTGTTTGAAAAAAAAAAACGTTTACCTTCTGAATTGTCACTTTTTCCTTGAAATAAAGATCTAAAAGTTCAAGTTTCGAAAATTATTCCAATAAATATTCTATTGAAAAGATGGGTACTAACATTGAGCCGAACACGAGAAACTGCCAGCAAAGTGTCATCTCGGGTCATCGAACGACCGGCTCGATCTCTGTCCTCGTCTGCGTTCAGACGCAACGTCTCCAGCGTCAAAAGCTTGCCGATTGAGAAGGCGTTGACCTATGAGAAGACTCGAGGTACGGTAGAAACATCACAACTCGCACTTCCTTGGCAAAAGCCTCGGTCACCGGCGAGGAAGCTTCCCTTTCCACGACGTTGTATGGGACAAGGACGTCGCGCAGTAGACACAAGCAACTCAGAGTGAAGAGTTCCGAAACGGTCTTGTAAGGGAATCTTTTCACACAACAGGCCTGAAAACAAGATTTCCATCAATTTTCGATTCATTTTTCACATTGAACACGTCCGTAGCAGTGTTGTCAAGGGTTGTGAGCAGCTCTTTGTTGAGGATTCTTTGGACCTACAGAAACTTCAGATATGAGAAGAGTTTCGAATATTCCGACGAACAGTGTCAAAAAGCTTCTCAAGATCATGGCTGGTCATCGGCAATTGCAGGCCTCCGGGATAAATGTTCACCGCGAAACTGGCGCCATGTTTGTTGTACATCTTGGCGAATCTGAATGAGAGCTTCGCTGCAGATTGCGGTTTCAGCTTCAGACCGAGAGGCGTCGAAAGGCTTCTCCTCTGATAAATCAGAGGCGGTACCCGTCAGGACGTCGTCCGTACTGAGCCGTTGCTGTTGCATTTGAAGCCTTCTGAGAAATATTCATTAACCGCTATTTTATCGGCATAATTAATGAAATTGTTTAAAAAATTAGCAAATTGGTCCGGGAATAATGAAAGGTTTGGAAGTTACTATGCTTTTTTAGTTTCAATTTTTAAAAAACCTCAACAACAACTCTCTATCCTTTCTCCCCTTTCAAAAAGCCTTTCATTTCACAAATATTTGTAGGTTTAATTTTTCTTCAACCGATTCCAATATTTATGCACCGGCTGATCCTTCCTGGATAATCTTTGTGCGGCTCATCGACCGGCAAGGGGAAAATATAGCTGATGAGTGGGTTACTGTAGTCGGCGGAAAAACGGCCAACCGAACGGACCAGCCCCAGCGCATAACAGACCAATTTCATCGAATGGGCTGAACAATGAGTTTTCGATTTCGGGAAGAAGTAGCAGAAAACCTCCATTTTGATGCAAATCGTCGGTGTCTTTCACGATATCCTCAACGCTGCTGACGACGCAAGCCAATGCGTCGGCCTTCAAGTTTTTTGAAATTCGAGTCTTTATTTTCAGGCATAATGCTAACCTGAGCGCTGACAATAGCTTCTCGGAACTTGGGGAGTCGCGCCGCGAGATCACTGAGGACAGTGTTGAAACAGAAGGAGAACTGTTCTTGAATGGGGACTTCTATAAAATAAAACTTGAATCTATGTGAAATAAGATGAGAAAAAATCGTCGTGTGAGAAATTGCTTTATGGGCTCCAAGAAGTAAAATTTCCTTATTTCTAAATTATTTCAGAACTTTTCCATAACTACTGGATTGGGAATATAAAACTGACGTCTGAAAAACATCGTCGTCAGAGCGCAGAAAATATACATGGAAAGAATATGTTTTTTTTAAACTTTTTCTTTTTATCCCTTGCCATGCTATTGTTCAATGTGAACCACACCACTTTTAAAAAAATTAGAAGCTTCAAAAAAATCTTAGCAGGAATATTTTTTTCTGTTTTTTTATTTCGTGATAAACCGAAGCCGTACTGTCATTCTTGTTGACGAGGCCGTCGTCGACCCACTTCATGTGAGGCAAGGAGCCCAAGGCTCGGACGAGCAGAGGAACGAGTTCATCGGCAAACTGCAAATAGGCTCTCCAAGGGGATTCGCGACGAATGACGTCACCTTTCCGTGCGAATGAAGCAGGAAATTGCCGACGGCGATGAGCGACGCGCGAACATTGTGGCTCAGGGTCTGTTCCTCGAACTTTTGGCCGTCGTCGTTGACGCAAAGAAGAGAACGAACTTGCGACAAAGTCGTCTTCTCCGCCTGATACGGTATGGTAACCATTCAAAAGCTTGGCGGTGATTTTGTTAAAAAAAGAGAATTTCTTATGAATAATTCATTTTTCACGGTCTGGAAGGGCACCTGAAACGTGCAAAGCGGTCGCGAGTTCAAACTCAAAACAATTTCGGATCTTTTTTCTGTTGATGAAAAAAACTAATTGGCATGAGTAAAATTTCAAAATGAATTGCTCCGGTTTCAAAAAAACAAATAAATGTATATAAATCCCTATAATCAAAAGAATCAACTTAGGCGATAATTTCGAATTGGCGCTGAAAACGCATCGCGACCGCTTCGCCCACATTGTAAGTGCCACATCCCGTCGTTTTAAAACAAGGAAAATTTGATTCTAGACGAGAAAAAATCACAAAGAAGGAAATAATTTTTAGAATGTGTTCAGATGAGCTTTCTTATTTTACAAAATCCATATGTTACCGTACCTCGTTTCAAGAAAGTTTCTTGTAGAAATTTCTAAAAGTTTTCGTAGTGAAACCAACTGACCTTGGCCAAACAAACAGCAATACACTGCTTGTTGGTGAAAATAAAATCCTCAATGTCTTTCATGATAACTGGCGGTTCAACGATTCAGTGGCTCATTTCGCTATAAAATGGGAAAAATGACAATGAAAATTTGTGAGTAGGTATCAAACGGTTAGAACGAGATTGGACTTCGTTTAGTACTCATTTCAAAATTTTATTAACAAGTCAAATAATTACAGAAAATACAACAAGAAACGGAAAAAAAGAACTAAAGCAGAGTTCCTCGCTTCTTTTTCGCGGTCGGATCGTCGCCCTGTGACGTACCCGTGTTGGTGAACTTTTTGTGGAGCATTCCTTTTCTTTTGAGGGTGTCGTGGACGATCCTCGCGTTCATCGTATAAGACTCTGCCGTTTCACGCTGAAAATCCCAATTTTGATGAAAAAATTGTATGAAAAAAAGGGTTTTTTTCTTTGTTCTAACTATAAGTGGGCAAGTAGAGAAGTCAATGATCCAGAAGGAGGATAAAAAACATTTTGAAAAAAAAGGATCCAAATCAAGTTAAGTGATTTGCTGTTGACATGAATAAAGGTAAATAAAGCTTTTCTTCGAAAGTGAGTAATGACTTTACTTTAGAAAGACTTGAAACGAGATGATGACAGCCCTCTAAAAAAGGTCTGCCCATTCCGTCTTCTAAAAAAAAGCTCTTCTTTTAACTTTCCGCGAGAAAACCTCAGAAACTCAAATTCTAAGTTTTTCGATCTCTATGAAAACTCCCCTCTACTCGAAACTTATTTCAAAAGAAAAAAGGCTCCCAGTGTTTTTACAAATATAATCCTCTGAAATAATTCAAAAACAAAACAAACCGCTTCGATCTCATCCTCCTCTTCGCCCTCCATCGTCGAAACTGTGACCGAACCAACTTTTCCTTGGTTCTTGACGTTCCTTTTCATGACGATCTAAAATGGAGATTATTTATAGAACATTTTGAAAATTCCAACCTTTTTTGCCCGTTGTTCTTCATTGTTCCCACTGAACCCGCCGACCTCCTTGGCCGATAAAACGGCGCCGTCAAAAATGAAAGTTCGAGCAAGATTGGCGGGATGTTGGTAGAAAAGAGGAACTGCGCACTTTTTGCAAATCTTACGGTACTGCTGCTCAAGACCGAGCTCTCTGCGACATAAGATTGGAAACGTTAATTTATAGTTGAAAGTACCGTTTGATGTAGACGGTTTCTCCGGCCTTGGCGAACGTCTTGGCTGTTGTTCTTTCAGGATCGATGACTCTGGCGCCGTCCCGTCGTCGCAAAGGCATACGGTTTAAAAGTGTGTCGCTGATGATAGCCATCTGAAACATTTATCTGATAGAAGAGGATTCTGACTTTGTGAGTTCAAAATATTTTTGTAAAAACTGTTCTTTGGTATATTACAGTTGAGAACTTTGAAGAGAAATATTTTGTCAGTTATGATAGACTTTTAAAATTAAATTGCCTATAGCCTGTTCCGCGCAAGCTTGTTCTATTTTTTAAACGCCAAGAAGATCACGTACCAAATTTGATTAAATTTGACCCCCTTTTTCTTCAAGACCTTAAATTTCCATTCCTTTTTTACAGTTTTTTGCAGCAAAGATGCAAAAAAGGTGGGTTTACAGTAACTTTTTTTCTGCTGTACTTTCGAAACATGACCATCTTGCGCGGAACGCACTAGAACCCAGAAAAATTTTTAAAAAACATAAAATTTTTTAGATATGAGAGCTCGAAGACCAAAAGTAATCAAAAAAAAAAATTCTCTTAGAAATATTTGTTTCTAAGTTTCGAGGATTTCCCTGCGAGTGTCAGATAACGCTTTGAGGAACAAAAATAACTCTCTTTTGCAAAATATTTGGAAATATAGTTTTGCAGTTTGCAGGAATAGAGCTTACCTCTCCACAAGTACAATAGTAAGTATAAAGCGGCTTGACGAAATATTCTTCACGATCGTCGACGTCGACAATCGCGGCCTCCCCCTTGAACACGTCATGAGATTAATTGAATATTAGTTTCCAAGAAACCTGTGCGCGATCGTCTTCAACGTGGGCGACTTCCAAACTGTCGTCACCAATCAAAACTGTCGTCATTCTGAATCTACACTTCCTTTGATCTTTTCAAAAACTATTATATTCAGAAGTATATAACGGTAGTACGAAACCATCTGCTCAAAACCCCATAATTATTAAGCGACATTTTATCAACAGGTTCTGTCGCAAAATAACAAAAATGGAAAACAAAAATGATGGGCAAAGGGTCAACAAAATTGTGCAAAAACAGCAAATGTGCAGACAAAAAAAGTAATATTAAAACTTATTCGAAACGCAATGAGCACAAGCTTTTCCACCGATATGTTACATTTAACAGAAAAAAAAGAATCCGATGTAAATCCCGATAAAACCGTTACGGAAAGGCAGCCGATAAAAGAAAAGGTTAAGAAAAAATGAGTTTTCTTCATTTTGAAGGAAAAGAAAAGTGGGAAGGATGTGAGGAATCAGTAGAGATGTTCAGTGTTGGTAGTGCGCGGCTTCTTGATCTTCTCGTAGTTCTTCATGATGACGTCATGGAGGGTCGAGAAGTGGTTGCGCATCTCCAGAATGATCAAGCTGAAGAAAAAAAAGGGAATATTTCAGAAGAAAGGGGAAAATATACCGAATATTGATGAACTGCTTTTCATCCATGTCGAGAATGGCACGGCGATAATCGTCCACATGCGGATATTTGGCAATCTGAAGCAAAATTCGGGAAATGAAAAAAACAAATCAAAACCTTGGTAATTAACTTGGCGCGGCTCGTGAAATATCGGCCCATTTGGTCGAGAAACGACGCCACTTCGTTCTCAACTGTTCTCACCTGAAATATCAAATGAGAATACGAAAACTTTTTGTTTTATCAAATTTTCAATTTCCAGATGAATTATTTAATTCTCCATTTTTCTTGATTCTCATCAAAAGTTCAAAAAAGTCACCTCAGAAAGAGCTTCTTCCTGAATGCCGACGCCGAAATTGTTACCGTCTTCGATGCGAGGAATCATCAAAGTGATCCACATTTTCACCTAAAGACCATTGATAGGTAATATTGGGCTTTTTTTCATCATATAAATAATCAAAAAAATAGGGTTATAAATAAAACTCGAGCTACAAAAAAATAAGGAGAACAATTTTTCTTCGAGTGTTTTTTCCTGAATCTGCCAAGCTTGGCCCAAAAATTAAAAAGAAATTGATAGAAAAATCGCTTTTGCTCTAATCAGCAGCTTTTTTTTCCATTCCTTTTTAATGCGATTCTCAGATATATACTTCGGGAAAAGAATATTCAAAAACTCGTCGCCCCGATTTTCGAGAAAATGACCAAAACAGCTTTCCAGAATTTTTCTCTGATCAAGAAACTGTTTTAAAAAATTGAAAAATGGCAATAAATAAATCTCAACATTAGATTCCTACTTGAAAGTTTCTTTTCAGATACAGTACATGGTCTCACATTTCTATCTCAGAATAATCTCAAATTAAAACTTTCTATTCCAAGAACAAATAAGTCCGCAGGCTTTGCCTATTTAGAAAAACTTTTTAAAAACTTTCTTTTTTTCCAAATTTAACTATGAGCCTGTTAATTGCTAGAAACGTATCCCAAACAACGACTTACCGTGTTGACGTTCTCGACGGCTGTCCGAAGAAGCGGCCGGACCTCGTCCATGAGATGGGCCAAGTGGTCATTGCAGGGTACAGAGCCATTTATGAAGGCGTACACCGGCGCGCCTACAAGAAGACTCTTTCAAATAAGTTGAAAAAAAGGAGTAGAAAATAAAAATGTAAAGAAATGCAAAAAATATTAGTCAACATGTTAAGTTTCACACTTTAGTTGTTATAACACCTCGAATCAATTCCGTTATTTTTTCTAAGATTTCTGTTAAACAGTTGGATAGGAATGAACAACCGAGGACAAAACGAAGTCTCAAATACGCTATAACCAACACTTTGAATCTCAAAAACCCAGGGATTTTTTATCAGAGTCATTGAGTTCTTCTTGTCGACTACATCCAAACTACACTACGACTCCGATTACAATCAGCTCCAAACTATACTTTGGTCGTCTTTTCTTTCTTTTTTTCGAAAACTCCTTGAGTTTGCTATGGTCAAAAATTAGATCGCCTTAACGACAATACATTAGTAAAATACAAAGGGTACGAAGGGGTTTCCGGCGGGAAGAAAAAATTCAAACACAGACATTGATTTGAACATCGAGGCCTCCACTATTTTTTCATGTCTTTTTACTTCTGGTTCATTTTACGTGTTCCTCGTTATCACATTTAAGTTTCCACTGTAGTTCTCGAACTTAAAAAAATTTTCAGGCTGATTATTTTTACTAGTGAATAGAATACTAGGGTCAATATTCTACTTTCTCGTCGTCTTTTCATTTCTATCTTAAAAAATAAACCCGATATGATATTTAAAGATGATGTACGTATCTCCAAAAAAAAAAAAACACATACACACACAAAACAAGAAAAAAAGAAACATGACACTGTGACCAAATATTCTTGCACTCCTGTACAAAAAATGCCAAAAAGCGCAGAAAGCATCGGATAACCTACACTTAGTTTGGAAAGGGCTCGTGAACTTATTGAAAACCATATCTCCTGGATCTGAAAATTGTGCATGCGGAAGCATTTGAAAACAGGTTTGCAGCTGAAGCTGTCAGCAGAAAGAAGAATGGAAAAGGAACCATTAACGACGAGTTGCTTTCCGTCGACGACGTCAGATTCGTCTTCCTGCTTGACTCTTTTCCGCGGCGGCTCATCCGGCAGGGAAACTTTTCCGTTCTTTAAATTCAACTTTTTTCTTTGAAACTTCAATTAAAGTAATTGGATTAGGCTCCAACTTATCTCCAATAACTAATTTTCATTCCAAATTAAGAGGCAACATGTTGTCTTAAAATTGAGAAGAAAACGCATTTTCCTATTTAATAGAAAGAGAAATTGATTCCCTACAAATAAGACGACAAATTCGTCGTCAGAACTCGGATTTCCAGCATTTCGAATTCGTTAGATCCTTTTTTTGTCTTTTCATCCATAGTTCAAAAAGAAAAATAAAAAAATAAACTTTCGAACTATTTTTTTAAAAAAAATTTTAGTAGAAAAAAATTTGAGAGAATAGACATACGAATCTTCGTTCAAAGCTTCATGAAATTTTTTTGAATGAACCATAAATTTCAGTTTAAAACTTATTAAAAAAATTAACCGCAGGCTTTTTATCATGTGTTTTCAGAGCTGAAAAGACAAAGAAACCTCGACTTTGGGAATGGGAATGTTCATCGACGGCTCTGGAAGGATTTCAGTTAGTCGCTCCATCGAGAAGCGAGATTGCTGGAAAGAAAAGACATTCTCGGCGAAAATCAAAGACAATTAGCGTTGACGGAGCGGAAAAAGTAGGAACCTTGAGCAAGCCGTTGAATTCGATGACTTTTCGTGGAAACTCCTCCTTCACCAGCTTTTCGGCCTCCTCGAAGAGTCCATCTTTGTACTTGGTCAGCTGCAAAAATTCAGAAACTCGCTGAGAAATCCTTTTCCTTTTAAAACCTCAGGACTTTCAATATAATTGCTTCTTCTCGTCATTTTGGAACCGATACTCTGAAAACTTTGGTTAAACGATGACAGGAAAAGAAAAAATTCGAAAATAAATGGAGGCTCTCAACCTTGGATTTGTTTTTTCCACCACAGAAAAAAGAATGAACAAGTTTATAGTGCAACCGAGAGCTAAAAAATGAAGCGAAATGAAATAAGAAGATCACGTTTTGATAACGAACGAAAAATACAAGGGCAGTTTTGTACAATTTGATTGAATTACAAGGTGAAACGAAAGATGGAATTCCGAGAAAATGAATTCATATTCTAGAAAATTTTGAAACCCTGAACACTAAAACCTGAATAAAAAGACACAAAAAAAAAACTAAAGAACACCGTAATTAAAATTAACGAACCAAAAATTACCTTATACAAGCTGAACATGATAAAATGATAGAATCAAATAGTTGAAAAGCTCCTTAAAGGTTACATCCAATTTATTTCGTTTTCAAATTTGTTTCAAGGCACCTTAACTTGATTTTCTAGGCTTTTTTTTTTCGCAAACCGAGCAGGATTCTGACCCTTAGAATGTATTTCCTAATGAACTTTCAGGTTAATACCCAAAAATTCTCGAAGAAAAAAAGGTCCCTATACTCTATCTTTTTTTGAGCCGAATAATATCTATGGAAGTTTCTCGGCAAGGCCTCAGATTGTAGTCGGCCGCCCCCAGACAGTATTTCCCAGAAGGTTTGAAATAGTCGAGTCCTCGGCCAATTTTTGACGACCCAGCCATTGTCGAATCTAGAAATAATTATAAATATCGAAAAACTGACCAAGTTTGAATTTTTAAGGGTTTGCTGCAAAAAGTCGGTCGGTTTTTTTATAATGGAAAATTTTTTTCGAATATTTTTAAAGTTTATTTTTATATTGAAAATTGTGTTCGCTTCCAAAATGCGTAGAATTCCTGATTTTTGGTTATTTTAACATTTAAAAAAAATATTGGCATTCAAAAAAAGGAAACTTCGTTTTTTTGTTTGAGTAAATTAGAAAAAAAGGGAATTTTTCGAATACTTAATGACAACATTTTTGAAAATTGGATTTCTTAAGCGGTCAAATCGTGAAGAAATATGTATGTACCAACCGTTGAAAATTCAATGTCGTCCAAAAACCCTTATCAGAATTTGAAAGCCGGAAAAATAGCCAACATAAAAAACCGGACCGACCCAACAGAACCGAACGACTTTTGCAGTATGCCCATCAAAAGATGCAACTCATTAAAATTCAAGTTAAAACGGACACCGTAAAACTATGAAAACTATCCAAATTAATCCCGCGAAAGGCTTCTTTGAAAACCTAGTTATTTCAAGAACTAAATCTGTTCATCGTTTACTTAAACTTACATAATCTCCCGATCATGCAAAACGGTGCTGAACCCGACAGACAAAGCGATCTTATTTTTCTCGAGACTTCTATAAAATTAAACAATTTGTGAATATTTTAACGATAACTCGTAAGAATTTGATGAAACTCACCCTCGCAACTCTTCAAAAGCGGCCGCATTCTGACGAGCGTTTTCCCCAGTGGACAAAGAAATGTAGCGAATATTTCTCGCCGATTGCACTACCAACTCGCAGAAACGGACAAAGTTAACAATCTTTCGAAAAATTATTCACATCGAAATTTAGTTATTCAACCTGATGATGAGCGATTATGTAGGCGTCTTTGACAACGACGCTGGTAAGGCTGTCGTCCAAACATTTGGCGAAAACCCTATCATAACCATGTCCCACCGAGTTATCCTGCACAATCCGTTGCTCTATAGACTTCACCTAAAAATAAGAAAAAAGTTTGCATGATTCTATTTGAAGAATGAACCTCCGGCTTCACAATATCTCTAAGTTCTTCAGCTCGCCGTATGTATTCATCTATTTTCGTCCGAAATACAGCCTTCCGAGTATCAGCCTCAGTCAATAGGCTGAATACGTTAATCTAATGAATTATATTTATACTGCTTCCCAAAAATATTGTGTTCAAAAGTTTGAAACGAAGAAGTCATACATAACCAAAATAACATTGAAAGAGCTTCTAGACACATTTTTAAAATGTATGTGTTTATTCAAACGCATCTAAAAAATTTTTTGAGCATACTATAAAAAATTCTGACAAATTTCTTACCAAATGAAATAGAAAATAACCCACTTGAGTGCATCCATGAGAAAAGCTACTCCTTCTTGGTATTTGGGTAGAGCATCGTTAAATTTCTTGGCTTTGTCGTAAGTTACAGCTTTTTTCAGAGAACCAGTCGCTTGTTCAACTAGCTTCACAACACGAGCTTCCATAACTGAACAAACTAAATCAAAAACTTTGTTTATTACAAACAAACCTTATAATTTTTCAACGTTTAACTTCAGTAGAAGTTTCGTATTCTTCTAGTCGACGATGAGCGAATTGGGAACGAGCAGCTGCATGACTGAAGTTTCTTTCCTATCCACAAAAAAAAAAAACATTTTTTCATTCCAAATGAAAATAAAGAAGTTTAAAAAAGGAGAAAAACTGTGTGAAATTTCTTTTTCGAAAGAAGAAAATAAGGAAAGCGCGCTCCACAGAACTGACGTTTTTTTCAAAATTTCGAAGTTTTTCGCGAACATGCTCTGCAGTTCAAAATGAGCACTTCAAAATGAGATTACTCCATCGCTATTTTGGGAGAAAATACAATCAAGTGATACTTTGAAGACTGTTGTTAAAATCATGTCCAAAGTCAGCGATGATTGAACAATAAAACAAAAGTTTAAGGCGTTTTCAAATGGATGAGAGAGACATGATTAACGGGAGCTGGAAAAAATAAATTCAATCGTTTCCATACGCGCCGATTGAACTTAATCGTCAAGAGAGATTTTTCGCGCAGATACATTTGGTAAGTTTAATTTAATTTTTTTCTTTTTTATTGAAATTTTTTTAAAAACATTAATTTTTTTAACTATTCATTCAACAAAGATGCATTCTCTGAAAAGGTTGAACTGACATGCTGGAAGCAAAACTTTTCTTATTCTCTTATTTTTGTCCGCCATATTCTTCATTCGTACATATTCATGAGCTCGCAAAAATAACAGAGAAGTTTTGAGGCTTCTTGATCCTCCGTGGGAAGTTTTATGTACGCAAAGGCTTTTTGCACGGCCATTTTTTCATTTTCCCACGATTTCAGCCAACATCATAAATCTGTGTAACTTTTGAAAGTTCAAGTAACTTGAAATGACATTTGATTTGTGCTCTTTCCAGAGCTCTTAGGTTTTTGGAGTTTTCAGAAGCTTCTCACCCGAAGAATATTCTTTCAATTAGGAAAGACGTTTTCGGTCTTCAAATTACTTTGATAATTGTTATGTCTAATTTTAATGTTTTCTTACGAAGATTCAAAAAGCCCAAAACAATTAGGTAAAATTTCTTCCTAGAAAAATGATTGAAAGATTTCGAAGTCTTAAAATAGACTTGTTTTTCGTTCAAATCAAACTCTTCTAGGAATTTCATGCGTATTTTGATTTCTTTCTTCTCTGTACTATACGACTTCCAGAAGCTTTGCTCGTTATCACCCATCGGCCACCCAAGAAGAACAAAAAAGCGGAGGTGACGCTAAAAAGTCGTAAAATACAGCGGCTGAGCTCTCAATAAAATTAGTGCGGCACACCTCCAGACTCAGACTCACTCATTAACATTCCAATTTATATAGCCATCTTTCTGTTTTGTCCCCATATGTAAACTAGATTTCTTAAAGGTCATGTGCAAATGATGAGAAATCGTATAGTAAATTGGGACCCCGACGTTCAAACTCAATGAGCTCAAAGCAATTTGTTGAAGTCGCGGTTATTGGTGGTTTAATTAGACTACTAAAGTAAAAAATAAACCCGGTTTTTTTTTTTGAATTCTTTTTAGATTTTGAAGTAGATGGAATTTTCGAACGCTTATGATCCTTCTTTTCTTAGTTTTGCTTTTAAGTTTTCCTTAAGATTATTTCTAACCTTACAAGGGAAGGCAATTCACTTTGCGGTTGGGGATTTCGAAAAACAGAAGCTTACCTTAACTCAGATTTTTATGGTCGTTGAACTAGATAATAAATTCAAATAAATTAATAGAATTTCTTTTATTTATTCAAATCAAACTTTTATGGATTTCTTTTTCGTGTTTCTAGTATAGTGTAATATGCGAAGTTGCAAGAAGACTGTAGACTGAATTTAGACCACGACAATTCGATTCATTTCTCGTACGACCGTGGAACTCCAAATCAAATAGTTTGAAGTATATTGGTCTAGACCAGATCCACAGCTTTTTCTTTGCGAACGAATATTTTTTCTATTATCAAGTCTGGCAGTAATGTCGAAAGATGAGCTTCAGTGTTGGGGCCATTTGTTTACCGCTTGCTTTTTTTCTCAAAAGAAAACTGAGGAGCTGTTGAAGCGCCAATGGGAGTGTTTTGAGCACGGAGCCGAGTTCTGAGTTGTCTCCCGACAAACTTTTTCCTTGATGTACCTGCCGGAAAGTTATGAGTTTAACTGTGGCGAGTGGGGGTGATTTCGCAACAGCATATTGGAAGTTGTATATAAAATGGACAAGAAGACTAAAACTTTCCAGAAAATTTCTCTTTGAGAAAATTAAATTCGACAGCGTGCAAAAAAAAGTTTATTTTACAAATTTCAAAATTTAATTTGAAAAAATTTTTTAAAAGATAATTCTCATCTTCTAATTTTTTTCTTAAGTGGGTAGGTATATTTCAGAACTGTCTGCACTTTACAAAGATCCTGGACTTCCTCATTGTAATGACGGAAACTCGAGAGGAGAGCAGACAATTGGGGGTGTGGCCTTGGACAATAAGCACGTCACGTCTTTTTTCTTCCGCAGCTCAAGTAAGTGAATTTCTTGAATTAAGTTTAGTCTTGAAAACTCTAAATTTTTAGAAGATAAGTTTTTTCAAAGTTGTCATAATTTTTTAAATTTGTCGAAGTTGAAAAATCTGTCCGGGAACAATATTTTTGGAACGGTTTTAATTTCTTATAATGACTCAAATTTACTTGAAAAAGTCCAAAACGGTTTTTATGCATCGTCGAATGTTTTCTGATGGTATAGCGGCAAGTTGCGTGCAGCTTGATCATGAATATTTCTAACATTTCGCGCTGCTCGCTTTGTTTTCTTTCTAAAGAAGGCAACAGGAAACTATTTTAGCATGAACTTTTTAGTAGGGGAGGCCTTCGAAATTTTTGAATTTTTACTACTTCTTCCTCAATATTGTTCTCACTTTGCTGTCTGTTTGTTTGAACGCGCCTGCTCCGGAATTTCCAATCAAGAATAATGCCTCAAATGAAATTGTTCGTCTTTTTTGTTGGATGATCTTTGTTCTCAATCTAGCGAGTCTATTTCTCGGTTTCAACTTTTTAGAATTTAAGTTTTTTTGCACTCGTTTCGATTATTTCGAAAATTTATGATTAGCTGTTTTTTTAACGGTGCGACCGACGTCGAACCGACTCACACGAGCCGTGATTGAAAATCTCCAAAACGTACCAAACTCCCACTGACGGAGTAAAGGCTTTTTTCTGAATCATAATCCAATTCTTCAAGATCCCTATCTATTTTTCTTTATTTGAAAAATCCCTATCTCGAATCGAATGAATAGGAAAAGAACAAAAACAGTTGAGCAAATGGTCCGACGAATCGTCAAACAGCTGAACAACTACGAAACTCCCAAAACAAGGCTTCCCTCACATGTTGCAATATTTGCCCATTAAGTTTTCCAATTCCTACCAAAAAAAACTCTCATTTTAATTGAAGTATTTTGACGTGACTGCTCTGCTGCCATAGGAATTTGTGTGAGATTGAGAATTTTTATTTTGAGATGGAAGGGGCGAAATTTCGCGGCGCTTCGAAATCATCCTGAAATTCAATTGCCGTCCGCCCATAGAACCGTCGTCGTCAAAACAAACTCCCGCGCTTCTGGCAGCTAATACTGCGTTCGTGGTTCTCTGAAAGCTTCTCAGATTTTATTTGGCATTCGCCAGATGTCAGTTGAACCCTCTGATCAAAATAGAACGCGTTTTGAGGTCTTTTGTACAGCCAAAAAGGTTCGTGCTTTTTTGGTGTGGAATTTATCAGATCTTCGAGAATTCTCCGTCTCGTGTGGCGCAAGGTTCAGAAAAATAAATAGCCTCGGCTCAATTTTATTTTCAAAAATCCGTGTTCTTCAAATGAAAAAGTTTCTTTTCGGCTCAGTTTTTCCATAGAACTAGCTTATTTTGCCTTTCCAATGATCACACTTGTAACTGTTTGTATCCTCGATTGTTATTTGATACAAAGCTCGTAAAACTAACTGGCTCTTCAATGTAAACAGAACAGGTACTGATAAACTCCATTATGGTCGTCTAGTTTCAGTCATTAGAAAAATTCCTTTTCAGATTTTTGAAACTTTCAAGCCGGTCTTCTCTTTTTCACTTTTGAAATAAGAAAAAGTGTGAAACTTGAAAAACCACTCGAAACGGCGCTCATTGATATCTCTAATGTTACTTCCTGAGTCTCAAAATCTTTGACCATTCCGTCTAAACTGTTTTGACCGCTTCATTCAGATGTGTGAAACACGAATCTTCTCTAGTAAAAGCCTTGTGAAGGTAGGCTGAAATCGAATAGAATTTCAGATGACGTCGCAAAGTATCGAATTGAACACATTTGCCCCTGTTCCTAGTCATTGGCGACTCATCTTTTTGATTCAAAATCCAATTCTGCTTCATTCAATCTTTCTAAAAATTACTATTTGAAGATTATCGGGAAAAAAATCCTTGAAACGAAAAATAAGCCCCACTTCTATACTATACTAACTCTCTTTTACTCCAAATTCATGAAGCCGTTGAACTTGATTTATTTCGGAACCCAACCAACTACGAATAACAACTACTATGCTTCTTTTTCCAGAGACAAAAAGAAGAGAAGGGATCATCTACCCAAATTTGTTATTTATTGCACGTTTTCTCCGTTCCTTTTTCCCGGCTTTTGAGGAAATTTGAAGTGGAATATAAGTTCCGTCTAGGACAGCAACCTCAAATGGAGAAAAAATAAGGGAAAGAAAACATAATCAATTATAATTGTGGGAGAGTAACGACATTTTTGGCGGTGTGTGTGTAAAGAAGACCCAAGCAGTAAATAAGGATGCAAAGTGGAAGGATTTTTTTTGGCTTCGCTTGGAAAAGTTGAACAATTCCTTGTTTATGAAATTTGCAGCTTTTCCGCAATTTTCAACTTCTGATTCATACGTTCTCAGACGCATTTTTAATCAATCTGTAAAAAATATAGTACCGATATCGAAGTTTATGATTTCTTGCCATTTTAACTTTCTTTTTTTGGCTTTTTTTGTTCCTTCGTTTTTTTCAGTTCTCATTTCGACGATTGTCACTTGCAAGTAGTCCTTGAAGATACATTTTCCTTGATTCTTTTTTTCTCATGCGCTGGAATTCGGTTTTTTTACACAAAAAAAGCTGTAAAAAAATTTTTGATTTTTTTGAAATTTTTTTCTGATTTTTTTCGGATTTTTTTGGTATGTTTGCTGAAAAAAATTCAGGGATTTTTCCAAAAAAATTAGAACAAAGTTATTATTGAAACTTATGATTCTGCTTTCTAAATTAATTTTTATTTTTCGTTTAGTTGAAAAAAATTAATCTTTAGTAAATAATCTGCAAGTTAGGTCTAGGCCACTCAATGTCTAGCTCCCCTTTCTTTTGCTCTGACTTTGGTTGTTTTGGCGGAAATGTTCGCTTACCTAATCGACGTTTAACACACGATCCGTCGTCTGGATTTCTTCTTATTTTGGTCATCAACTTTCTTTCAGAACCTTCTACGGAGACCACCCAGTCTGTTATTGATTATCACTGATTCACTCCGGGAAAGTGATGAGAGCGCCGTCGGAAACTGTCCCACTTGACAGGTTTTCCGGGCAAATTTATCTCGGTCCTCGCGTTTCTTCCTGTTCTTTTTTCTCACACGAGAGGTTATTGTGAAGTCAGTCAGATGTTGAAGTTCTTCTAGTTCTGTCCGAAATGTGCCAGATAATATCAGAGATCCGTTATCGAAATCCAGTCCTTTTTGAAGATTTGAAGCGTTTCGATGTAAACAAGTTGTTGGCGCCACGAAAAATTATTTATTTGTTTTTGGTTCAATTTTAACGTTGTCGCTTTTTTAGCTCATCAGATTCCTTCACTTCATGTTCAGAGGCCTTTTTTGAAAAAGGGAATCAAGGAGCTATCTTCAATTACTTACTTTTTTTTTTTTTTTCACTCATTTTGTTAGCTCCTACTCACTGTCAACTTCGTAGGTATTTTTGTCTGTTTCCCATTTTTTTTGTAAGCATATATATTCTTTTTCGATCTTTTTTCGGAAAACTAAGTTCTTTCAAAAACTGAAAGAATCGATCAATCTAACGATAGGAGAAACAAATTTCAAATTTTGATCCACTGATATTTAAAAGAATTCGTTCGCTCGACAAAAATTTTGGTTGTTGCCACTACGACCACATAATCGTAGAGGCAATCTGAAAACATGATGGTTTGGCTAGGTGAGATGTTCTCGGCCACATTTTATTATATCCTGGTGTTGTATCGTAGAGAAACACTGCAAATTCTTTCATTTTCTATTCCAAGACGTCACTTTCTGTTCTCTTTCCTCGAGGTCTCTTTATTTCTCTCCATCTTCCTATCAGCATGGAGGTCATTTGGAATTTATTTTCAAGAAAGTTTTCTCATAACTCCATTCTCAAAGTGTTCTCTGAAAAAAAAAAAACATGTTCTTGAAAAAAGGTTGCTCCGCCGAATGTTTGGCTTTTCCTGGGAGTTTGATAAATGTCTTGGGAGTTCATTCTTGCCTTTAGATCTCTTTTCTCGATTTCACGAACAAGATAAGACAAACAAAAAGATGTTCTTTTACTTGTTTATTGATGTAAAAGTAGAATTGTCTTGCATATATGAGTTCAGCAGATGTTTTGGAGTAGAAAAAGTCGCCATTGACGTATTTTGTCACATTATGATGAGTTTGAGTAGTTCCTTGTCTAGGCAGAGTTTAGAAACAAAATGTTCTTGAATTCATTTTGCTTTTTTTTTCTTTTTTTTTCTTTTTTTTTCTTTTTAAAATTTAAAACGGAAAGCTTAGATCTGGTTTGGAAATATCATTTTATAGGCAAATTGAGTTAATGCGAAGAGAAAAGACAAAAATAGAGTTAAAGACACGAAATTGGATTTTTGCGTCTTCCAAAAAAGAACTGAAAAAAGAGTAGAACAAAAATCACTACAAATCTTGTAATCGCAAAGCCGAAAATATCCACGAAAAATTGTATAGTCGGGTGATATTTTTGTGGTTAATCCTTGGCTAAAAACCTTCCTCACATGCGTTGGCTATTTTTCAATCGAATACAATTCATCCTAGATAAAACCTTCAATTTCAAAAAATTTTTGAGTTGAAGATTATTCTGACTGATCTATTCTATAAAAAAAAAAAATTGATAAATTTTTTTTCCGTTCTTATTTACGACGAGAACACGATAAAGGTTGAAAAAACACTATAATTGAATTGAGAAAAATCCTTTTTTTTTTTTGACAAAAAAGGTCTGGTCAACTATACAAATTGTTTCAGTTAACTCTGCGTTTTTTTTTCAGTTTTAGAACTTCCTCTTTCGGTTCTACTCTGTACTCTGACCCTAGAGTCTCTTAGTTTGCAAAAAAAAAAGCAAAAAAAAATTTCTTTATTCAGTTGTCGGCGAGGGTGGCTTCTCTTTCCGCGCCAACACCTTTCCAAAGATTTCGTCCTTCTCTCATCATATTCAGTTCTTTGCAACTCATTTGATTCGAAATATCTTCTCAGACTGCTCAGAATCCGGCAACTGTTTGCTTTCAGCCTTTTTTTCTCAGAAGAACGCATATTTTCGTTCTAAGAACCTTGGCTGGTCAAAAACCTATGAATCGTTGGAGTTTCCTTTTGCTTCTGTTTCTCTTCTTAATTGAACTTCAACGATGGCAATTAAGCGCTCTCCTATCCAGAAAGGAAAGGAAAAGAAAGTAAGAGGTCATTTTTCTCGTTTTTTTGTTCCTCATTGAGAAATCTCCTCATTTTGATGTTTTTCAAAGTCTTTCTCAACTTGAAATGAAATGCAAATGTTATGGAGCAGTGATGTTGCAGAATAATTAATGAGTTATTTACCGCTGTAGAAATCTGACGGTGCTTCCCTCAAGGTGAGGTCATATCAATCAAGTTCTTCACCGGCGTCAACGTCATTTCTTCTATTAGTTCAGCCATCAAAAAAAGTTCATTTGACGTTTTTTTTTGAGTAAGTCTGAATAGACCTTGAAGTTCACCTGACGTCTCTCCTTAATATTTATTAATCCTAGGAAAAAATCGCAAAGTTGATATGTTTCCACGAGAAGCGGCACGGAGGGAAAAAAGACTACTATCTCGCCAATTCAAGTTCACGAGACAAGGCTCAATTTAGAGTTCAAGAAAATAAGATTTTCATTGAATTTTAAATTAAGTTTAAAAGAGGAAATCCCTTTTTGAACTTGTCGAAGAATCTCATGACGACGTCCCGTGGGGCTGACATCAAAAAAAGAAGCAGCCATTCCTTTTTGCATCGTGGGCAAAGCAGCAAAAAAACCAGGAAGGTCCACGTGAACCGTTGTTCATCTTTTTGAGTTCCGGTGTATTTCAAAATATTTGTTTTTTTTTCGGATATTCGTGTTAGCTCAGAATTTCTATTACTTTTCTATACCGTTTATAGTATTTTTCTGAAGCGCCACTTTTGGTCAGGGTTTCAGTCGTTAAAGTAAAATCGCGATTTGAATCGATAATTTTGAGATCCTCCCTGTTCCTTCAAAAAAACGATAAAAAAGTCTTTTCAATTGATTTTTTCAAGGTGTTGAAGGCACTGTGGACGTGAAATATCACAGAAAAACAGAATTTCGCCTGGATTCCTTTCCGACTTATGTCTATTATTTTTTTGACATATTAATCAAAAAAATTTACAAACAAGCTACAGATTGAAATATTTAACCTCAAAAGTCACCATAAACTCGAAAATAAAATCAAATTGTCGATTCATTTTGTCAAATTATCTCTTACACCAGTTTCATATAAGTTTGGAAAAAGTCTTGCTTTTGACAGGCAGGAGATTTAAAAAAATGTTTCATCAAGTTCCAGATGTTTTCCAATCTTCTACAAACTCTTGACATTTTCCAACCGAAGTTTCACTTCCTTCTCATCCAAACCCTTCGGAAAATTGAAAACGTCGAACCTTGTCAATCTGAGAAATCTTGTTGAACCTCTCAGCTTGAAGTGAATTAGAAGAAAACAGCAGGGCGTGAAAAAGCACGCGTTATTTGCAACAAAAACAAATGGGAGGAGGAGAAGCTCAACTTGCCAGGCGTCAAGAAAAAAAAAGAGATTGACTTATTTAGAAGGCCGACTGATTTCGTTTGAAACATTCACAATATTTTGTCTGTTTGCCTTCATGCTTGTCGGCTTTTTTTTTGGGATATATGTTTAGCCACATCAAAAACCGCTCAGTTCCTCTTTTTTTCACTCGGCTTGAATTTTTCATGATTTTTTCGAGTTCCTGTATGTTTGAAGAGGTTACTGAGGTCTGTTGAAAAAGCTATTTTTGCAATTTGTCTACATAGATTAATTGTTTTGAAGGTCTCAAGGTAAAGATCCATTTTCAGTGTAACTTAGGCCACGCAAAACTTTTTTTGCATCTCTAAACAAGGATTTTTCGAACATTAACTTGAACGTTTTCGAGATAAAATTCAATTTTTCAAACGTAGCAAAAAGGTGTTTTTATATATTTAAAAAAACACTTGATAAAGACTTTCGACGGCTAACGATTTTTGATGAGTGAGCTTCTGTGCTCTAATAAGGACTTGAAAAACACATTTCAATTCTCGGATTTGAACTTTTTTGATACATGAATTAACAGCTCTAGCCCCCTGAAAAAAAAACTTGAAAAGGATCGAACATTTCCTCTGATTCGATCTCTTTCGGGAAATTATCAATAGAGCGCGAAGAGCTACCTTGCAGAGGTTTTTTTTGTCATCCACCGTTTTCCTTGCGACACAATTATCTAGGCTATATTCTCTCAGTCTTCGGATAACTTCATCAAGGCGTCGTCGCTCGCGGCTAGAGCCCTTCTGATCGTTGAACTCCTTCAGAAATCAGTAGAAGCTCAGGGAAAAGCACGCGTCATCGACGCCAAAACAAATAGAAGCCGCGAAAAAGTTGGCAGAGAAAGGAATTATTTTTATTTAAAGGTCTTCTTGGCAGCTCTTCTGTTCCGAATGATCGCCACTTTTTGTTGTCATGTCTTGTCTCAGTTGCAAATTAGCTCAGCGGTCGAATCGCGGCAGTGACCCGTCAACACCTACGTAAAAAAGAAGAAAGAAAGGCGGCCATCTCTGGTGTCTGGTGCAATTTTCTTGGCATCGGGGTGGTCTGAGCAGTTTTCTGACCCCTTTGGGCATAAAAGCGAGCTGGAGGCTCAGTCAATCGAGTAATTTTTTTGATACAAGTATTTGTCAGATCGCGTAAAAGTGAACGAGATGACTTTCAAGAAGGTAACCTTGGAACCTCATTATCAGGCGTTTCAAGTCTGATGTATGAAACAATTTTTTTTGATTCCAGCTTCACCTGATGAGTGAACTCTTTCTATTTCCTAGTCAGAAATTTGTTTTGCTAAATCCTGAAAATCCTGAAAATCTCATCCTGTTTGGATATTCGAGAACGGATGCCTCAAATTCTAGTTTATCGCCCAAAGTTCAGGAAAGCGACCTTTGAGGCGTCCGTCTTCGGGAAATATTAAATTATGTAGCTTGAGACTTCTAGAATATTCCTCTAGCACATCAAAGTGTTTTGGATATTTTTCTTTAGGAATTTCTGGAATTCCTTCATCACTTTTTTCATCCTATTTCTGCAACTTGCAAAAATAAAGATGAGCTTTCTACTTCCTTTGTTTTTATTTACCATCTTCCACTCTTTTGAGGTTTCATTCGCCATATTCGTGTTCTGATAGCTGATCTCGTTGTCGTTCTGTTTGTTTATTGTTTTCATCCGCAGAAAATTTATCTTTTCCTCGTTTTCCAGAAGCAAAAGCTGCCTTTTGAGGATTCTCAAACTTTGCAGTTACATTCATTGAATTCGAATTTATTTGCGTCTCAGGGCGCGCTCTCTTCACTCCCATGGAAAAAGAACACCTGCAAAACTTTTTTTTTCCAAACCCAATTTCCATCCATAATATCACCTGTCTTTGAAAATGTCATTACCGTATCTTGGAAGCCGAATCAAAGCTCACAATCAAACTTGCAATCGGACTGAAATATCTGTAGGTTGTTCTTTTCGTGCCTCCGATTCGCTTCGGTCTGGTCCGCCTCTGATTTCTGATTTTATAAATCGCGCTCAGACAAGGTGTCGAGCCGATTATTTGCACAAAAGGTCGCCGGGATGGTTCTAATCTCACAAAACTTTCCCTCGTTTCATTGTATGCTGTATCCGTTTACCAAAAAACTTCATTTGGTTCCGTTTTCGAGAGATTTACTCGGTTCACCGTTGTCTTATCGGAGTTAGTCTCATTGAAACCTTTTTTCTAGAAAGTCACAATTATTATGTTAACAAAGTTTTATCAAAAATTTCAATTGATATCGCAAAAAAAAATATGAAGTCTGATTTATTTTTGTGACATTTATCTCTATTCATTTTTCGCTTCTTCTCTTCACAAAAAACTTTTTTCAACTTCATTTGCAAGTTGCTTTTCATTTCAGATACACAGTATTGAATCCGAAACGAGACTAGGTTCCTTCAAAAGACCATTTTCACGAGAAAGGAACCATCGAATGTGAAGTAGCGGATGGATTCGAGTTCGTTGTGTCTTCCGGAGAGCCAGCTTCGGCTGTCGGGCTCTTCCTTCGAAGCCTTCCTTTATACGGCTCTTTTCCCTCCAATCTGTCTTTTTGGCCTCATTGGAAATGGGCTCACCATCATGGTTCTGCTCAGCAACGACTTCATGTCCAGGTTTCTTTCTTGTAAATTATCGAATCGATTGAGCAAATCTAGACTATGTAGACAGACATTTAGACAGAGAAGATTCAGCTTCTGGAAGCTTTACACTGATTTCCCAGTTTTTTAAGCAGTTATATTTTGAAACTATCAAGTTGTTCTCCACCTTTTATGACTTTACTTTTGAACTCACCATTCTATTCCTTTTTCAGAGCAAACATATTCTTGACGTGCCTGGCGGTGTGCGACATTTCTTTCCTGCTCTTGATAATTCCCCACTCGCTGGCCAACTTCGACGCGTTCGCCTTCAACTACACTTTCCGCTACCTTTACCTTCCATCTAAAATACACCTGATCGCATTTGCCAATTGGAGTTCTGCGGTCGCAATATGGTTCTCGAGTCAACCTTCACTTCAAACAACATTAGAATCTTCAGGCTCGTCGTAGGCGTTTGTTTCGAAAGAGTGGTCGGCGTTAGGTCTCCACTGCACCAACTGACGACGCCTTCTAGGAGGAAATTGATTTCAGGTGGCAATTTCAAGGTATTTTATTCTCATTCTCGGCGGTTTCAGGCCTGGCCATCCTGTTATCTTCTTGCGCAGTTTTGACGTTCTACAATCACGTTTCTCATCATTGTTTCATCAAATCTTTCTGCAACACCACGCAGATCATGGCCGTCTGCCTCGACGTGAACATGAATGTGTCAGTTTTTTTCTCCCCTGGTCAAATTTAACTGCCGAGTTTTAGTTGGCCCGGAAATCGAACAAATTTCGCGCCACCGGCATTACGGCTCTACGTGGCTTGGACCAGGGCGGCGAACGCGGTTTTTGTCGTTTTTCTACCTCTGATCCTTCTGGTCACACTGAACGCCTTGCTACTCTACTATGTGAAGAAAAGGTACTAAATATTCCTAGAACTCGAAAAATGGTAAATGAAAGGACCGAAAATTATTTTGAGCAAGTTTTCCTCAATTCTAAACGAGGAACCTCTATTTTTTCACCTGATTTCGTTCAGAAAATTTCGATTTTTCCAAAATGAAGAAAAAATAAATTCGTAAAAAAATATCAAAATCCTAAATTTCGGTTTAAATTAATGACAGTCACTGTATTTTTTAGTTTTTTTAGCTTTATATTTTTTTCACTTATTTTTTTCAAGCTCTCGTGTTAATCTTGCTCCAAAAATGTGAATGAATTATTTTGGATCGTTCTTCATGTACGCTTCGCTGGGCAAGGTGTCGGCGAGAATGCGAAAACGGGGCGAGGCGGCTCTTCCCTTCGTCTCGACGCTTTTCAGAAGGCACTCCGATCAGGTACACCTTTCCAGTCTGATAAAAAATCAATGACTCGAAAATTACTCATCAAAAGAAAAGATACCTATCACCTTCATTTTATAACTAACAAATACAGCAAAACTACGAAAGCATCACCGATAAGAAGACAAAGGTAAACTGAATGAAAAGTCAAGTTCACTCGCTTGCAAAGATGGGTTACTGTAATCCTACAGTAACTTATTGCAACCTTTCATGAGAAGCTATCCTTTCCTAGGCATCGAAGCTGTCTATCTCGCACTTTTTCTGTTCAAACTTTTTGTCTTCCATTTTCATTTCTTGACAATCTTTCAATATATTGTGGTGATTTTTGTGGTCGTTCTTCATCACTAACACCGCACTTTGTTCTGCTGCACAGGGCTTCTAGCTTTTCATTCCGAAATGAGGTTTTCAGATTCTGCAGCAGAAAACAGAGCATCGGGTAGCGGTCACAGTGTGTGCCGTCGTAACTTCCTTCACGATAACTCAGGTTGGCATTTATTTCAACTCGATAGTTTGGATCCATTCTCAAACAATTCCTTCTCGAGAAAGTTATGGTTGTGAGAAATCGAAACTGGTAGGAGTTGTTCACCGCTAAAATGAGACATGACTCAGGTCTAATGTGCGAATATATAGAAGAGATTTAGACGTATCTGTAATACTTTTTTCCGAAGCGGTGAGTGGATTTAATAAAATGAAAGTATTAATTCAAAACCTTTCACATTCTTTAGATTTTTCGAGCATCTTTCACGAAATTTGAACGTAACCTTATTTCGTCCTCACCAAAACACAGAAACTATATCCTGTGTACCACGAAATTTCACCAAACGACATTCCGCTGTGCCGCTGCGCGCCTTTGCGAACCTTGGTCGCGCTTTTAACTTTTTTTTTCTTTTATTAAGGTACTCTACTTTCATGTGCTCCCACAGCAATAACAATGTATTGAAAGCGTGACCTAGATTCGAAAGACGCTTCGCAAAAGCACGCGGCGGAACAGCGGAATGTCGTTCCTTGAAATTTCAAGTCGTGGCACACAGCCTGTGTGTGACACAGGCTATACTGAAACCTTGAAGTTTTCTCTACTATTCTTTGCACGTTTCTTTTTTTAATTTATAAATGTATTCCAGGCCCCGTCGGCCGTCGTTTTGTGCGTTAACTCTTTATGGCAAGACTCCTTCAAACCTCATTGGTCTGTTTTTAAAACTTTCCAAATTAATGAGAATAACCTATTTCAGGTACAACCTAACCACCATCACCTCGTTCCTGGTGGTCGTTGGGAAAAGCCTGAACTTTGTCGTTTTCTGTCTCAGCTCCTCCAACTTCCGCCGACGGCTCCTCACGACTTTACGTGCCAAATATGGGGTGAAGGATGAAAAGTGAGGATTCTCAGCGAATCGATTAGAGAATCGCGAAATTTCAGGCGATCTCAATCGGTGACGACGACGTATACGAGGTGCGACAGCAGAGATTCGCGGATTTTGTCGCAGAAAAAGTCATTTCAAAGCATATAACTTGCGCTTACATTTATCGGGTACCTGGAAAATTTGATGAACCAAAGTTTTGGGAAATCCAAAAAAAAAGCATGATGAGGTTATGGGCGCAGAACGGAGAATCAACGGAATTTTTCGAATTTAAAAACAAAAAGCCCAGAAGTTATGTTTTCTACTGAGGGCCTCACCCAAAAACTCCGATCGCATTTCTTCAATATTGTTTTTCTTCCACATTTAATGACAAAATGGAGAAAATTTTAATTTCATCTTTAGTTCGCAAGTTCATCAAATGCTTTTCCTAAAGCTTTTTTTCCAGGTTCTCTTTGAATTTATTTTGTAAAACTACTGGGTTATTAAGAAACGGAGCTTATTTATTGGTAATCTCGACAAAAACATTTTCCAAGAATTGGGGAAAGTAATTTTGAGATGTCCGCTCAAATTTTTTTTGAAAGTTGATGAAAATTTTCTTAATAATTAAAATTTGGATATCGAATCGTCCTCCGAAACTTCCTAACTTCATTAATAATGAGTTATTTTTCGTTGAAATGGGTAACTTTTTGTAAATAATTCAATGCAATATGGACATTTTGTTGTTTGTATGATTTTTCTGTTCCTTCAAGTTAATTCTGAATTGATTAGATCTCATACCTTGTTCAAAAATAAACAGATTTTTTTTTTCCAATTTATTAGCCATAACAGGTGGCACAGAATCAACAATTTACCAAATGAGGTACCAAGACTTACAACAAAAAAGTTGAATATTCGCCAATTTGGCGCAAAGGAAGGAAATATATGAAGAGAAGCAACCTGTTCATTGCAAGTTTGGAGGAAATACGAAGAAGCTGGCATCAAGGCACTTTGGCTCAAAGAAATATAGGCAGAGGTACACGAAGGTACAGTCACAACACAAAAGACTCGTTTGATTTGTTGGGCGATTAAGGCTCGTTTAAGTTGAAACGGTAATGGTATACCGGAGAGAGTATACATCGCATTGTTAGGTTAAAAGCTATTCAGGGCTCAGAAAGATTTGACATGAAGGAGGAGAGGATGCTTTCGAGCATGTATGATGAGTACATTTTGCGCGAAAGCATCGCACAAGTTATTGCATTAATCCCGGCGGTAAAACGGATCCATACATTGAGCAAATCGGCAGGCGGACATTCAATGAGTACACGTAATCAGAACAAGAAATGGATAAGAGTGGGATTTTTTTGGATTGATATTACCGTGGCAATAAGTTTTTCTTTTTTTATAGATTTTTTTGGGCGATTTTTGATTGTTTTTTTGTTGTTATATAATAACAAGAAACATACTACCAAAATGGCGTTTGGATGAGTGATTTTAGGAGAAAAAAGCTCAGAGATTGAAGTAAACTCTTCAAACACCATTCTGCCAATATAAAGTGAAGAAAAATAAGCCGAGAATTTGAGCCGCCAGATCAAATATTCTCTGAAAATATTTTGGAAAATAAATCGCGGCTGGGCCTTTTCGGATAATTTCTCTTCACAAAAATAAAACGGCAACATACACGAAGAAAAAAAATACGAAAAATGCGTAATGGGAAGAAAAAAAGTAGCTTTCGCTTTCGAAACCCGTAGGCCTTTGATGAATCACTTAAAAGACTTTAGCACTGCTCCCAGTGCGTGATGAGAGCGCGAAGTTGCTCCATGCGAGTGCGCGACGTCGTCTCGTCGCCGGTGACCAGAAGACGTTGGCCATCGGCCAACAAAGAAGAAATCTCCGATTGCGACGGTCGTTCCGTCTCTTTCTGCAAATTTATGAGTTCAGTATCATCTTCTAGATTCATTTTAATCGAACACAGCCATCAATCAAATTGAACAAAAATGAGAGAAAAAGATGAACTCAATATCTAGCAGAAAAAAGTTTTAACGGGCTAAATTTTTGTTAATATTAATAATATCAAATAGGTTTTTAATGTGGTAAAAGTTTTTCAAAGCTTTTTTGATGTCCGTATTTAATTTTCCCTCAAAGAATCAGACTAAACCGATTTATTGATTACCAACCTGAACTTCGACGTTTTCCTGAGCTCTCTGGGCCTCCAAGACAGGCGGACTCTCGATAGGAGCGGCCACTGCCACAGGAGCGGCGGCAGGTCGGATGGGGATCGGAGCCGGCAAGTTGGATGGCGGGCGGATGTACTGAAAGAGGCATAACTGAGATCAGAAATTCTAGGAAATAATTCAAATGAGATTGAAAAACGAACCACAGACTCGGCAAGCGGCGCAGAAGCGTAGGAAGTCTGCTGAGCTTGTTCGGTGGCCGTTCCTTCGGGAGACGCGGCGACGACGGCGGACCAGGGCCTCTTCGATCCAGACGAAGAAGACGGGAACGAAGCGGGCGCCGGATAGGGGACAGCCGGAGACGCAGCCGCGGCAACTGCCGCCGCAGCGTTCGACATGTTCTCCTTCTGCTGAGTCAGGTACTGGATCATCTGCAAACACTTGTCAATAATCCTTCGTACAATTGTTTCGATTTCTCTTTCAATCATGCATGAGATAATGTGATTCAAAAAAAATCCAGACTTCTTGTTTAAGTTGAGCAAACAGGATATCATCTAACTAAAACCCTTGTTCAATGATAATACTAATTTTCAATAAATCGCCAACGAATTGACAAAAGTATACCTGGTACTGCTGGAGATACTGAGCCATGGCCATCTGGGTGACTTGGGAAGAGGCGAGGGCCGGCGAGAAGGCCGAGGCCTGGGCCTGTTGCTGCTGAGCGGCGGCGGCGGCGAAGGCCATTTGCTGCTGCATGAACTGCTGCTGCATCAGGTTCATGGCGACTGGGGCCGCGGGAGGAGCCATGACAGAAGCCGTCGGCAGCTGGGGCTTGCGGTCGCCGAGGGGAGTCGCCGCGTTGCGTTGCGACAGGGGCGACGGCGTCGTCTGATGCGACTCTTCGGCCTTGACAGCGAATCCGGAGGAAGCGCGACGGTGATCGGCGGCGACGCTGCGGCGGATCTTCTGGGCGACTTTCAAGTACATCTCCATCGAGACTTCGTGGCCGTTGTGGATCGGATTCAAGGTGGTGATCTTCAGACACTGCAAAATCATCGTAAGTTTTGCATTTCTGATATTTTCTAACCTTATCGTTGAAGCTGTAGTTGAGACGCAACATGGCTCCGCATCCGCATGGTAGGTAGTTCTGATTGGGACGTTTTCCGATTCCTGAAAAAGATATTTGTCAAAAAATCACGATGGCTTCTTCCGATGGTCAGCGCGCCATAAATCATATCGCAAGGAGGGGCCACAGCGCATTAAAACTCGTAGATTAAAAACGTGCCAGCTGCCCACCGCTGGACGCCGCAAACGTCTTAATCTACGAGGAAAACAACTAAACGCTCCGAAACTCAATAAAAAGCTAATTTTTTTCAATTAATAATTTTCAGAACAAAAAAGAAAAAATTAGGAAAAAGTTCAGTTTAAATCTCCTTATACCTCCCGGTTTTACTTCATTAAATTACGTATTTTCCATGACTTTCAATTGAGGATAAGTAAATCTTGTAGCAAGGCTTCGATTACCGTATCCTCAATGGAGAGGATAATTGCGGGTAATTAATACTGGCCTTGTGGGGTGATGTTAATCTCAACATGACGGAATGAGCACGTCGTTTGTTTGAGCTCATTTAGGACCAGTCAAGTCGAGATAAGACACCAAGAGAAGCACTAAATCTCTCTCATCTTTTTGAAAGATCTTGCAATTTTTAAAACAATTTTGGTCACGACTCAATTCGAAATGAAAAAAAGGCTGCAGTTTCTTCTCTTTACTATTTGAAACAAGCTCAGAGTAGAACCTTATTTTTCTTCGAAAGATAATTCAAAAAGCTAACTCTTCGACATGCCAAGCCCTGCTGGCACCAGGCGCCTTCTCGGAAATGTCCATAAAAGGGAAAGTCTTTGTTCTCGAGCCGCAACAGCGAGCAGCCGTCTCGCGAGAAGAAATTTGAATATTTTCGCTGACGTTTTTGAAAATTGTACCCGAGCGTTGATGAAAATTTTCCAATTTCCCCAAGAGATTTTGAATCAAACTCATTTTTATCAAAGTTTTTTTTTAATCAAAATAAAAATAGAAATTTTTGCGAGGTTTTCACATTTATCAAGCATCTAATAACCAGGAAAGCCACATAAACGATTTGAGGAGGTGCGCAACAGCCACCTCGGATCTACACAAAAGGATGAGCACGAGAGGTCGGCCGTTCTCACAATAGGACACCGAGCAGCTGTGTGACTGTTTTTTTTTCTCGTGGCGGCATAATCCGCGACGTCATAAAAGAAAAAGGCGGCCAAAGAATGGTAGCCAGATACAAGAGTGAACCCAATTAAGCAGAAAAATTAATAATTAATTTATTATATGCAAAATTATTCCATATCTTCTTCATCTCAACTGAAAAAGAAGAATGATTTGATGAAAATTCTTGAATTTATAAGGACCAAATTTCAAACAGTGACGAGAGCCCGGTGCATTTCACTCAAATCCCAACTAAAGACAATCACACGCAACCTCACACCGTGCACACATCTGCCCGAAGATAAATTGTCGTCTTCGAAATTCACGGATTCACCAAATACAGAAACAAATGTCACGTCTTCGCAGCGTGATGTCCTCAAACGCCGTTACAGCCATCGTCAAGAAAAAAAAAAGTCTCAGCAGGGGTCCAAGTGAGAAGTGGATATTTGACACAAGAAGGACCTCTAGCTAATTTTTGCTTCCAAATAAAACACAGTCTTCAATACTTTTCCGGAGAAAAGAAAACAAGTCGACCTTGACTCTGAATCTGCGATTATATGCCTCGAAATAGTTGAGACGTCACAGTGAAGCCAACAGGTGCACAATTGCGGTTGGCGCGCAGTTAGTAGTTTTTTTTTCTCTGCCTCTCCTTCCAGGCAGAAAAAATATGCCAAACGGCTGTTGGTCATCCAGAAGACGTCGTCCTCCGCACGTTTAATTACCGTGTTGAGAAGCGCGTGGAGCATTCGCGCAACAGCTGGCTGCCAACCACGAAACAGCACGCGAATCGAGGAGAGGCGACTCTCCGAATACCAACATGTACGGTTGACGACGAAATTGCGGTCTGTACAACCAGCAGGGTGCAATCACTTCATTTTCAGGAGTCGAAATGACAATTTCACAGTCTAGTTGACAAGTCAACTAATGAAAAATCCTGATGGGGACATCTGTTTCCGAAAAGAAACATCCGGAGAGTAGCAGTATGCAATAGAATTGATGGAAAAGCTAAACTATGAGTCATTCAATGTATGCCAAATTGAGCGAAGAGTAGGTTTGGAGACTTCTAATGGACACAATGATCTACCATACTCAAAAGAAAGAGGACGCCATGCTGCCACATAACTTTTGCAAGACGACGTCTCTGTTGAGCTCCAAAGAAGATGCCGATTCGGCGATTATTAATTATGATCTATATGGGCGCTGCCGTCCTCCTGCGTCTCTACGTCGAGGCACGGCATACGGTGTCGCCTACGCCGCTTTGATCTGCGAATGCACAAGTGTGTTTACGCAATCGCCGTCCAGCAGCAGGCCCATCTTCCTTTTTCCTCATTTTTCGCTACACACGGCGACAATGTCAAAATCCGTGTTGAGTCAATCAAAAATGGAGAGCTGCGAGAAGGAAAGCTTTTCGAAGCGTTGGTGACGTCATTTGAATTTTGAGAAAACACAAGAAGATTTATAACCGATTCGTTCTTTAGGGCAGATCAAGCTGATACGAAGGCTGTACTTGATTTTAAAACGCGAAAGAAGAGTATTGAGAATGAGCCGTGACGTCACCTATTGGAAATCAGAGATGTGTTGAGAAAATAATGTTGAAACAAGAAGAGTTTTGTTGAAAATGAACTCTCAAGTTCAGATACGATGCCTATTTTAAACTCGTAAGTTCATCTCGCGAACAGGAAGATCCAACTTTTTTTCTATCAGTTTCTATTAAAAAGCATTCTCTTTTTTTTCTTATCAAAGACCCAATAAATTACTCAATTCTGCGCCCTTCTTATCATTGATAAGCTAACTGACCGCGCATCCGAGGCTCGCCGTAGTGAGCGCAGTGGAAGACGACGTAGCGGTACTTGAAGGTCTGGTTGATGGTTCCATCGGGCTCTCGAAGCGCTTCGGAAGACGCGACGCGGAACGGATGCATGTACTGACGCTTCCACTTCTCGAAAGTCTCGTCAAACTCCAGGAAGCTGAAAAAATGACTCATAATAACGGACTCATTCGTGTTCTTCCACCTGTAGAACTTGGATTCCTGGTGAATCAACTCGTTCGGGTCAATTACTAAAGGAAGAGGTTTGGGAGAAGGAACTGCAGAGCTTTCCATTGAGCCTGTAGCGCTTGGAGCGTTCGTAGCTGAAAAATATTGAGATTTAATAAGTTCAAAAAGTGATGATTTTCAGCGAGAATGTTTTGAATGTGAAACTGACCATCTTTCGGTCCATCCCGGGAATTTTGAGACTCGTCTTCAGAAACACTGCCACTTTCTCCAGTCTGACGTTGTGGAGGTGCCGTCGCGTTGGCCGCATTCGAAGCCTTCAAAAGTCAGCCGTTTTTCGTTTATTTGTTCAAGATAGTCGAGGGTTTCAAGTGACTACGTGAAAACTGATCACCCATTGAGCGGCCGCCAAATCACAAAGGCGCCATTTTTCTAGAGAGCGGATTGGGTAACAATCGCCTACTTCAGAAACTGTATTGTTTGGTTTATAAGCTCTTTGAAAGGTTCATGCGTATGGGAATCTTGTCTTTTTTTCAAACTGACCATTTGGGCCTCTTCGAGTTGTGTGGGACTGCTTCCACTGCTTCCACTGCTGGCGGTCCACGCGTCATAACGTCCTCGTTTCGCTTGTGGCTCCTGAGTTTTCCAAAGTTTTATTTATTTTCACAGCACTGAACAGAAATGGAATAGTATTGCTCAAGTATTCCAAACTGAAAGACCAGAAAAGTAGTTTTGTCAAGTTTTTGAGGTGAGATAAGCACCGAAATGTAAGACGAGAGATAATCCAGAAAAATTTGATTCAAACTTCATTGGATCATCGAGAAGTTAGAAAAGCTTCAAGTTGAGCACATTGATAACTTAGGTGCTAGAATTAGAATGAAACTTACATTCGGAGGAGGAGGAACTGTGGCAAAGTTTTGAGCGACGAAGCTGTTGAACATGTCTAGAGTTAACGGCGGTATACCTGGCGGACCCGTTAAGCTCATGGCTGCAAACAGTTCGACTTATAACAGGCCACATCGGGATACAAAAGAATAAACGAAAAACAACGCGAGAAAAGGAACAAGAGGAAGAAGAAGGAGCGACCAGCTCGGGACAATCCGAAGCACCCGAATGACTAGATCGGTTTGATACCAGGTCCCGAACGGCAAGCCCCGCCTTCTCGGAGTTAGCCATTGGTGCCTCGACGGATCATTGTCACATCGAGGCGGCGTCATTCCTTTGGCACACCTCATCAATAAGACGCTCGGGATCTAGGCGTCCAACTTTCCCGCAAGCACGCAGAGACCAGCAATTATACCTCAAGAGCAGCTCTCGACAACTCTCTCTATCTCTCCCTTGCCTTGTCAACGACAGATGTGTCATGCGCTTGGGAGTTTGGGAGCTAGGTCAAGGCAACGCAGCTTGGGACAGTAGGCACAGGACGCGTCGTAAAACGTCTTGTTGTTGAGATAAAGAGGCGTCCTTTGGTACATAGACAACAAGAAAGAAAGTTGGTGTTGTGCCAAATGATAGAAGTTGAGAACTATAGAAATTAAAAACTTTATTTGATACTTGGTAAATTTGGATTTTTCTCAGAAAACGTTCCGAAAAATTGAAACGGGATTAGAAAAAAAATTTTCCCAATTTAGAAAACTTTTCTTGCTTATTCAAACAAAGAAGAAGAATAACGAAGCTTCGAAAAGAAAAAGATAAACTTCATATGGAAAAAAAAATCGCCCGTTGACAGTTTATTATGATGACAAGAAAATTTCATAGTATTTTGAGGGAGAACTCTTTTTTTAACGTCGGTCTTCAATGAGATATGCTGATTTTTCTACTTTAAAAAAATTTTTTTGAAGAAAAATAGAGCATTAAATTACTCATCATAACCAGTTTTTCCGAAAATCAAAAAGAGCTTTACAAAAAAGATGAACTAATTTTAGGAATCCATGTTTCGTTTTGCTTACTTTTCCTATGCATGAATTTCTCGTATAAATTCAATTTTTCCTTGAAATACTACGTAGCCTTACTAAAAAAATTTTCTGATGATAAAAAAATATAGATCTTTTTTTGCAGGACAGGGAAAAAAAAAGTTGGAGAAAATAGTGATAGCTTTATTTCTCAGGTAGTTTAAGAAATGGAGAAAACTTTCCCAGCCTTTTTTTATGAAAGAAGTTCAAGAATATATACAACATGTATACAAGAACCTCGAGCCTATCAGACTGAGAAGGCGACAAAGAAGGTAGTGGAGAGCTCGAGAAAGGAGCTGCCCACAAACGACTTCCATATGGCGGACGACGCAACCATTCCGCGCCGTGCAACCGTCTCTCAGCCAAGCCCCGCCTACCTCCTAACATGGTACGGCTCTCTCCTTCCTCCATCGTTATGCAACCGCAATCTTCACGCTGCCATTCTGTTTGTCCGCTTAACAAATGGTTACGGTGAAGTTGAAAGAGAAAAAAAAGCCGCTGGAGATAAAAACAAATTTTCAACCCTTATGAATACGATTATTTTCGCAGTTTTCGAGAAAATTTTGAGTTTGACATCAAATACTGTTCGTTTAAAGAACTTTTTACTGAGGTAACAATGGTAGTTTTTGAAACACCTAGAATAAAACTGAGAAAGGTTTTTCGAGAAACTTTTTCTTTTTACTTTTTTTATTCTCCTTTAAAAATCCCAGCACATATAGTATATAACATTTTAGGAGCTGAATAAAAAAATTCAGAGCTAAATGGACGCTCATTGATAACTTGATCCCCTGACTGACAAGATAAAAAAAAACTTCTTCCAATTGTCTAGATCTCAAAACGCGGCTCAGCCAACAGCGATAAGATACCGTTGCGTAGTTGATACTATTTTTCGAGTAACTAACACTTTGGCGATAGAAATAGGCTTTCCTACTGTAAAAGCCGGAAAGCCAAAGATGAAGTCAGGAAAAGAAGCAAAAACACGAAAACAAACAGCTCTGGGGCATAGGAAAGGCGTTACTGGGTGGCCAGCTGCCGCAAAAAGCTTCGGACGTCGCTGAAAAAGTGGATAAAGTACCGCGCGACAGGCGGCTGAAAATTGGGTCAGAAGGTTTTTTTCTTCCAGTTTCGAAGCGATTGAAAACGGCTCTTCTAATGCTCCAACTCAAAAAGAGGCATGAAACTATACGCTTACTTTTTTGAACACCCAGCCTGTTTATTGAAGTAACAGGTATAGAAGAACGCTCGAAAAAAAATCTAGAAGAAACCTTTCGCGCGAAAAAAAACTTCCCAGTGAGCGTGTAAGTTGATCTTGGTTTCTTTGGTATTCATAAATTTTTCTATAACAAGTATTTACAAGTCTATTCAAAAATTGTGTAAAGAAGCATGGATGAACTTCTCGAAGTCGTTAGGAAAAGAGGAAACGATTTTCAGGGTTTTAAAAAATATGCGAGCCTTTCACATTTTCAAAATCCATTTTTTTATGAGAGGAATATAACTTTTTATGATTTTTAAAATCTTTCGCTCGTTGAACAAAGAAACACAAATTTAATATGAAGGCGTGAAGTTTAAGACCAATTTTTGAGATTTCCGGACTATGAACTCTACAAATAAAAAAGAAAAGGGAATTTATTCGCGAGTTTTTGGCGGAAGTTGTTTTGCGCAAAAATCCTAGGCTACGTCTAACTAAAAAATTTCAGTTTTCATGATCTTCGCACCGATGATATATGAAAAAAAAAGATGAAGCTTATGGGTGGAGCCGGCTGGAAAAAAGCCGCACCGATGGTATGACCGCCGCTGAGAAAGATTGCGGAACAGCGCGGAGGGTGCAGATGGGGGTCAGTCCACCCTCGAGTCCATCTGGCCGCGAGCACTGAAAGAATCACGCAAGTATATGCAAATTGCGAACCAACCAACCGAGCTTTCAATGAAAAACGACCAAAAAAAAAAAGAATCACGAAGCTTCTCGAAACGCTCAACGAAGCACGTGCGAAATGAAAATTTTTCAAGGAAAAACCGTTGGAAACAAAAAAATTTTAACCTTTACATCACTTCCACGATACAGTAATATAAACCGGCTCTTTCGCTTTAAAAAAAAAAAATTGATGTTCTATTTCAAATCTGTATCACTTCTGTAAAAAAATTCAAAAAGTAATTCTAAAAAAACTTTTCTAGAGAGCCTGGTGATGAGAAAAACAGATAAAAAGAAAAGAGAACAAAAAAAAAAACAAGAAGGAAGAAGAATGAATTTTTTGTGTGGCGTCGTATCGGGTGCTTTTGGTGCTTCTGGTAGTTCCGTAGACTGCGGACTTTCGGATAACTGTAATAATTTATGAATTTTCAAAAGGGTGATTTTTTTTTTTCGATGTTTTCCGCAAACGGAATTTACTCACACGCAAAAAAATAGACTTCTAACGACGAAACGCAGGTATTTTTTTCACCTTCTTGTTGAATGCTCCAAGCTAAGGTTCGCTTCAATTTGCAAGATGATCATCAAATTTCCATTTTCTTTTTTAATAATTCACTCCAATCCAGAGTGGTGCACTGAATCTGGACGCTCGATGACGCTGACATCATCTTCCAATGGGACCATCAGTCCTCTCGAGTTGTTTACCGGTTGTGCCACCGTCCCAGCGTACCTGTGGTATAATACCGGCCATCGATTTCTTCCCTCGGTCCCACCAAATGGTTGCATAATACTTCTGTGACCCACAGTGCCAAGTGACAGACAGACCGAAACAACAGATGTCGAAGCACAGTTGTGCTCAGGTCGGGAAACTTATTTCCTGAGAATCTGAATATTTTTCGTTCTTTGCAAGGTTTAAAAAAGTTAGTAGAAGGCATAAAGAAATTTTTCGGTTTGAAATTCTTTGTAGTTTCACCGTATTTAGAGCTCCGAACTTTTCTAAAGACTTCTGAAAAACTTAGTGATGTTTCTGGAGCCATTTTCAGTGCTAAAAAGAGAAATATATATTCAACATCTAGCGACATTCAATTATACGAAAACATTTCTTTTTTTTTCCCAGAACATTCTCAAAATTTCAGATTTTTTTAAGCCATTCCGTTCTATATCCCGCAGATAATTTCACTATGGTGGTTTCAACTTTTATTTAAAGACACTGAATTTAACAAAAATCGATTTGAAATCATGCCGCTCAGTTGCTCCAGGACCTCTTCCTGAAAATTCACCAATCTCTAATTTTTTACATCAAGCTAGCAATGAGCTGAATCTATTATTTTCTTTCACTGGCCAACTCGACCATTCTTTCTGGAGGTTTTGTTATCTACAGTACCTATATCGAAGAGCAAAAACAAGGCAATTAATAGTTATGATGAGAGTTAGGGCCTGGAATGACGGATCGATGTCGAGGCCGGCAAATTGTTTTCTGGGCCGGCAGAGCTGCCTCTATCTCGAGATTGCACAACGGTCGGACGACGGTAGAGGCCAGCTCTTTGCTGCGCGATTCCTCCGCTTTCGACCCACTCTCGCAGTTGTTTTTCGCTTGTGCCACACGCCCGTTACCTGTAGATATTCGTTGTAACCTTTGCTTACGACCTTTTTTCTTCGATTCTAGGTTGGAGACTTCTTTGAGGGAGCGAATCCGGTCTGAGTGTAGGAGATAATCGTGAAAACTTTGATAGATTATAAGCTCGTAACGCCTTGAAATATTTCTTCATTTAAAAGTTAGAATCTCCGATGGCGACGTTTTTCTTGACTGTTCGGAAAGTTAATAAATAGAAAAGAAATAATAGATGAATATAAAAGCAGTTCTGACTTCGAAAAATCTTTTTCAAATGGGTAAGACCATTTGTCAAGCTCACGTTTGTTTGTAAGTGTTTTTGAAGACGATTTTTTTCTCGATTGCGCATCGAAGAAAGTGCAAGTTTCTTAGAGCTCTTTCAGAATAATAATCTTGTTTTGGATGAAATCTTCGCTTCACAGTTAGGTAACAGTAAAACATTAGTAACTATCCATCGGACTTCAAGGCCTCTGGCTTCTCATATAATTTGAAGGCGTGCGTCTCGAAATATGTCTTGCGGCGTTAATTACAGTACGCTCATCTGACAAACGACTTTCCGCAAGACGGCGGTATCGGGTTACAGATCTGAAAACAAAGCAGAAAAAAATGCTACAGTCGTTTATCCGAAAAAGATGTGGGGATTACAAGACAAAGAGGCCGACTGACGGATGAAGTAGATACTCCCGCCAGAACACCGCTGCTCTTCCATCAGGTCAAAGAACCGCCGGCTCGCCTTTTGAGGATCTTCTTCTCTCAGTTTTTTGTTGGCATATTTTCGGCGGTCTCCTCCCACTAAATAAGTGATTCATCATTCAAGTATCGACACTTTTCAATGGAGTCGCAAATTTTTTTGGAACTGAATTTGCCAGTTCTAATCCATCCAAGAAGGAAGCAAAAGAAGGAAATGTCAGGGAATGGTTGAAAAACTTGGTCGATTTTTTATGAAAAAGAAATGAAATACATTGAATCTCGAGATTTTCGTTTAGCGGAAACTAGCTAATATTTTCGCTGGAACGTTTCCAAAAGTGCTGCTGTTCCAATGATTGACCCGGTTCAAAGCAGTCGTTTTTGACGAGCCTGACGAGTATTTTGCCAGAAGGAAACTTTGAGAGTTCTTCAAGTTCTAATGATGGTGATTAGCAACTGCTGAGGAGACGTGCTTGTTGTCAGTTCGACTAAGTGGACATTCACACCTGCTCGGAACGGCAGTGACACCTTGCGCCATACGGTTGTTCCTGTGCCTCTCGTTTCCGTATTACTGTAGTTCCGGTCGTTGCGGTTACGCTACTTAGGATAGGGTATTTAGAAACTTTCATCCTAACTATTCGACTCCCAAAGTCACTCAAATGTTATCGACGGAAATTATCGACGGAAATTTGATTTTTACGTCGTTTTTTTTTCATTTGAAGAAAAAACAATTAACTGGGAAGAAGACTTTTAAGCCTTATTTGGGGAACTCTAAGCGAGGAGCTGATCGAGTGAAAATCATGGTATCACGGTCCTCTTCTGCTTTCGTCTACACTAATTTCAGTTTAAGTGCTTGGACGATCTCGGGGTGTAGAATAAGTTGTCGCCAGAGCGCAGAAGTCGTGAAGTTCAGATGGGAACTCCAGATGGAAAGTGACTACTTCCCGTCAAAATGTTCATAAAAACGTCTGTTCATCTTCCACTAAAGATCTGAACTTTAATAAAACTATTTTATCCATAGACTGAAACTTATTTCGAAATGGAACATTTTCATTTCCAATATAGACATTCATCAATCTTGAAGCATGGCGCATGACGTCACATGGGGAGATTTAAAGATGACGTCATCCTAATTGTTCTCGCCTCTCGCCCTCTGTCCACAGATGGCGCAACCTCAGGAAACTTCGCCCATCATTCACGCTTATCGGTTTACACCCTCACTCACTTCGACAGCCAGATTGATCCGTCAAAACTGTCGAGAGGTCGTGATCATTGAAGAAAGGAGGAGAAAGTTTTTAATCTTGATTCCTTGTCCTGTGAAATTTCAACCAGACGACTTGCTTTTATAACTGGGCTTAAGGAAAGTTCAAAGAAATTTTCACATCCCGGAAAAAAATTTCAAAAATTTCAACTTGACAATGAAACTTGCCAGTTTAGTTCGCTTTTTAAATATCTAGAATGACTTTTGAGCTCTAGGTTTCATTTTTGAAATAACAAAAACGAGGGAAAACTTCGGAAATGCGATACCAGTAGCCGAGGAAGTACCAGCCAGTCTTCGGTTTTTCGACCAATCCGCCCGCTTCGATTCCTTGACAACTGTCATTTTTTCCACCCTAGAGCGCTTCAAACTCAAGATTTTGATGTGATCCGAGCTTTTTCTGCTTTTTTTTCTCATACTTCAACTTTTAAGATCGGAAAGTTGGGTGTGATTTTTTTTTTTGATGTTGCCACAATGGACATTTTCTGTTTACCATACGCTTGTAATTGAGACTTAAAGAAATTATTAATTTCCCTCCAGGCACTACCAAGATTGAAAAAAGTAGGGAAAATGCTCGTTTTTTCTTCTTATTTAGAATGAGATTCGTGGTCAGTTTCTCATTCAGTTACGGTAAAATGTTGAACTTTTGAAAGAGATATAGTATTGAATAAGCATTTGGAAAGGGGGCAACTATCTGAAATCAAATATTCTGAAAGAGTTCAAAGAATATTTACTTTTCTTGAATTGATTGCTTCAGAGCTTTCATCGAACTTTTCTCAAATAATATCGGAACTGAAAAAAATTCGGACTCTCAAATGCTCACATAAAAAGGCATCGCTCCAAATCGAAATTTTGGGACGAATTTTTTAAAAATTAAGAAGTTCCACTCATGTTTTGAAATAGCTTGATTAGTTCTTGCAACATTTTCCGACCCAATAAATCTTACCCGAGTCGATTTCTTCACTTCTGAGTCCATTTTCCAGTTGAAATGTGTCTCCCAGTGGGTCAAAAGACTCGAAAGTGTAAACATTTTCTTACACCAGCCGGATTCCCACACATCATCTATCATTTTTTTTTTTTGAAGTCGAGCGCATGAGTTTTCAGACAATAGAAATCACTTTTAGCAACTGACCAGGAGTGGTTTTTGGTGAGAAGTGTTTCTAATCACACTTTTTTGATGGGAAATAAACGTAAGTCCCGATATGTTTATGCAAAGATACTATTTTTCCAAGTTTTTCGTCATCATCCCTGTCCCCACTTTAAAATCAGGAGAATCTAAACTTATCGAGAAGAGGGCACTAAATGTACCCGAGAAACAGTCAGTGAGGGCAGCAAACGCATGAAAAATGAGGCAAACAGACGCCGAGATCTGTGATTTACTGGATCTCCTTCAGACTGATCCGGAAAATAAATGGCCCCAGGGCTCGCAAACTTCATTTCGTTGTTAACGTGATTGAGGAAAATCTCTCATTTTTCCTGGATTTTCTGTCGTCTTTGTTCTTTAAACAAATATACCCAATTTTTTGCTGGTTTCTCGTGTGTCTGAGGGGCTATCTTTATACGCAAAATTAATCCTTCCAAAACTTTTCTCAAACGTTTCCTAGTAGTTTGAATTTTCCGTCAAGCGAGCTTTAAACTGTCTTAAAAATTTATATTAACTTATTTTTTTCGAGAAATTTTTCTTGATGTCCTATAAAGACTTTATGCAACCAAGTCTTTTTAAGGAAAAAATTAAGCGTCCTTTTTTAAAAAACTATAGAAACCAAAGTAGATTTACGTTTCTTTTGAAAAGTATATGACCGCGTAACCATTTACTTTTTTGCCTTCCAAACTCTGGAAACCTCAAAAAACAGTAGTACTTTCTCCTATCCGCAGGTTCTGGAATGTCTAGCTTGACTGATTGCGTAGAAATGTCAGAGAACGACATATGACTCGGCCAAGTCCATGGACCTGGCTATTTCCAACCAAATTTGTTCGAAAAAACAAATCTCCGACATCTGGTCCCGCCAGCTGCTCCCAGCTTTACTTTTTGTAGTCAAAGAGAAAATATATACTCTTTTTTTATGAAGAAAAAGCTAGTCCACTATAAAATGGCCTCGATGTACTTTGATTTTTATTGCTCTCGAAGCGGCCAGACATCAATTTTTCAGATTTTTTGTCCTGTCCACTGGAATAGTTTGTTTGGTGCTTTTGTGAGAAGAAAAAGGCAATTTTTATTTCTTGTATAGTTATTTTAAAAAAACTTTATGATTATTTTAATTTTATTGCGCGTTGAATATTTTTCCACTTCTTCATCTCGATGTCCACAGGAATAGCTTTAACGAAGATTTGCTTCAAAAAACGTGATGGAGAGAGAGCAATATAAATTATTTTCTTTTCCTAGGCGGAGCTTTTCAATAAATTCTTACTTAAGGCCATTCATACTTCCCTCGCTTTGACTAGAAACCGTGGTCGCACATAGAAATGGCTCAACGATTTTCTAGAACCGATTGATATTTCATAGCTTTCTCTAATACTTCCTGGTATCATCAAGCGGGAGTAGTTTATGGTCAGACGCTGCTTGCAAAAACCGCTTCGCAACCGTAACGCTTCGAGTCATTCTACGTGCGGCCACACATTTTTGAGTTGAGCTTGATTCCACTCCGTTTTTGTTGAAATTTTCCTCTTCCTCATTCATTGCAGAAATTTTTTCAGAAGTCTCACTCGATTTCTTGGCTGATTATCATGTCCATTCTACTAATCCTTCTCACGGCGTTCCGGTTAGGAGAATCGGCAGTTTTCCGGCCTTTCGAAGCGACGGCTGCACCCAACCTGAGCTATGAAGAGCCTTGCTCGGGCTTCGGTCATAACTGGGCCGGAGAAATTCGCTGTTTACGAGAGACGCTGTCGCAGTGTGGCTTTTCCACCCAACAGGTCAGGTCTGACCGTGGCGGCAGATCTCTCCCAACTGGTATATTTCGTGGAGTTCGAGAGAAGATTTAATGATTCAGCGCCGACGGTTTTTCCGCCATTCACTCACGAACTGGGCGGCTTCTCTCCTGGTCAAACCATTTACGCAGCAAGAAGGTCCCATTCTCCTTCAGGTTATACTTCTTTTTTGTTTTTGTGAGCGAATTGTTTCGCTATTTGTGTAGAGATCCTCATTAAAATTGTCTCAAACCAACAAAAGAAGATTTATGGGAAATCTCTTCTTTCAGAGCTTATTGGAAAAAGATGATATCTGTACAAAAATCAAGTTTAAAATATTTTTCCTCTATTCGACCGCTCACTTTTTCGATTCTCGATTCATTATTTTATTAAATGCTTGTGGTTTTTGCGACTGATTATATTGATCAGAAAAGAGTAAAGTTGGTTTTTTTATTTTTTTATTGATACCGGCTGAGAAGTGAAAAGAATCTTACAAATTGTAAATCTTTCAAATGGCATAAATTTTATAAAGACATTCTCAATTCATCCTTTACTCCATAGAAAAAATGAATCCAGAAATTCACGACTCGATCATTTCAAAAAAAGCTAACCTTACCTTCTTGAACGCGAGACATTCCTCTTTTTTTGGACTCGAAAAGCGAAAATTTTGTTTCCAATATAGGTTTTCAAAGCTCCATTGAAATGTAGTTCTTAAATATGCCATTTACTAGAACTTCATCGTCAGTTTAGATTATTCATCCAACGTGAAGCCATGGAGAAGGCCGGTTCCATCTTCGTTTCCTCAGCCTCCAGTTCTTCAGCCACCGCGACCGAAACCCAAAGCAACTTTGGCGACTCCCTTGAATGTTACTTCGGAGCCGAAAATAAACACCGAGGAGTTGATCAAAAACATCACGACTAAATGCGAGAAGAAGCTCTCTGAAGTGAGGGCGGCGATCGAATTCGAGTTCAGAACTCGTCTGAAGACGGCCGAATCCATTTTGTCCGCTGAGCTGGACGAGCTCCGTCGGAGCAACGACAATGAGCATCGGGAGTTCAATGTTGGTTCCTGATGGTCCCTTGTTGATTTTCGAAACCGTTTCAGAAAAGGATCGACCTTCTTTCGGCTCGTGTCCATCAGTTTGACGGCAAGGAGTACGCCTACATGGAGGTTCGATTGACGAACTTCATCCAGTTTCTTCTAGTGAAAAATTATATGCTCCCTTTTTTCGCGATTTGAAACTGCTTTTTTCTCTGCGCCCTCCTCGTCTCTTGGCGACCCTCTCATGTTGCCGTGCATTTTTCATGTTTATCTGACATAGTCGGTGAAAGAATAGAGAGACGCAGACAATCGGAAAGATTCAAGTTTCGGAAAATGAGTTATGAAAAGATGTGACTTATAGAGTTTCAGCATGAAGTTTTGAAGATTTGAAAGAAAAATGAATGAAAGTTTGCCATCTTCAGAGACGAGAGGCCTGGTACGATGCCGAAGAGACCTGCGTCGGTTGGGGCGGCCATTTGGCGTCTGTCGAATCAGAAAAAGAGAACTCATTTATTGCCAGTTGGTTTTTTTTCAAAGCACGAGCGGAAATTTTGCAAAAATCCTTTTCTTCACCAAATAAGAAAGGGCAACTGCGAAAAATCTAGGGAAGCGAGTTTGGCCAAATATTTTCCCTCTGACTTTTCATTGATAGTCTAACCGTTCCAGCCTTGATCAAAGGAGATGCGGCTTGGATCGGCCTTAACGACGTTCAAAAAGAAAACATTTTCGTAAACACGGACATGAAGAAAACGACATTCCGAGCGTGGAAAAAAGGTTCAGATTTGAAGCTGTATTTTTCATGGAAATGAGATAAAAATTTGAGGCCAACCGGACAACGAAAGCCACAACGAGAACTGTGTGGAGGTGAACGTGAAAGGCGATTGGAGCGACATGTTTTGCCTCGTTTCCCGGCCCTTCATCTGCAAACGCTGAAGCCTCGGGGTCGATATAATATTTTACCTTTTTTTAATAAAAACAAAAAACAACGTGTAACTCAGCAAAAGCCCTTCAAAAGCTCAAATAAAAATTTATTATTAAAATTTTGTTTTCTTCGACTGGATTTACACATAAACGACGGAGAACACCGGAGATCGTCAAGTAAAGTAAAGGAATAAGAAAACTGTACAGAAGCGGTCGGAATCAATACAGAGTGGAGGTTAGGGCAACTTTTTGAAACGGAAAATCACAGAAGATACAGAGCATAGACCAGGGAGAACTTATCTCAATTTGGAACAAGTTTTTTTGAAATTTTTTTAGAAAAAAAAATGTTTGATGACATAGTCTCTAGAGGCGTAAAATTTCTAAGAGTGACGGCTAAAGAATCTGAGTTAAAAAAGGAGCTAGTTTCTCATACGTTTTGTCTTTGATGGGTTTAAAGTTCCTGTGTTCGGTGGATACATCAAAGATCGGCATCAAGAAAAAAATAATAAAGTTTGAGAATCAGAAAGTAAATTCCGAAGTGATAATACACACAAGAAGGATTTGAATTACTCTGCTGAGACTTATCGTTGAAACTTTCAACTTGAAAACTGACCAGAATACTCCTTTATTTACAGGTAAAATGCTGAAAAAAAATCTCAACCTGCAAAAAAATTCCTAGTTTTTCGAGAAAAGCGGGTCTCAAAGTTGAAGAAAACCATAGCAATACATCAAAAGAGGATTTTTTTCGGTTTTGAAACCTTATTTCTTGAAAAAAATAAAAAGTTCGGAATCTGGAAAATTTTTTTCGGCTCATCATCTGGTATATCAAGAAATAATCTATTTTCAGGGATATCTGAACCAAAAAGTAAAATGGCCTTCCTTGTCAGCTCTAAAAGGGATTTGACACTGTAGCCTCGAGGAAGGTTCACAAAAAGGTTATCGTTGGTCGAGGGAAGCGAGCGCCCGGTTGAGGACGTTCAGCGATGACGTCACGTGGGCTGTCGCTGCAGAAGTCGCCGGCGAGTCGTCGCGGAAGCTGCACAGAAACTCGGCCAGCGACCGGAACACCTCGAAACTCGTGGTTCGAGGAAAATGACAAGAAACGTGTGAAAAGCTCCAATTTTTCGGAATCAAGTTCTGCGAATCAAGATTAGAAACCAGCTGCGAAAGAAAAAGATAACTAAATTTTGGAGAGTTAGAGAGGATTTTTCCTTTCGCAGAATACTTTGTACACGGCATATAGTCTGTTCAGATTTTGAATGTCAAGTCGTCGCTCAAGCCCCGCCCCTAATGGTGCGATAAACCAATCAGAGAGCGAGCGATCCACAGAGTGTTTTTGAATGACGTCATTGCACTTGACATTAAAAATCTGAACAGACTATAACAAAATCTCAAAACTCTACGGGCTAGTTCTGATGCTTTGATTAAAACTTAAATGCGCTCTAGATATATCCGAATACCACCGAGATCTTGGAACGTTTGAAGAAATTGAAAATCAATCGTTTCCCATCGAATCAAATCATTTTAATTGATCCGAAACAAAGGGAGTACCTGAGAGGCTTCGGTCGCAATCAGTTCTGAGAGGAACACCGGGGAGTGGACGATGAGCGGCTCGACGGCGGCGAAAAGAAGTTCCGCAGCTTCTGTCGCCTGAAAAAAAAAACGCGAATTAATGAAAATCAAAACAACTTATTTTTTAAATTTAAAATTTAAATAGAAGACATGGTAGCTGTAAGACAAAAAGTTAAAAAACGAACGGTGAAATTAAAATCCCTAAAAATTCGCTCATCCTATATAAATTAAACATTACAAAAACGATTTCAACTTGTTGAGTGATATTAGAATTTGAATGAAGTTTTCCTTTTTAATAGAAAACATGATCTTTACCAGTAAATTTCATTATATTCTCTTCGAATTATTTTTTATTCTTATTTGTTATTTTTTCCAAACTTCGCAAAAAAATTTTCCTATTAAAGTTCAATTTTCATACATAAAAAAGGATGTCGAACTTAATTTTCTATGTCTTTACAATGAATTTTTTTTATTTTGACAAAAAGTGAGAGTGAAAAAACCTCTCCGATGAGCGTACTTCCCTTGCGAACCGTCTCATTGGCTGATCTGGAAGTTCTGATTCCACGTTCCCAATTAACTATTTGCTGAACTAACCCACTGATATCTCTACTGACAAGAGCAAGGCGACCGATGGCCTCGTTTGCTCTGTCGCGTTCTTTGGCGATTTCGACGCCGTCCAATGCGCCTTCGGCTCTTTCCAAATTCGAAGTTCGTTCACGTAGAGAAGATAACCTGAAAGTATATTTTTTAAGCGAAAATTTGAACTTCGTAATTTTTTCAAACTTTGTTTCTTCTTCATTTTCTCTATTCGGACGGTCTTAACGTCCTCAGGACTCGACTCGGACGTGTAGGGGAACTTTCTAGTAACCAATTTAGTACCGTCAGTACTCATAAGTTAGTAAGAAGTTAGTACTCAGTAAGACCCCTAAAAATGCTCAGAAACATCCGGACCGCGTCTGGTTTTCGCTACCGAGGTCCGACATTCATTTCGCGGCCACTTATCAAAACCCCAAAAAAAAAAATAAAGATACTTCTCCGGACAAAAAAAAATCAAATATAGATAATTTTATTGATTGTGACATGGAAATATCGATCGCTCGAACCTATCGATGGCGGTGGCGAGGTCAAGGCTTTCCTCTTTCTGAGGAGTCAGTCTGCGTGACGGAGAATCGCAGACGTCCGTCGAAAGTACGCTCCGACGTCGTGCGGAGAAGGAATTCAGAAGCGAAGACTGAGATACCGAGGAACGCCACGTCGGAACCTCTATGTCACTAAAATTGTCCTTTCTTCATTCGGAAAACTTCTGAAGTTCAACAAACAATATTTTTTGCTTCGGGGCCAGTCCTGTGAACTCGGCCAGGCTCATTCGCCGAACCGTGATTGGTTCATCTGATTCGACCTCCTGGAAAAAAAGCCAATCATTGCTAAAGAAAAAAATTCCTCAAGGTTCAGACAGGTTTGATCACCTTTGTATGGGGGGAGGGATATCAGGTCAAAAAAGGCTTGCATTCCGAGAGACTTAGCTATGAGAAATTAAAATCCAATCATGGAAAAAACTTAATATTTTCAATCGACACTGGGGTTTGGTCCGACAGAAGCTTTGAGAAGATTTCTAGTTAATTCCGTCGAAAATGGCAGTTTTTTTTTTTGCTTTAGAAGCTCTAAAAAAGTCCCTAATACTTTATAAATTTTCAGTAGACAAAAAAAAAGATTTAAAAGTCAACTTAGCATGATTCTAATTGTGAATAAGCTCTTCATAAATCTGCGTTCCTCTGAGTTTTTTACAATTTATTTCAATGGGTTCTTTCCAATTTGAGTCTGCTTCCTGAAGCTTGGCTGGTCCTATCTTGTTGCAGATCGAACGGAAGTATCTCGATTTAATTGAAAACCCTTAATTCGACCCAAGCGTTCTTCTGTTCACACAAATACACACTTCCCACGTCCGAGAGCTTCTCAAAATCCACAGAAAAAATTCCCCAAGGACCTCGTGGCTGACAAATCGTCCGACCACCTTGCAACAAGCTCTTTTCACGTGCTCCAATTGGACATAAACTCCAGCTGTGCTTTCGAAAACGTCTCCTTGGGGAGATTGGCCACTTTCAGAGCGAGTTTAGGGATTATCTCTCAGGCTTGGGTTAGAGGTAAGGACGCATCGATCCGGCATTCTTCAGAGCCTTTTTTCATTTGGTTTCCTTGCCTCTCCGTCCATCGGTGAAAAATCCTGGAACTAAGCAATTGTGAGCGGGCAACGAAGCGCGTAAGGCAAACCGCGTGGGAACCTGCCCATATATTTCCTCCGTTGATATATTCGAGCCAGAAAAATTTCGCCTCTTCTTTCCCAAATAATAAGCGACTGCGTGGATGGATGAACAAATAAATCTTTTTCTTTCTGTTTTCAGACAGTGGCGTTCAGAGCTCAAACCTCTAGCACTTTCTTTCGTTAGCAAAAATGAGAAAAAGTCACGATTAGATCACCGTTCCGTTCCAAAAGTGATCAAACAGCAAAGTTAACTAGTCGTGACGTCCTTTCCGCCCGAGAAAACCGCAAAATAGGGAGAATGTGAAGAAAGAAGAAAAGTGGCCGTGTCAACAAGCTTCATCAAACGTGAAGAAAACTTCTGAAGAAAGTTATGCGGAAAAAAGAAAAGCTGAACATCGGACCTTCGTTCTGCTCAGATTCAATATTTTCCCCAGAAAATCAGAGATCCTCGTTTCAATCTTTTATGCCCACCTCCCGGAAAAATGACGACAATTCTACATATAACTTGACATTTTCAAGTGCACAAAGCTTCTCAGGTTACAAATTCCTTCCAACCGGAAACGGGTGCTTGTTTTCGTGTTATTTCTGTCACATTTAATATTAAGAATTTGCAAATTCTAGAATTTTTCAGCTCTCACTTCCAGCATAATATCAGTAGATTCTCGAGCTTTATCGCTTCAGTTTTGGTGATTAAAACCAAACTCGTAAAAAAAGGTTTACAAAAACGGTCATCTTTTGTATACAGTAATAAACACTGAAAATTGACCAGAACGCTCTTGGAAAAAAACCCTGAAAGTATCAACTTTCAAAACTTCCTTGTTCTTGAAAAACGTGCGTCTCAATGTTTCAGTCGCCAGCAAAATACCAAAAAAAAAAAACAAGCTTTGTAGGTACTTTTCTAGAAAGATATTAAATTTTCAGCTTGAAAGTTTTACCAAGTTCTTCAAGTACATAAAAAGTAAGTCGGTGGAATTTCAAAAAATTCTGAAATTACTGGTAAACGTCCATTTTTAGGTGGAACCACAACAACATGACGGAAGTTCCTTGTTTCTGAGGGGACATTTTCTTCTTTTCGTTTCTTTTCGTTTCTTTTCAAAAATCTGGAAAGGCGTTCAAAACGGTGTTTTACGAGCGTCTCTCGTGCAGATGATCTATCGCCAGGAGGAGGACGACCACATGCCGAGCTATTTTTTTTTTTTGCTTCTTCGAATCCCTCGCAATAATGTACTAGGCCTAGGCAATATCGGATGTCATATGTGCGAAGCGAACAAATTTAAGCTTGAACCAGCTGATATTACAATTGGAGGATCTCAAACTACGGAGAAACCTGAGCTCAAAGTTATAAAAACTCCAAGAAGTTCACGAAATGAAGTCACAGTTCCAAAAAACAGACTCTAATTCCGCTTTTTTGCTCGTATTCAAGCTGCCAATCAATTTAGCTTCAAAATAAGTTTTGAATAGAGCGAATGAGGAAAGAGAGTTGTTTACAAACAGCGTCATGCCTCGGTTTCCGAGAGATGAAATATCCAAAGCAACAACAGACCTAATCTCCGTTGTCACTACATCAATTCAATTGTTCTTTTCGGCATTTTCTTTAATTATTTTTTTCGATATCAACGGATTCGGCAAGAAAATGCCGCATGGAAGAGTCAAGGAACAAATGAATCTTTCAATGTCATTTTGAAGTCCAAATTCACAAATAGGAATTTTTGAAAGTGATAGAAAGAAAAAAAAAAACAAAAGCTGGAAAACAAGCAAGACCATATTGAAAACCCGAATTCGAACCTAAGTATTTTTGGGTTATGAAGCTTCTTTTTAAAACGTTAAAAAAATTTTTTTGCAAAAAAATTAAGGTTAAATAATAAGTGTTAGTCCAATCTTCATGATTTCGATATAGTTTCAATTTGGCGCGTTTTTTTATAAAATTTATTTAGAAAAAAAATATTAGTTTCGGAGTGATTCTCAACCCAGCAGAAATATTCCTCGTTGAGAGCTATGAGTGTAACCCAAAAAAATTCTAGTCTTTGAATTGGACTTTGACTAGACAGAGTCATTTTTGCGCTTCATATTTTCGAAAATTATGCGCGCCCAATTTATTCTGCGTATATCCAGAACTCGCCCAATGAAAAACGTTGCCTTTTCCTAGAGAATTTGCAACCTTTTGCGGCAAAATGTTCGCCTTTTCTTTGCCGATGGGAGTCGGAGTACCTCAATGAGTTGCATCGCGCCTAGTTTCCATAATCGGCACAAGTGGAGTGGGAAAACAAAAAGAGAAACTCGCTTCCGAGTCGGTCGCCGTCGCCAATCAACAATTGCAATTTGCCAAAGTAGACGACTCTTCGCATACAGAATGTCTTTCTAATATCCAGAGATGAAGTACTTTCTCACATCAGCCCCATGTCGACAGCCTTTTTTGAGACAATGAACCAGGAAATCTCACAAAAAACGCTTTGGGGAGGGTTTAAGCGGCCGCAATATGCCAATAAGCACGTACTTGGGCCATTTTATTGCGTTCAAGATCCGTTGAATTTCGCCAACGACAACAAAAAAGTGTGAAAATAATCGAGTGTAAAGGACAAAATGAAATGAAATCAAAGAGACTCACGTGATCACAAATCGAGTTGGAGCGCCGTAGGAAATCTTCGATGTCTTTTCGCTCCATCTGAGAATAGAACTTTTTTTCGTCCAAGAGAAGCAAACGCTACATTCCAAACACTTTTTCCGAAAAATTGCAAAACTGAAGAAACGACAAAAAAGAAACAAAACGAAATGAATCGAAAAAATGCTTTTGTTTGAAGGTTTTCAGTTTTCTTTCGAGGGTTTTTTTTTGTCAGGTAAGCATAGAGTAGGAAATGGGCCAAAATATTGATGAGTAGTAGAAATTTTGGAAACGAAAATAATTAAAACCTGGCGGATGCTGTCTAGAATTTTTCTCACGAAAAAATCGTTGTAATTTTTGATTCCGACCAAATATATGAATCGGAGAAATTTAAAAAAGGGAATCGAAGAAAATAGATAAAATTCGAGGAGAAAAAAGCAATGGAAGACCAATAAAACTAAAAACAGTATAGTTTGTCCGAAAATCTTCACGGGCTGCTAAAAGCACAGAAGTTTTTCATGGCCTGTAATGCTGGTCAACGGCTCTCACTAATATTAAATTAGTCCATTCTCTTTCAAAAAAAAAGCTCAAATTGAAAAATATCTACTGAACTCTGTAATGTTTGTCATTTTTTGAATTGTAAAAACTATACATAATAATTAAAAACGAAGATTTGATTTTCAAACTTCAAAGTTTTTGAACCGAGCAGTTGGTCTCACGATGCAGAACTTCGAGGTACAAGTCTCTGCAAATAACTGGAAAATGACAGAAAAACATTCACTTGACAAACTACATAGAAATTCGAGATTTTCCGGTACTTCAATGCTTTGGCTTTTCTCTTTGAAATAAGAACGTTTACCGCTTTGAAAAAAAAAATATTTGAACCAAAATGAATATAGTAAAAACTATGATTATTTTCATATTATTCTATTCAACTTTAGCCTGCATTCATTGCAATTTTAGTGGAGTAAGCTCGATAAGAAACTCAAAAACTAAAAAGAAAATGTCGTTCGTAACCAGAAAAAGTGAGAAACAGTCTAAAAGTGTCTAAAAGAAAATAGTTATGCCAAAGAAGCTCAAAAAAACGCCGAGGGAAATGCGGAAAAAGTGTGTTGGCGGTGCAGCGATGCCGGAGGGAGAGTCCCAGGAGGCGTGGCCTATTTATTTCTTCAAGGTGCTCTTTTCTTCTTCGAGGACGATGCGCACATGCAAAGTGTGCCAAATTTGTTTTGTTTTGTCAAAAAAAAGCAGAGGAAAAAAATGCGTGGTCGCTGCGACAACCAGTTTTCAATAAACTGGGATTTGCCCCCAAATAGAAAACTTCCTTGAGTTGGGCCAGGCAAAAACAACCAAAGATTCGAAATGAGGAAAAGGCTGGATCAACTAGTTTACCTCAAGGAGAACCGCTCGAAAATTTCAAAGAAGAGCTTTTCGCGAAAAAGTTAGCAGAGGCTGTTTTAAAACTGAAAACTTCACTAGAATACATAGATCTCTTTTAAAGGATCAATTTATTCAACTTATTCAAAAAGAAAACCTTGGTAACTTCGAGGTCATCCTGATAGAAAGTGAACTGCAAAAGTTTATTCTAAAAACTAACGATAATTTATTTTCAGAACTTATTTCTCGCCTTTTCCTATTCTCTTTCTTTATGTGAAGCATGAAAATGTTTGCTGAAAAAAAGATTTTTTTAAGGTATACGTGCAAGGAATAGATAATCTTTTAAAATTTTCCAATGTGTCATAAATCAAGAACTTTCGAAAAACACTGAGATCAAAAACATTATGATATCATTTCCACCGTTTTTATCACCATTGTCGCTCGCAGAAGCCTTCTTATCAGCCAAACTGTACAGAAAGTTCAAATAAAGAACAAATTGAGGAAAAAAAGTCAGTTTAAAATAGAAATGGCAAACGATTTTCCAAGCTTCAAAAAAAAAAAAAAAAATTTCGGCAGGTCTGCTGTTCGATCTCCTACAGTGGCAACATCTTCGGATTATGAATCGAAAAAAATAACTTGTTACAGTTTGTCGTCATTCACTTATAATATGTCGCTTTCTTATTCAAATCGATAAGTTGTCATAAACTTATGAGATTAGAGATACTTCCATGGACAGAGCCTTGAAACGAAAAGAGTAACGGTTCAAGTTTGAGAGTCGATGAGAAATCTTCTTGTCAATTCATCCAAAGGCTCTTTGAGAAATGCGCCAGTTACTGCAAAACCTTCTTTAACATGTACACATTCTACTTGTATTTCCTAAATCATTCCAAGATTTTTTTTTCTTGGTAACCTTCTGATACGGAAAATATTTGGCAATTTCTCTTTTAAAATGAGTAAAAGAAAGCGGTAAACAATCATAAATGGTTGACTGAAAACTAAACCTGGTTTTGAATCAATTACCAGACATTTTTCGAGAAATGACCCATTTCGAAAATTGAACAGTAGAATTTCCATTATTCCACAAGTTTTTTTTTGTGGCGTTCAAAAGTAAATTTTCGCAAAAATGGCCCCTCGATCCAAAAAGTTGGTGGATTTTGCTTTTTTCTTTTACCAATCCGTTGAAACTGTGAAAAAACTCCTCCTCCACTACCAAGAGAAAATTTAAAAACGATTGTTCGGAAGAAGACGTCTGCAGAATTAACAACATAGTTTTTTCCGAGGAATCTGACCTTTTTCCAACGTTGCGTGCAGCCATAACATTGCTGGCCGTGGCGTGAATATGCAAAAATGCAAATTCGTGACGCCCAAGTAGATCGAGAAAAAGAAGAACATGAGAGAATCCATTCAAGTCCGGCCTTTCCGCGGGACGAAGTGCCTGAGAAACGTTCACAACACGGCGAACTCCTTATCAAATTGCGCCTCATTTGGCTCTCGCTTCTATGATCGCGCTCGAGGAGCTCGAAGAAAGAAGCAAACAATTTCCTTTTCGTTTCTTTCTTCGAAAAGACGGACAACTTCCATTACAAACAATACGATCACGTTACAAAATAGCAGTTGAAACGAGGCGAAAAACCATTTCATTTGCAGAAGAGGAAAGGTGAACAGAAACCATTTATTATCAAACAAAATTGGAGATCTTTTTTCCCTTCGAACTGCTCGTTTCCTGCGCCTGTTTTTGCTGATTAGAGGGTGTCCTGTAACATGTTTTATGTTCAGTTGTCCGGAGATTAATTCAAAGTAGTGATTTATTTTTCGTGAAACTGCCTATTATCCTCTTGCTTTTATTTATTACCAACTGAATATGCTTGATTAAAAACCGAATGAGAAAATTGAGCCCTTGGATAGAAAGGCCAAACCTCAAAGACTGAGGCGGAGATCAAAAAAAAAGTCGACGTGAATATGCAAAGATGCAAATTCACAAAGGCAAAATGATTTGGTGGTTTATTTCCAGTACTATAGTCTATTAGAAAGTTCTTTCTGAGGTTTTGAGAAAAAGTTTGGACAATTTCGGAGCGCAAAAGCCTTTTTTTTATTTCAGGTTATAGAAAGGCATTTGATCCTTCTGACACTTCAGAGAGGTTTTTGATCGTTCTATGCTATTTAAGAGAACATTTGTGAGAATTAAAGTTAATTTCGATGTTCCGGCTCATTTTCTAGAGAAAAAAGCCGAATTTTTCAAAATATTGTGATTGCCAGTTCCGTAAAAAGGGAAAAACGAACAGTCATCTGACGGCCTTTTGTTTCGATGGGCAGAGAAACGGCGGATATGAGACCGACGACCGCAGCCGTGCCGTAAATACCAATGGGCAGTGAAAGCGAAGTTTCCGAAGCAACCTGAAGTCGAAAAAAAAGAAGATGGTGGCATGTTCAATAGAAGATGAAGTCCAAAAGTACAAGAAAATTGAACTTGTTTGCTCAAAACCTAGTGTTCGAAAAAAAAGAAAGAAAAGTGGAGAAATCCGTGTCTTCATCTACCCTGTTTTCGCTATTCCGATAAGATTTTTTTTCCCTGTTAACAACCTCAAGTTGGTTTTTGCTTCATGGTATATTTACAAATAATTCAAAATCAAGTTTCATTTCCAAATGACCGAATATCCAAAACTGTTTCCTTGTAGACCAAGCTACCTTTTGAACTGAACCAACGGCTCTAAAACCTATTGGCTGAACTCATCCGAACGGATTTTTTTTACTAGCCTAACTAGTTATCCCTGTATAATCGAGAAGTTCAGGAACTTCTCAGCCGCTAACCTGAGCAACAAAGGGCGTCGCGATGGCGCCAATCCTCGCCATGGCAGACGACGTTCCGAGGCCGACGGCGCGCAGAGTTGTGGGGTAAACCTTGAAAAATAAACTTTTACTTTCTCCTTGAGGGATTAGAAGAATAACCTCCGGAGTGTATACGTAGGCGCACTGGAAAGCTCCTGATATGAAGGCTCTGGCTACGAAAATGAAGACTGTTACCGTAAACCTGAGAGAAAAACAGTAAAAGGGGAGATTCCTTCTCAAAAAAACCTATCTAAACAGAAATATAACAAGAAAGTGAAAATTGCGAAAACAGAAAATTCCAACGCCATCGTCTTTTTCCGGCCAAGCCATTCGATCACGACGACAGTGATGATGAGACCTGAGAAAAGTGGTGGCATGAAAAAAAGACCAGCGAAATTTCAAACGGCGACTTTTTTCGTATCGCTAGGGAACTTTTCGACGGCCACCTTTCCGCCGAATCTTTTTCCCTTATATTTTTCGGTTTATAGAACATATTAACATTTTTTTTTCCTATTTCTTTGTATTTAATCATGAATAAACTACCTACTTCATATAGGGAGATTCAAAACGAAAAGTTCATTGGGGAAAAAAGTCGGATAGGGATCCGTCGGAAAGGTGGCCGTCGGAAAGTTCCCTAGCGATATGAAAAAATCGGAAAAGTCGCCGTTTGAAATTTTCGCTGGTCTTTTTTTCATACCATCAGAAAAGTATATTTCAATAAGTTATAATTTTAAGTTCGTGTTAGTTTTTTCGATCATTTTTTTTTTGAATTTCCAAAACTTAATTTCAAATGCACTAACTTAGCAATTGAACCACTGAAACCATGGTACTTGGATATGAAAGATGGGAAAAGTTCAGCACAAATTTTCAAGAATTGCAAATGTTCATATTTCAGGCAGGAACTGTTTTTAATAAACTTTTCCTAGTGACCTAACGTACCGTAAACGAGTCTGAAATTCACTGAGATAAGAAGCTAAAAATGATTCTTATACATTTTTTCAAGTTAAATTTCTTGTCTCTACCTTTAAACAATGATTTTTAACTTTTATGAGTTACCCTTACCTTATCTTTCAATTATTTTTAATTTTCCTAACAGAATTGAACCTGGGAACTCGGCGAGCGTCGTAGAGAGCAGATCGAAATAGTCGCTTCTCGTCAGAGGTTGGCACGTTTCCAGCTTCGTTCCATTCGAGAAAAGACCTGATTGATTATCGCTGATTGTATGAAGACCCCCGATTAAACCACCTCCATGACATTCGTCGTGAGATTGGAACAACACAGTGGTGAAGAGAACCATACCGTAATAAGAAAATGCGTTGACAGCCCTGGAATCGAGTGTGAAAACTTTTTTTTGGAAAATAAATAATTTTCGTTACTTTTTTCATTTGTTGAAACATCGGTTTTTTTTTCAATAATCAAAAACCTTAATTATTGACCTTCTATCATCAATAATTACACAGCGCTCTTCGCTAATTACTATTCACCATATAATCCACAGAAGGATAGTCGTCTTCCGCAAATCAGGAGCCAGGAGACTCGTCAAGTCGCCACGATTGTCCTTCTGAAAAAGCTTTCGATTCGAGATTCAAATAGTTTCTGACAAGATACCCCAGCAGGAGTGGAGGAGACCAGCCGGCCGATGGGAAGCTGGACGCGATTCTGGCGCGCCGCTTCCTGCAACGTCTCCATAGCCCTCTCCGGATGGCCTGACGCCATGTCGAACCTTGCAGATTCCGGCAGCCACTGCGGAAATTGACTTTATCTTTTTTTCTTTGTTTTCCCTCTTCATTCAAAATTGATAGCACTACCTCCGTTAAGGTAAGATGAAATCTTATTCTACTCTTAATGATCATTATGAAAAAAAAAGTTTTTTAGAGAGAGTGTCATTTGAAACCAGCCAGCTGAAAAAACCCCGAATTTCTACAAGAATAAGAAGTTCAAACGTCTCTTCAGACTTAAGTTTTTATAGATAACTATGGAAGAGTATATTAGCGACATTTCAGAAATGTTCTCTCATGCCTTTTTCAAAATCAAATCTGAAAAGTTCACATCAAGACAATTTAATGAAGGTTTCATCTTCTATAGGAAACACAAACTATATATTTTTTTCTTACTGAGTTTTGATCTCTAGTGTCTATTCACACAAACTATACATTTTGTGCGTTCTATTGTTAGAGCTAGTCTCCGTTGAGGCAATCACCTAATAACTTGTGACAACAAGACTATTTCTAGTGAGTTCAACGAATAGGAATAGATATGGAGAATGGAAAAGAGAGGAGACGTACAACTTTATACAATTCTATCAGTTATCATCCTTAAAAGATTACAACCGATATTCCGACGCTCCCAAATTTATTTTGAAAGTTCGAAAAAGGACAAACAAAGGAAAGAGCGGCGAAGATGCCCAGAGGAAGAGACGAGCCGAGCATGAGAGCTCGCCAGCCCCACCACGACATGACGACGTAGGCCAGGAGGGCCTCGAAAACTGCGCCGATCGCCCAGAAAGACTCGATCAGTACCACGCACTTGGCTCTTTGCGCAGTCGGCAGAAACTCCGCGTACAGCGTCACCCTTCAAATCATTTCTCAACGGAGAAAATTGAGATAACTTATAATTTCCATGCAGATAGCCGAAAATTTATCTCTGATTTCTAACCTTTCTTGGTGCATACAGCTACTTGTAAGAAATTAAAGCTTTCTTCTAATCTACTTTTGATCTTCACCAGCAGAGAAAAATCTATAAAACCGAATCTTGAGTTGAAAAGCGCTCTAAAAAGTTGTCTAAATAATTTTTTTGAAACCTCGTCGAAAAGTGAAAAAAAAAATCCAAAGAGGGCAGAAAGGATTTTAATTAAAAGTTAAGATGATGAGTCTTTGGTTCACTCCGAGAAAAACTTGTTCTTTCAAATCTCAATGCCTCTTCACGTTCCATTCATTCTTTTTTTGCATTCAAGAAGTGGTTTTTGAACCTTAAAACCAATGAATAAGTTGTAAAATAATCATTGAAATATCTATAAACGTGTTCTCAAGTTCTAGACAAACTTGCAAACTTCGTTTCTATTTCATCTGATAAATATTATTTTTTTATTTTTCGCGCTTGAAACTTGAACGAATCGATCTCAAGTCTTCGAATTTTTCCCAAGCTTATATGCTCTGTTAATGAGCAGTTTTTCGTTCTTCAATAAGCTTATTTTGTTAAGAATCTTTTCCCATCATAAATCCTAATTTACCAACACAATTTCTTTTCCAAATAAATTTGAGAAAAAGTACTGACGACTGAGGAACGCCGCCGATGCCAAATCCGGTGAGTCCTCGAAATAAAAGGAGGACGTAGAAATGAGGCGACATGCTGCTGAGGGCGCCCATCAGACACGCTACCAGAGTCGAAAACGTCAACCCCTGAACGAGTGGAAACAGTTGGAAACGGTCAAAAAGGGCGAAAAGACCTTTCTTCGACCGAATCGGTCGCAAATCTTCCCCCAAAATGTACTGGAGAGCATCATTCCGCTAAACACGCACGTCGTAACAAGGGCCTGAAACATCCCTTTTTTTCGAGAAAGGGGAGAACTCAGATGGGATTGAGACCAATTTTATGTCTTTCTCTTAATTATTCCTTAGTAGACTCTAACGAGCTGTTAATGCGGCTGAGAACAACTTTTTAGTTTTATCTGACTTTCTCGAATGTTGGCTAGTAAATTGCTATTAAAATATCAGCGCTGACTCACTTCATGAGTCAGAAGAAATGAAAACAAAAACTGCGAGTAGCATTTAAAAAAAAAGGAAAGAGCCGATTTCCGGCCAGCACATCCTGAGCAATGTACGAAGAAATCTAGTTATACGTTCATTGTGCAACTATCAATTACAAGTTAGAACTGAGATTGTTGAGGATGTATCGAACATTATAAATTTTAGATTAAAAATTATTCTCTTGTGTGAAAGGTACTTTATATCTACCAAAAAGCTAAGAAATAATTACTTTCTTAAACCTTTTAAAAAAAGGTTTAGCTGAGAAAAACGGTTCCCCTTTTATGTGTTTCTTCATTTTTCAGATAAAATCCATTGACTGTCGAACCTGCTGAACTGAGGAAATGCCCCATTCGCAAGCGAGTGCCGGTGAGATCAGAGACAGGAGCATCATCTCCATGGCGTCGGCCATCTGAAATCTCCTTTTTTCCAGTCTTAAGCAGGCGCAGTACCCAAGCGAGGCCGGTGAGGATGCTGAGCTTGATCTGAAACCGGCCAAAGCCCAGGGCTTCGACGGCCTCGTCGACGGTGAATGTCCGTTGGCCGTCGTCGGACTCAGGCCGCTGGTCCGCCGGTTCACCCAACTCGGTCCTGTCATCCAAGTTTGAGTACCTAACCACCAAGTCGTCCCCAACATGTCGTAATCTACAAAAAAACGTAGTTTTTCCGCATTATTCAAGTGGATCTCACTCTTGGATCAGACTTTTTGCGGTGAGGTCGACGTAGGCCTCTGTCAGGTTCGAAGCTTCCAAAACTTCTGTCAGTATGACCTTGTCGCCCATCCCCGCCTACTTTATCGTATCACGCATACTGAAAAAAAATAGCTGAAAATGAGAAACCCGTTTTCGTACGTGTCTGAAATTATAAGTTTCATCTAACGCTAGACTCGAACAAAAAACACTGTATAAAAAACCGTGTAAAGATATTATTAGATAATTCTAAATAACAAAATAAAAATTATCAATTGCTTCCTTTTCTCAAGCCAGAGGTGGATGAAGTATACCTAAAACATTTTTAATACGAAAAAATATTGAAGGATTTGAAAATCTAGGAGATAACAGCGACGTTGGGTGCGGGTGCGGGCAATTTTCAACTGAAAGAAAAAATTCTTCAAATCGCGGGAAAAATCCCGTTTCATCAAAATTACGGAAGAATGTGTGTTTTGACAGCGTGGGATAGTGGTCTTAATGCTGTTTGGGGCGGGAAAAAAACCCTCCATTCACGGTTTTATTACTACTGCAGCGACGTAAATAATTCAATTTTCTGCATAACATTATTCGGAAGCTTTTTCCTTTCCGTTTTTTTTTATTCAAAATGTTAGCCGGCCATAAATCCCACAGGAAGAAAAAGTTATTCATCTGAATCTCTTGCAAACGGTCAAAAAAAGTAGGTCGGAGATATTTCAATATTCATAACTTTCTACCGACCGAAAACCTAGAAAAAATTCATGGAATAAATTGAGCGTTATTTGAAAGATGGATAAGCAATGAAATAACTGTTCCAGCGATATAAACACGTTATAAAGAGAAAAGAAAGATATTAGCGGGAAAATCAAGGAAGATGATGTCAAAACGTACGAATTTGCGATGAAACAGACGAGAAATGAGGAAATTTTCATCTGGAGGTTCAAAAAACGAATGACGTGGAGATTAAATGGGATTTACAACAAAATTGTTCTGCGCTCAAACAAAAAATGTTCGGGCAGATAAATATATTTTTTTTCCCCCCTGCAGTAGGCAAATAACAGCAGCTAACATTTTATATCTTTTCAAAGCTGGCAGGTGAGCCATGAAAAATCAAGCTCCTTTTGGAAGAGTCGGTTGAAAATCTTTCTACTATGAGTTCCTCTCTAAAGATAGCCGCGAACTACTTATTAATTCTTTACCTCGAATTCTTTTCTTGACTTTCTTACTTCTTATGAAAAAAGGTATTCAGAAATGACTTTATAAATGGACTATGTTAATCCGTACTCCTTATAAATGATTACGTTAAACTCCCAAGCGCGTCTTTAGTCTGAAAACACTTCGAGTTTTCGACAGCCATGAGAGACAATGTTCACAGTCCAAAAGATGAGACATGCTTCCGTTTGAAACAGTCAATTAATAAACTCAATCTCACTATTTATTCTTACGACGCCGAGAAACAAACTGAAGAGCTATATGACAAAACTTTTCTCACCTGCCAAGTCATGTGAACCCACCAAAAACCCGGAGAGTTACGAAAAACAACATCGAGAAGAGCTGGAAGTGAGGAAAAGCGACAGAAAAGCAAACAAAAATTGTCTGCGTCTCTTGGAACTCATCCTAAGCTCCAGAAGGTCTCTCCCTCCTTTTTCGGGCACCAAAAAGACTCCGCCCACTCAGCTGAGGCCATTTAAAAGCGGCCGTCACATCGATCCAGTCGCCTACCTTCTTGCCTTGGGGCTTCCATTTCCGTCGGACGTCAGTTGCAACGATGGCCATCTTACTTTCCGCAGATTCCTGCAGAATAAAACGTTTCACGAATTGTTTTGAATTAAACGGTACTCGTTGCTCAGAAAAGGGGACATATTGAGACCCGAGGCGCTTAATTAATGACCTCGCGGGCTACAACTCTCCATACTTCCTGATTTGAATTTGGATATGAAGTGGAGTCTCAGAATATCCTAGTTCAAAAATATCAGAAAAGTTTTATTTACGTCTATTTTAGACTTACTGTTGAACTTTTTTATATAATCAAGCAAAAAATGAATATCTATTTATTTTTCTATGATTTCCTTTCTTTAATATTTTTTGAATATGCAAAATTTTTACGCTTTTATGACCTCTAGAAAGTAATTTTGAACAGACTGTAAACAGAAAAAATAAATCGCTCTGAATTTCCATGACAGCCTTTTTTCGTTGAAATAGTGAGTCTGCAAAACTCTATAAAGTATTTCAGTTCATCGTTGAACTTTATATAAGATGATAGTGAAACTGATTTCAACATGGAAAGAAAAAAAAACGAGAATGGAAGAAAATTTATTTAACAAGGAGAGGTTAGGTTTAGCATTATACAGAAAGACTCGTGAGTTTAATTGGGGATTTGTGACTTCTTCGGCTCTGACAGACGACGGAAAAATTCTTCGCGCTCAAACGGCGTCATTCGGGAGGACCGAGTATGTTTCGGCTCACTCGCTTCACATAGCTCTACAGATTTCTTCTTCTGAAAAAAAAAAACGAACCAATTTGAACTATTTGATTCGGATATGAGCGCTACTACCTGCTTCCGAGCACTGTAGAGCGGAACGTCGTCCGGGAACGTGATTTGGCGGAACCTCGGCGTCAGGCCCTGAAATTGAAAAGATAGTAAAATTATTAGTTCGGTCCAAAAGCTATCAAAGATTTCCAAAAAATTCTAGTTTCTTCAGGTCGGCAAAGAGTGGAATGAGCAACTGAAGGTCAACAACAATATCGCCAACGACAATCATTCTTTCCAGCTTCAAAAGCTCAATGCTCAGCTCATATCCAATCAAGATCCGCCAAAGATCGGCTACATTGCAACTTCAGGCCTCCTACAGCGAGAGCCACGAGCACTGAGGTGCGGAGCTATGGCTGGCCCTTCACTGTACAGTCCTCACATCGCTCTTTGCGACTACAACTTCTCCATCCACCTACAGCCTCAACTGGACAGAAAGGAACTCCGAACAGATAGCGGAATCAAAACACGATGGCAGCATGTGGTCGGATGGAAGAGAGATAAAATGAAACTAGCCGCTTTCTTTTAAAAAAAAACTCAGAAGATTTAGGTACCAACCTAATAATCGCTTCTCAAATTTTTAGTAGTCTATAAAGTATTTAGGCGCAGACTTGTTCTGCGCCATTTGGGTTTTGGCTGCGTTGGAAAAAAAGGGTTAACTTTTTCTCTTAGTAAAATATGTTGTAGAGCACAATTTTAACGATTAAACAAAATATTATCACCACTCGGGTAGTTTTCGAGATTTCAGAGTACTCCATCTGAACTTACAAGAAATGAACAAGATTATCCTATTTATTATAGCCCTTATCCACACAGCTAAGAGGACGGATATTACTGTTTCAAAATTGAACAATTCTTACAGAGGGAGTGGGATACTTGCGGAGCTGTTCGTCGAGACAACGATGGGGGGTACTTGGCGCAGGCAAGTCCGCCGACTTGATGACCGAGGTTCTCGGCGCCGTCGGCAGAGTTGGCGTCTGGCGCAGCGGACTCTGTGCACGTCTCTTAAACGCTTCAGTTGCCTGCAGATATCGCGGGGTCGATTCTCTTTTGGGTTCTGTAAGAATGAAAATGAGCTTCAGCTTATTTCTCTCAGAAGTCTTTTAATCCATTAAATTTGCATAAACAATATATAGTGTTTAGATTTTGAATGTCACTCCGCCTCTGTTGAGACGGTACCTTTTCGCGTCGATGTTCTATCGCGCGGGACGGTTTTTGCTCTTCTTCCATTTGAAAGATAGAAAAAGAAGTCAAAAAAAAAAAATGCAGCCTCATTAAAGGGCCCTCGTCATCTGTACAAAAAAAACGCGAAAGATATTGTAGCCTTGGGGTGGAGTTATCTGCTTGAAAAAAAAAATCTGAACAGACTATAGAGTCTAGGGGTGAACTTTTCAAAAAATTATGGATAGTAAGACCAAACCTTCGTAAAAAATACTCGCAAGCTGATTTTTTGGGGTATTTTTAACAACTAATGGCAATCTCTTCTTTGACGATCCAAGTTCCAAACATCGCTTGGGACGCGAAGGAGTTCTGAACTCTGGAAGAACAAGAGAGAAAAAATTTTTTCAATGAAAAATTACCATTTTTCGGACTGGTCAGACTCGTACATCGCTTGAGAGCAAGTACTGATCTATAAATTCAGATGAAAAAAGCTTTTGATAGATTATCTTGTAGAACAAGAATCATAAACAAAACGCAGAAAAAAAGACGTACAAGCTACTGAGTTAGGTATACATAAATGAAGTAATCAACCAAAATAAGCTTAATGGCGCCAGCGTATAGACTTAAAATGTAAAGCGATCAAAAAGGAAAGCCACGAAATTCTGAAAAATTTGCTTGATAAATTGAATTAACGTTAATTCAATTTCAAATATTTCATTTCGCGCCAAGGTTCGTTGTCATTGGAGCACAGTTGATGAGTACGTTTGTTCGCTCCACTATTTTTTTCAATTTTTTTCAAAGAAAAATTATATATTTTTTTCTTTTTTTATCCATTTTTTTCCGTTTTTTTGTTATGATCAGTTGAAAAATGTAGCAGGTTCAAATATGACTGGCTTTTTTTACATATTCGTTCCCACAGATATTTCGGTGTGAGGCTGTATGCAATAAAAAGAAGAACGCTATTTTTAAGAACAAAACCAGGCTTGTGCGTCAAGCCAGGCTTTGGGCCCTAAGGCGAGAGGCTGACGGGCCGGCCCCTCGCAAAAGCCTGAACAAAGCTGATTCAGTTGCAGATAAGAATTAAATCGTTATCAAATAATATTTTATGAAGTTTTTTTTCTTTTGGATTTTTTCAACCATTAATGTCTATCATACGGTACTGGAGAGAGTAGAGAGTTCTATTGAAGATAACCAATGATGCGATATCTTCATGTGGTCTAATCATGGCATGGGCCTGAGGGTTCCGCGACAACCAACCGGTTCGCGACAGCTGTTGGGGTGTTCTTCGGAGCCCCGTCGCCAAGACAAATTCGACCAAATTTGGTTTAGCGCGCACGCTATCGGCGCGTCAATCGTTATTGTGTTTGCTCCAGCCGCTCTTTAAGCATTATTCCAGTACACGCGATCCACTAAATATTTCCTCATTCGGGAGGATTTTTCGATATTCATCTTTTCAGACACTATGTATTCTTATCAACAACCCGTTTTTTTTTGTTGAATAAGTCATAATTGTAGAATTCGCGGGGGGAGTTGTTCATCTCTTTTACTGAAGTTATGTTCAGCATGATGATATGCAATTGTTTTATCCCGGTCAAGTGGTCGTATTGAGTCCAAATCTGAAGTGTCCTCTTCACGGTTTCTCGTTTCCTGCCCCAAAAACGACTCATATGGCCAAATAAAGGAGGTGAGAACTTTTTTTTAAAAGTCTTTCCGTTCTGTTTTCACTCTTTGCAACGGCAAACTATAGAAAGCGTCAATGTATACTTATGACGAGCTTTGCTTATCAAAGAAAACCGTTATCAGAATGAGAATTCGGCATTGTTTGCTCGAAAATGCCACACTTTGCGTCGTTTTTCAACCCTTTACCGATTGAATGGAGAAATTCTGCATTGAATTCAAACGAATCGTAGAGTCTTCTCTGCCAAAAGTTTCTTTTAGTGTTGAAAAACCTACAAATGGAAATTCTGAACTTGATAGACTGTTCTCGTGGGCAGGCTTTCAAGTCGTCAGCAACCTGGGTTCCAAGTAGGAAAGCGTGTTTGCCAATGGTCTCACGACGAATTAGTCAGTGCCTCGGAGCACAAGCCGAACTACTTGGAACGAGGAGAATCCGATTCCCGACCTTTTTGCGCCGCCCGTCTGTTTGCGCTGCTTTTTTGGCGACACCTTTCAGCCGACACTGAATACCTTGGCGCTTTCGGTTGCCTTTCCGTTCCACCCTGCTCGTTTTCCTTTGTTTTTGCTTGATTTCGCTGACTTTGCTTTCAAAATCGATTATTCCTGTGCTTAACAACATTTTCGAGTTCGAAGAGTTGGATCATCGATATTTATGACTTTGTTTTCTTAGTTCTTTTTTGTTGGTTCGCATTTAATCAGTAACTCATTATTTGTTCTATTTCTTTCATTTTCCCACTGTTTTTAAATGGAGTTCAGTTTCCACAGACGCGAAATCACAATGTGCTCCACTAACAGCCCAGCTCGAAAACGCGTTGATTACTGTAGCATATATATATTTTTTGGTCTGAAACGTTTATCAAGAGCCATAGGTTGTTTAGAAATCCTCGTATTAGTAATTGAAGGAGAGCAGTCGAGATTTTGACGCAAGCTTTTCAGTGTTATTTTTTCAAGTACGGCAGTTTTTCTGGGTTTTTGATTTGAACCTGTGGAAACCTATCCAGTATACCACGTTTGATAGTCTCCCGCTGGTCACTCCATTAAACTCGAACTTTTTTGTGGGAAGAACGGCAAAAAGACGCCGGGCAGAGGCGCTCCGCCCACTTGTGACCCACGATTCGTTCGAATTTCTTCCACCCGCCGTTTCGTCCTATTCAAATCCTACACGACCATTTGGTCATTAACATAAGGCACGATGTCGTCTAACTGCTCGGTTCGCTTCCGATGGTTTTTGGTCATTGAGACTTCCGTCAATCGATCCGGCTAGTCATAGTTTGAGTAATATTTATTCAACTCAAAATGAAAGATTCACTGCTTGTATACAATACTTTTTTTCTCTGTTTTTTTATTTTTTTCTATAAATCATCCGTCGGCGAAGAAGTTGGTCAAAAAAAGAAGAAAAAAATTGCAATCTCCACCTTTATATCTGTTTTCATTTTCCACTTGATTATTTTTGCAGCAAATTCGTTTCTTTGACCATGTCTATCAGTTTTTTTCTCATTGTGTTTCTGCTGTAGAGTACTTCTTCAAAATCAATGTTTTCGCTGTACCCTGTCGAAGAATTGGGCAAGGATTTTTGAAGAGGCTCATATTCTCTCGCTAAACTTCCAATTATCCTTTAAGTATTGCTATACCCAAACTTGGCTTCTCGGTTGTTAGACTCATTGCGTGAAACAGACACCCGCCAGAGGCCTAAGCAAACAAGGAAAAGTACTCAAATGGCCACACAAACGCCGCCAAATTTTTATTTGTCCAATTTGTGCCACGCCCAATTTTTTTTTTTTCGCGCCTTATACAACTTTCTTGGTTGCTCATTATTTCGTTGATTTTGTCGATTGAAGTTAGAAAAGTTGAGATGGCGCTGGCGGAGCACGATCCGCGCGAGTACGGCGTCGAGGACCTGGTCCTGCTCTCCACCATCGATCTCCCGCACATCGTCTCCAATCTCAAACTCAGGTTTCTTTTATTATACTGTGGAAAATACGTAAAAAAATTTTTCAAAAAGTTGTTGCTCTTTCAGAAAGAAAAAAAGAAAAAGGAAATTTTTTTATTAAGTCTTGAGACCGTCCGTTGCAAAAACCTTGCTGGGTTGATAAAAAAAAAAGGCATAGAAAATTAATAAAGAAATTTGGTTATTTCGAAAAAAAGGTGAAAAGTTATGTGAACGATTCAATATAAAAACTTCTAAAAAGAGGCTCGATCTGTTTTTTTTTTCCACAAAATGGCTTTCAGTAAATGTATCTTCTAAGCCACCTACTTTATTCATTTATTGAGTTCAAGTTTTTCTAAGTTTTACGTAACGCTCAAATTTCATGGCCTCAAACATAAGACGCGGATTTCGTGTCCCGGGTGGTTTATGGCTGTAATTAAGCACATTTTAGGGTCCCTTTGATTGGGCGAGCCTAATCCGATGGGAACAATCTGTTGACATTTTGGCACAGCTTGAGTCAAATCTGTCTTGAAAAAATTCAACTTTCATTCGGAGTTTTTCTTTCATTTTCGCCGTATTTAATTTCCAAAAGTTGAGATTTTTGACTCAAGTTTTGGTGAGATGTTTTTAATGGAAAATTTTCCAAGGTCAAAAATCGGTCAGTCAAGGGATTGCCAGGTTTCGCGAGGTCCTCGAAACCCATAGGCCTGCCTCAAATCGCCTTCCGAACGCGATTTGATCCGGTTACGATGATTCTATGATTCAATAAATCCTCTCCTCTAGTTATGCGATACGGGGAATTCACCATGAAACTGTGGAACTTTCAAAACAAACCAAGTCAGCAGAAAACTAGAAAAGAAAGTTGTAGTTCTTTTTCTGAGTGAATTCTCACCTTTGTGTTTTTTCTTGACTCTGGCGAAGAAACAGTTGCGAGTGATTCATTTTCTTTGAGTTGCGAAACACGCAAAAAATAATAGTGACTCATTTTTCTCCTCCTGAAATAGAATGAGAAGACGTTTCTGCAGAGCAAATTGCGAAATTTTTAAATCTCATTCCAAACATATAGAGAGTTTCTAGTCCCTTTCATGAAGATAGCGGTTTGGGGCTTCGATAGTGTTATTTCAAGTTTAAGGAACATTTGATTGATCGAAGAAAAAAAAAATCAAATTTTTAATTGTCTGCACTGAGACCGACTATGTCGTTTAGTGAGAATCAGAGGGTCAAAAAAGTTTTTCAGGTACTCGAAAAGCAGAATTTACACGTACATCGGCGAAGTTCTGATAGCAGTGAATCCATACAGACCGCTGAATATCTACGAAAAAGACACGATTGAAAAGTACAAGGTTTGTACTGGAGTCTACTTGATCAAAAATTTACACCTTTAGGGCAGAGAGATTTATGAAAGACCGCCGCACGCTTTTGCCATCGCGGATGCGGCCTACCGGTCAATGAAGCGGTTTGGCCGCGATTCCTGCATCGTTATTTCCGGTAAGTGGTCAGGTTTTTTTTCCAATTGTGAGAGAAAGCTTCCAATAACTATAATAGTGTTTTCACTACGTTTCAATCAATTTCTCACAATATATTCAGGAGAATCCGGCGCAGGAAAAACCGAGACGAGCAAAATCATCATGAGATACTTGGCGGCCATCACAAACGTTCAGCAACAAAGAGAAATTGAACGGTATTTTTTGTTTCGAATTTTTCGAAAAACGCCACGTTGCGCCTTTTTTTTCTTCTTCGGACAAGAGGAGATTGAAATCGACGAGGTCATTGAAAGAATGAAGAAAAAAAATGGGCAATTAGTCGCCTTGGAGTCGCGCGGAACTGCCATATGGCACCTTTTTTCAGGGGCGGAGGACTGAATTTTTGGGATTCTTGGCATTTAGTTCCGAATGAAAACATGGCGTATAAAAAGTTTAACTTCAAGGAAAAGTTAAAAGCTCTTCTCTTTTTTTCGCACACTGTTCTCCTAGGTTTTAAGGCCGTCATTGAAGTTTCGCCCAAGTCTCTGAATGAATAATCAATCTGCAGAATTGGTTCAAAAATACTCCGGATATCTAACCCATTCACGGTATCCAATTTTGAGACTGATTTCTCATGAACAAAACTTCGGCTTTCCTTGAACCTTGACGCTGTTAGAATCAAATTCTCTCTTCTTCTGATGATTATCTAATAAGGGAAGTCCGAAAAGACACAGTTTGAGAATTCGATGAAACTTTGCTGAGATGTACTCCCAGGTCCTCTGATTCTAGAACAAAAAAAGTTTTACGCCTTTTGCCTTTAAGCGGAGTTATAAAACCTCAAAGTTTGCACGCAAGAAATGGCTTTGTAAGGAAGAGATAATACCAAGCGCGGTGTTGCCATTGCAGAAGTCAGTGAGGGTGTAGTGGTTAGAAGCATTGCGCTGTGGAAAGTGTAGTCAACGTTCGAATATTTCAAGGAAAAAGTTTTTTTGCAGTTTTTTCAGTAGATGGTTGATGAACGTGGGGAGAAAGAACGAAGGTAATTGCATAGTTTCATCAAATCCTCAAATTTCCATTTCCCTTGTAATCTTTTCAGCCAAAACTTTTAAATCCACTTTAAGAGTGAAGAACGTGTTGCTGCGGTCGAACTGCATTCTGGAGGCTTTTGGTTGCGCGAAAACGACGCGAAACGACAATTCGTCTCGGTTCGGAAAGTACATGCAGATCAACTTCAACTATGCTGGAGATCCTGTTGGAGGCAACATATCTAATTATTTGCTCGAAAAGGTCAGATTCTGCCGCAGATTTGGTTATTGAGTTTGAATGTTTCAGTCGCGAGTTGTCCGGCAGCAACAGGGAGAAAGGAACTTTCACATTTTCTATCAGCTGCTCCGAGGCCTCGACGAGGGTCACATGAAGCAGTTCGAATTGCACCGGGACCCCAACAAGTTCTACTTCCTTCATCAGGGAAGTTCTGACAAGGTGAGGCATACATGCTGATGCAAGCAAAGAAGCATCCGAGGAAAAAAAAACTTCTTCAAACGGAACCTGTTACAAAAAGTAGATTATTTTTGTATCGGCCTTTTGTTTTCTCGTCGTCTCGTTACCTTTATTTGAAAACTTTACTGATTCTTTAGGTGAACTTACTAGTTAGTGTAGGGCTGCTAATGCAAAAAAAGCGTGAAAATCTTGACTTTCCTTCCGAAAAAAATAAGAACGAACTGATATATAATCTTTTTGGAGAATTTTTGTCGCTCTAAACTTTCATTTAGAAATTTTCCAAGTTGAAGCTTGGAACAAGGTTAGAAAAAATTAGACTGACCAAAATTCAAACATGAGTTTTTAGGTTGCTTCGATAGACGATCAACGTGATTTCCGCGAAGTCCAACAGGCTCTGAAATCAATCTCGACGTTCAGCCAAACCGAAGTCGACGGGGTTCCTCTACTACAGAAACTTGAAAGGAGTGATGAGTGATTTGAGATGTGGGCGATCGTCGCCGGCCTTTTGCACCTCGGAAACGTGACTTTTGTCGATGGCGGCGATTCTTCCGGAAGTGTCCTTGTTCGCGATAAGGTTCCTTCCTCACTGAAGTTTTATATTGATTATTCTTGTCAGAATGCTTTGCAACACGCTGCCAAGTGCTTCAGCGTCACGTCAGACCAACTTTCCAAAGCCCTCACTTCTCAGGTTAGTTCTTTTTCGGAAAAAATCAGTGAATTTTTAAAAAATTTGAAGGATACTTCAAAAATTTCCCATCAACTATTGTAAGTTCACTTCGAGGGAAGTTGATAGAACTTTTCCAGGGTTTTAAAGTTTTGGAATTGAAAAATCGCTCGGTTTCATTTTTTTTTTTAGAGTTTTATTTTTTGTTATTTTATATTGTTAAGAAGAGGTTTTTTTTCTTCAAATTTAATTTTTTCAGGTTGTTGCTGCACAAAAAGACATCGTTAGCAAGCAACATGATGCGAACGCCGCTTTGTACACAAGAGACGCCTTGGCCAAGGTTTTCCCATTATCTTCTTTTTCGTTTAAAAAAAGTTTGCAGGCAGTTTATGAGCGACTATTCTCCTGGGTAGTCAGCAAAGTAAACGAGGCGATTGCCTACGACACGAATTCGCGCTACAGCAAATCTACAGTGATCGGCGTCCTCGATATCTATGGATTCGAGATTTTCGGAACGAATAGGTTTGCACGTGAATTTGAAAGGAGAAAGAGTATAAACTAGGCTCAAAACATA
>CAJGYM010000130.1:0-177791 GCA_904845305.1 Caenorhabditis auriculariae
GTGCGCGCTGTGCGCACTCTTTTCTCGTGCGCACGTAAGGAAAATGCGCACTCTTTTTTCAAATTTTGTACAGGAAATTGCGCTCTCTTTCTAACAACAGGAAAATGCGCACGGTTATCAAATCTTGTCCTTTCGGATTATTTGAAGTTTATATAACTGATTTTTCAGCATTCATCTTTTTCAATAATAATACCAGGCGGTCACTAGACTGGTCAGACTGATTTACCCTTCACGTGATAATGTGTTTTTTTAAATTTTGTAATGTTATTTTTCCGAAGAAAGCCAAAGTCGAGCGTTTATAGTTTGTTCAGAATTTGAATATCAAGTCATCGGTCGAACTCCGCCTCTTATGTGTAGATCAAACCAATCAGAGAACGAGCCACTCACAGGCTTTGTTTGGGGGCAGAGATTGCTGCTTGAAACTCAAAAATATGGACAAACTATATTATAAAGGGAAATATGTGAAATACAAATCGAAAGGACCTTACGAGGCTCAAAAATATTTCTGAAGAAAATTTACAGGGTGATGAATTATTACTGCGACAAAATGAAGGAGCTGTCAATATGTCAATTGTCAATAGTCAATAAAGACCGGGAACTCACAATTATTTTTTTATAAAGTTTTACAGGGATTTAATCAAAAAAATTAACATGAACTGCCGCTCGAAAATGTAGTGGCACCCAATTGACTGCGGTACGCAGATGGTCGAAATCAGTTTTTGTTTTTGAGCAGAACGGCCAAAAGTCAGTAGGCAAACTGGTGTGTACTGTTACAAGAGGCACATTGAAGTTTCTCAAAAATTTTGGAGTCAATGGGATAACAGAAAAAGAACAAGACTCCATTCTTCTAACCGGATAAGACCTTACGATAAGGACTCGAAAATTGGCTTTGAGCTGACTAGAGAACTACGCGAACTCGCATTCAAGGATCGAGTTAAAACTTTGGTGGCTTATAGACCCGGGTAAAAGTACTTGGAAACAAGAGAGTTTATATGCTAAACCCTATAGGCTTCTGAGAAAAAGCTTTTTGAAAATGAACAGTTTAGGCTTGAAAACTATCAAATTTTTGCTTTCATCCTTCTTTTTGGCTGGAAAAAAAGTTTTTTTAGTGTTTATCATAGCCGGATCATTCAAGGCGATTTTTATTAAAATATTAAATAAGGTAAAAAGCAGTATTCTGAAAAATTTTTCAGGTCTAATTTTCACATTTTTCTAATAACTTTTTCTCAGTTCTCTATTGGGTTTAGCAGATATTCTCACTTGTTTTTCAAGTGTTCCCACTTTAGGTCTATAAACCACTAAAGTTTGAATTCGATCCGCGTACCCGAGTCCGAGTAGTTCCCTAGTAAGTAAGGGTACTTAAAAAAACAGGCAATACTATCTGCTAAACCCCATAAGGTACTGAGAAAAAAAGGTACACACCTTTCAAATTGTTTTTGTTTACTGCTCTCTGAGTTGACCTCATCTCTTACAGAGACTCGAAAAAGCTGAGTTTTGCCGTTTTACGAAGTTTCAAGCAAAATAGCGTATTTCGGATGATAGAATAGTAAAATAGCCCAATCATTAATATTAGCAACAGTGAGTGTTGCTGCAAATACTCTGGGGTTTTGACCGTTCTTGAGAGCTTCGATGATGTACTTTTTTTTTGTCTGTACAAACACAGACGAATCAGAAGGGCACCTTTATTTTTCCACAAAAAATTCCTCTCAAAATGGATCGTGAAGGCCCCATAATGTGTCCATCGTGAGACCTCCAGCATACCTTTTAGCTATATCGGAGCTATCTCGGAGGTACTTTAGAGTCTCCCTCAAGTCTATCTCATTTTGCTCAAAGTCCTCAGAGGTATACTCGGGTTACCATCGATAGGCTTCAGACCCTGCGATATGCCTCAGAGGGTCTCGCGATAACCTTTCTCGATTCGCCTATGAAGAGCATCCAAACAGCGTGCCAAGTAGAGACACATGTCTATTTTTTTCGGAAAAAAATTCCTTCAATCGATTCCTGTCAATTGACAGGCTTACATAGACGTGAATCGTTATCAATTTCGAGAATCGAAACCTTAAAAAAATACGTTCAAACTGAGCTTCAGGGCGACCTTATCGAATAATCAAATTTTTCTTCATTTCGAAATTTTTAGCTGTTTTAACGAGAAAAGCGGGGTTTTTTTGCTTATTTTTTTCTTCATTGAGTTATTAAAAAAATGTGATTAAACATGTAAAAAAATAATTTTTTTCGGTGAAAAATTTTTTTAATGAAATAAAAAAAGTTTCTTGAATCTCTGGCCCGAGCCCGCGCTTTTTTTCGAAATTAAAAAAATCAAGGGCTAGGGGGCTTCAGGCCTTCATAGCCAAGCCTGCCTGCTTTGCCATAAACGCCCAAAAGGCAGAAACGACTTTTCCGAAAGTCAGCGTGGCACGGCGGTCATCATATTATAGAAGAAGGCTTGATGAAGGTAGGAATAATGACTGGAACAAAAATGAGCTCGGGTCGGCGAGAGCAAATGCTAAAAAACTTTTGTCGCAGTAATTATTCCTCCACCCTGTATTGTTTAATGTTATCAGATGGAAAAGATCTGTATATTTTGAGAGCATCTCACTTTTTAGCAGATTTTCGCGGCAGCTTTTGAGACCAAGCTTGGAATCAGCTTGGTCTCAAAAGAGAGCATCTCACTTTTTGCAAAAATACACCTGGTCTCATTCCGAAGTGACCGCAGACCATTTCCTGATAAGAAATATTCTCCATAAATTATCAAATAATCAAAAGATGTTCAATTCATCTTTAGCTGAAAGATTTCTTCATGACAAAGAGAAAAGTGAGATGGTTTATGTGGACTTCAATCTTGAAAAGAGCGGAATTTGATAACCGTGCGCATTTTCCTGATGTTAGAAAGAGCGCGCAATTTCCTGTACAAAATTTGAAAAAAAGAGTGCGCATTTTTCCTTACGTGCGCACGAGAAAAAGAGTGCGCACAGCGCGCACTTTCCAGCATGCCAAGTCCGAGATGTCTCAACCTTCACAACTACCTAATTTTTGAAACAGGAAACTTTGAAATTCTTGATTTTCCTTTAAAATAGGCCACTTCAGGGCTTTGAGCTCTCATTTCTCAAAAACTAGGAAGTTTTACAGGTTGAGACTTCCAGGATCTTAATTTGGTTCATCAAGAATTTTTTCATGGCACAAAATGAAAGTCTTCGTTTTCTACCTACTTCTCTGCTTTCAGCTGTACTCCGGTAGTACAACAAGTTCAGGACCGATCAACTATTGCATGCAGAGACCTTGGAAAACGAGTTTCAATCGGGAAGCCAAAGCTAGCCAGTTTGCGACGACGATATGCCAATGTTAGTTGGAAAATGATTTTGAGAGAGCTCCTAGTAGTCCCTACAAAAGTCCATTAAGTGTCCCATAAAGAATCTTGTGAATATTCGACTCATAAGTGGCCGCTATAGTAGTATATTGCTTTTTTTTCCTTTCTAGTTGTCTCTAAAAAAAACCCCTTGAGAGTCTCATAAATGATCCTGAAAATGTTTTACGCATAAGAGGCCACTATAGTAGTCTCTAGTTTATTCTTTTGACTTCTAGTAGTCCCTTAAAAGCCATTCGAGAGTCTCGTAAATGACCTTTTTTAAAAGTTTAAAAACTCTTCTCGTAATTTCTACAAAAGTCCTTTAAGTTTCATGTAAAAAATGTTGTTAATATTCGACCCATAAGTGGCCGCTATAGTAGCATTTTTTTTTTCCTGCAGTGTTTTTTTTTTATTTTGCTTTTACTTTGCCTTTACTCAAGACATGAGCAGAAAAAAATACGGAATGAATATATTTTCAAAAAAATAACTGTGAATTCATGCTCATTTATGAGAAAAAAAGCAAATAATTTTAACTTAGACAAATCAAAAAACATCTTCAAAAAAGGCGGAGTTTCTGAGCTTATTCTACAGATTTTTCTTTTTTGAATTTTTTTCTCTGAATAATATTTTTCCCAGTCATCGACTTTGTATCCAATAAAAAGATGTACAAAATCGTATTTTTTTATCCTTTTTTTATTTTTTTCAAAATTATTCCGCACAGCAATAAATTATTCATCGAATTTTATTGCAGTGAACTACCCAAAAGCCGATTCTTGCCAATATTGGCGAATCGCCAGCATAGTCATGCTCGACGCCAATACGCCCCAACCCATCGCCCTCCTCAATAGTATCACCAATTTTTTGAATAAGGTTTGTTTTCTCGACTTTTTTTTTCCAATTATGAATCCTAATTTTCATTCGCTTCACGTAGAAATTGCGCCTTTTACACGCGAACTTCCACAATTTTCACGCATAATCTTGAATTTTAAGCTTTTTTCGGCTCTCTCTTTTCATCAGGATTAGTTATGAATTTTTTGAAAATACAATTAATTATGTTAGTAAGAGGATTGTAGGTTTTTCAGTACGTGTTCTAATTATTTTTGACAATGAAAAAGTTTCTCATAAATAGAAATTTTCAAGGACGAAAAAGAACTTTGGTGACAACAGAAAAAGTTGAAATTCGAAAGAAATCAAGAAAAAAGCGAAAATCGGAAAAATGGCGAAGCGTGTTGTCCATAGAGCATCTTTATTGCAAAGCGCCCTTTTCGCGGGAACTCGAACTTTCGTCTCTCCGACTTTAAATAATTTTTTCTCCAAAACTAAGAACTTCTGTACGTTTCCAAGTTCACCCTTCGATTCGCAATGTAAAAGCTCTACAAAGTACTGCTTCGAACTGAAACACCGTTTTTTACTGCCCCTATGCCTTTGAAAAGAGCATGCTCAAAAATCGAAAAAAAAATTTTGAAACGAAGAGCTTCTTTCGACGTTGTATTAAAGCAGATCTCAAAAAAATAAAATAAAAAAAGGATTTTTTTCGAATAAGTTTTATGAATAAGACCTATAGACTGTTCTCCCCGACCTTGAAAGTGTCTGAAAACTGTTTATTTTCGGATGTATTTTCGGAAACACTAGACAAGTCTGGACGAAATGGGTCAAAGATTACTAATAACCATGTTTTCATGCTTTTGTTTCAAACTTGAAACGGGGAAATTTTTCATATCGCTGATTTTTTTTCATGCTTTTTTTTTTCGAAAAAGAGGCCAAGTTGAGGGCCTAAAAATACAGATTTTAATTCACTGTTTTCACAATTTTTCAATAATGAAGTATGATTTTTTTATTTACAGAATTACAGAAAAATCAAAAAGAATTCGATTTTTCTGTAATTTTTTTTTTTCTTCGCGTAGAGCCAAACCGAGTGCGACCATAATGTTAAAAGTCGTTTTAAATATAAAAAAACCGCGAACTTCAATTTTTAGTCTCTCGAATTGAATATGGTTTTTTTCGAGATTTTTTTCGAATTTTTCTTCGTTTTTTTCGTAAATCGTAAATTCTCATGATTGGAGTAAAAATTGTCAATTTTGTTTATTTTTATCTGCTGAACGTTTTTTTAAAAAAAGAGAAAAAAAGTTTAAAAATAAAATCGAATTTCTTTTTTTAAACTTTCTTCGTAAGTCAAAAGACATTCCGAGTGCGAACATCATTACGAATTTTATACTTTTTATCATTCTTTATCTTTTTTTATTCTTCAGGCAGCCGTCAATTGCAATTCCAAGAGTAAAATGCAAGTTTTCACGCCGGACCTGGCCAGAGATATCAATCAGACGGTTCCGATGTACTCAGTGAGTTGTTCAATTTCATATTTATTGATTTTAAAACCCGGGTTATTACAAAAAAGGACCCATCTTTAAGAAAAATATACAGAATTGATGATAGAAAATGATAATGGGAAGGACCGGCCAGAAAAAAAAAGAAGAAGAAGTTGAATATTGAAAAAAGGCTCTTTCACGTTCGAAAGTGTGCTCCAGTGAGAAAATCCTCAAATTTGAGCTTTTTTGAATTAGCCATTAGAAAAAAGCGTTGGAAACCAAAGAAAATATGCCAAATGTCAAATTTATTTTTTAACAAGGTCAAAAGATTTTTTTAAACTACTTTTTTCACAAATATTTCATTGGAGCGTACTTTCAAGTGATGAGAAAGTTTCAAGATCGTGAAAAATGTCATGTTTTGCCTCAAAAAAACCTTCAAAAATACTTGTTTCTCTCATATTGAAGCTCATTCTCAAAGCTGGAAACAAAGGATAACCGAAATTCGAGAAAAAGTTTCGCCATTCTCATTGGAGCGCACTTTCGATCATTGGCGAAGCTCGAAAATCACTCCAAATCGTCCAAAATAGCATAGTGATGGAAGGAATTGTGGGGTGATAGATGGATAGGTGGCATCGGTTGTGACGTCATGACCGGCATGACCTGTTGAGGAGGAGGTGGAGGAGGCGGGGCGGGTCTTCTGAAGTGGGCGTGGCGAGGCGGCTCCTTCCTCGTGTTCCGACTCGACCTCTTCTGCGGGTTATTCTGAAGGCCGCAGGCCAGGGAGAACTTCCTTCTCTGATGCTTTTTGCTCCGTTGCTTCCGGATGAACTCCTGAATCTGAACCAGCTCGTGGGATCGATTGATATGATGATTGAAGAAGAATTTCGGGGGTTTATGGTTTTTTCCAGCTGTCAAGTTGAAGGGCTCCAGTGACGTATGATACCAGTTTCATAAGGCGGGGGTTGAGAGGTCACTTGTGGGAAAAGAGGCGATTTTTGGGAAATGGGATTGGTTTTTATAGATCATTTATAGTGAATCAGAGTAAGTGAGATTAGCGAAAGAGTGTGCGAAAATAAGAGGTTCAGACGTTTCTGTAGTTTTTTCTTCCAGAATTAAATATTTGAAGTTTACTATTTTTGCTCATAAATCCTTCCTAAGATGCTTAAGAAGCGTTTCTCAAAGGCCTCTTCGTCTTGAGACCTTCTTGGAAATCGCTATGCTCCTTTAAATAAAAAAACTTTGGTTAGATTTTCTAAAAAAACATTTCTTTTCATGGACACCAGGGTTCATTTTTCTTAGGATCCTTTTTATGGAAGACTAAAACTATGAAAAAGCCTCTAAAAACCCACTTTATACTTGACGACCGGCGACATTTTCTCAATCAGTTCGTTATTCCTCTTGATTTGTTCGGCAATAGCCGCTCTGTTCATCCTTTCATCATCGAAACTTGTTCGTTGATCCTAAAAAGTCCTTAATTCAGTCCCAGGTGTTGGAAAATCGCGAAAAAATTGTGTAAAAATAATCAGAGGGCGTTCAAAAAAGTGGCCTTTTTTTAAAAATCTTTCTACGATTTGAAATTTTGAAATTTTTTTGAATTGTTCGGTGGTTAGTAGAATGGTTTAAAGCCGCGGAGCTTAAAATCGATTTTTCAAGAAAATTTCCTTGAGACTCACGTGATAACCACTAAAACTCTGTTCCGAAAGCCTTGAATTATGCGGAACTGGTTCCGATTGTCGTCTTTTCACAGCCGAAAGTGAATATCTATTAATCTGCGCTGGAAATTTTCAAACTTCTTTACTTCTTTCTGAGAAAAAAAATGAACCTGGAACGTACTCGGCGTCGTCGGACATCATTTTTGAATAAAATAGGAAATCGAAGAAAAAAATGGTTGATAACGCCAGGCTGGGGGTGGCTTATCAAACTGTCAGAAAAAAGCGTTCTGATGGAACTTGACTTTTTGGACGATAGATAAAGAGAATTCAAGGATGACAAGTTTCAGATCGGGTCGAATGAGCAGCAAAAAGTGTTCAATAGTTTGCCATTGACGGCTTTTCTACAGCCAAATGATGATCCCGGTGATGTGCTGGCCTCACTCATCAGGTTGTTGGTGAGTTTGAAGGATGAATTTATCTGTTTGGATTGAGTAAGACATATTATAAACGATGAGAGTTTTTCACGCTTCCAAACACAAAAAAAAGCTACCGTAAACCTAGAAATCTTTGCGCTTTCGCTGCGAGATGCTTCAAAAAACGCTGATAAGGTATCCCGCGAGAATTTTTTCACGTTTCCCTAGATTTTTGATTACGATCACGTTTCCTGTTGATAAAATTATTCATTCACACCGAATAAATAGTAAATTATATTGTAAATTGAAGTAAAGAAGTAAAAGATTTGCACTGATGAGAAAATTTGAGCTGGCGCCAAAAACACAGTTAAAAGTCTAGATAAAGTTTGCCATTTTTTCGTCCAACTACAATTCCATTTAAATTTTCAATATTTCTTATTTGTAATAGGAGAACAATGACATCTACTCGAACCGAGTTGTGAACGGCGAAGGGGCCGTCGTGTTCGTGTTCGTCAATTCGGACTGCCTGAAGTTCTGTCAGAGCAGGAGGTTGATGATGAACAGCGGCGACACGGCGTCGATCCTCGACCAGGGCAACTTCATCGTCCGCTACTTGTACATGGCCAACGATAACGCCCAATTGCGTTAGTTTTCTTGTACCCTGAAGAAAAATGATTGTATAGCCGTTTCCGTTTCTAGGTTGTCACGATTTTACGCCGAACTACATAACTCTTCCCTTTGATACACGTGGCCTGTCTCTGTGCATGCGCCTTTAAAATAACGGAAATCTCTAGGCGATCTCAAAGGCGCATGAACGAAGATAGGCCGCGCGTTTAGAAGATAAATGCTCGGAATGGTCTGGGAAAGCAAAGTTGCTCCACGGCGAATAAACCACAAAAATTTTTTTTCGATGTTTATTTTTCCATGAGTTTTATCATATTTTTATGCTTTAAAAAGCTACTTATACGTATAGAAAAATTGATGATACGGTTGGTTTGAAGTTATTCGACGCCTAAATTCAAATTTTACTTCCGATATTTATGGTGTTATCACTTTTTGAATATCTGGAAAAAAGCTAAAAAATTAGAAAAGATGTAAAATGCATTTTCTATTATCATTAAAAAGGATCTTTTTAAGACTATTTTTATTTACATTGGAAATGGTTTGTTGGATTTTGAAACAAGTTTCACCTTTTTCTCCGTTGACAGTTTTTTCGCACAAGTATTTTTATTCTATTTTTTTTCAGCCTGCCTGCAGTTGCTGTTCACGGACTGCACAAAATGGTCGTCGGCTCTCTGTGATATGAATATTTATGGCAATGGCCCGAATATCACTTCACTTTCTAATGCCGCGAATTCTGCAGTCACTTGTGCTGCGGACAACGGTGGATTGAATACTACTGGTTGGATTGAAACGAAAAAATAACAAAAGAGGTTTTTTTTCAGGCAGGATATTGATAATTGTCCTCCCGTGCTTCTTTATCGCAGTGATTATTATTATCGCCATGTGCCTTCGGTACAAGAAAAGTGTACAGCGGCTGAGAATGCAGATTTTCGGAACTCAGTTCGTTTTTTCTCTGTTTAAAAATCTTGGCAAAAATGGTTCGGTTCCATTTCATTGTCTTATGCTTTATGAAGGGAATTTTTGTCTTTTCTTGAAAAAAAAAGTTTACATTACGTGTTTACGTGTTAGGTCAAAGATTTAAGGACTGTGGGTTAACAAAAAAAATGAAAAATGAAATGAAAATGGTTTTTCATTCAATTATCAGACATTATAAGCTAATTTAAATGAAAAACGGATAGTTAGGGAAAAATTTAAAAAAAAAGTGATTTTATTTTTGGTAATTTTCAATAATTTTCAATTTTTACGATGCTTTTTATACTTTCAAAGACTCTAGCGATATGATTCCAACAAAATTTTTTTGTAAAATTATTCGAAAAAAATAATTTTTTTCATAACTTTCTGTTCATGAATCACGTCCTGATAATCATGAAAAAAATTTTTTTAAGTTATTATTTTTTTGAACCTTTTTTTGGTGATAATTTTTGAAAGAAAGCCATTCAATATAAAAAAATTTGACCTGAAATTATGAACGATTTTTTTAAAAAGAATATTATTGATATCAAGTGTTTATTTGTAACCAATAGAATTTTTTTAAGATTACTCGGCGAGCGAGCAAAGAAAGATCAGGCGAAAAACCTCTATACGGACTTGTTATTGGCGGTGGCTTCGAAGAAAGACGATTGGGAGATCGAACCGAGGGATTTGACGATTTTGCACGATTCTTTGCTGGGCAGTGGCGCTTTTTCCAACGTCTACAAAGGGACTTTGGCAGGTAAGGATGTAATATTTGAGTTCTAGATTGATAAAAAGAAAATTGAATTTTTTTTTTTAGGTCTTCCGATCATTGCATGTATGAAAATGGAGAAAGGAAAAAGGAAAATTATTGATAAACACAAAAGTTAGAATCAAATTGGATAGGCTGGATAAAAAGTTCACTTTCAAATGAATATATGAATAATTCAAATGAACTGAAACTTTAAAGCTCGAGCCTTTTTTTTCTTGTTTTAAAATGAATTTTTTAAAAAAGGATTCATAGGAAATATTGATGGTGAGAATTTTGAAGCAACAGCAACTTTTTTGAGACGCTGAAAATCAAAGTTTGTGAAATTTTCGTCTTTACATCCATAAAAATTTCTTTGAAAACGACGAAAATTCCCGATTTTAGAGCGGTATAATGGTTTTAGGTGCATTATGGCGTTTTTATTTTAAAGATTTTGGATAAAGTTCGCCGAGGAATTTTCGGAAAACATCACTGTTTCTAATAGGTTCTGATTAAACATTATGTAACAGTTCCCAAAAATGAAACAAAAAGAAACTTTAGGAACTGAGCCAATTGGACGAATTTTCCAGGAAGAATCCCCGTCCTGACGGTCAATCCGAACCTGAACCTTGTCATGGACTCGTATTCGACCGGAAGTACTGTGGTGGCCGTGAAAAAGCTCCCAAGCCATGCCGACGACTCGAATCGCTTGGAATCTTTCCAAGAAATCGAGTTCATGAAGCAGTTGGGCTATCACGCTCATGTCGTCAGGTTGGAGCTCATTTTTTGGAGAAATCAGAAAATCTGTAAAGGGTGTCCCTGTCACTTGAAAAAAAAATAGGAATAAAAGCTACCGTAAGATTATTTCCATGACTGAAACGAGAAAAATTGATTGATTGATTGATAAATTTATTTATTGATTGAACGATTGAACAAAGCTATCTTGTCAAATTTGCTGCTGACATGCGTTAAAATTTGGGAAAAAAATTACTTCGATTTAGATTTGTTTCGATTTAATGTAATTTAACTAAGTTTGTAGTTCTGATCTCAATTTTTAACTAAGTTTCTCTCTTCCAACCTTATTCAAAGAGATCTTTTCCTTTCTAAGGGAACACATTTTGAAGAAATGGCTTACAAGGCACTAGGAAAGTTTCGTTGCCGCTTTGAACTTTTTTTTCGAGTTCAACGCTAATTCCGATATTTTTCAAGCATGCTCGGATGTGTGAGCAATCCCATTGATCCGCTGATCGTCGTCGAATATTGTGCCCATGGAGATCTTCTCAAATTCATCCGAAAGCATAAGGATCATTTATTAATGGTTTCCGACCTTTTCTCATCTGATAAGGACCTCTAAAGTTTAGGATCGGGACGACGTCTGCCCGATCGATGTGGATTTGTGCCTCCGAATGAAGAATTTGATCTCGTTCGCTTGGCAAATCGCCGACGGGATGGTCTACCTTTCGTCGAAGAATTTCATTCATCGAGACCTTGCCGCCAGAAATGTTCTCATCACAAATACGCTAGTGGCCAAGGTAAGAAAAATGAATGGAAAAAAAATATTCTGGCCGGAAAAAGGCCAACTTTCTCGGTTCTTTATCTTAAAAGACTGGTAATGTGGGGTATATCCCGTTTCACGCCAGTTGTCGCAATTTTTATTTGCCTCCGAGCGTGTGACTTGTCACTGTGCATGCGCCTTTAATTTAGACTTTAGGTTAAAGGCGCATACATAGAGGTAGGCTGCGCGCATCGGCAGGAAAAGTTACTTAGCCCTTGAAAATTCAGTAATTTATTTGACAAATCGCTATCCTATTTATTATGATGATTATTTCCTTCCTTGAGATGAAATTTTGAGAATCGGCGTTTTTTCAGTATGTCCATTTTCATGTAGACTTGCTCTTTTAAACACTGCTTTAAACGGAAATATGTTCTTTTTTCTAAATTTTACGGTATTTTGACTCACATTTTTTGAACCACATTTAAATATAGTTTGTGTGTTGAAATTTCACGGAACGACATTCCGCTGTTCCGCTGCGTGCGTTCGCGAAGCGTCTTTCGAATCTAGGTCACGCTTTCAATTGATGGTTATTGCTGTGGGAGCATATGAAAGTAGAGTACCTTAATAAAAGGGAAAAATTAAAAGAGCGACCAAGGTTCGCAAAGGCGCTCAGCGGCACAGCGGAATGTCGTTCGTTGAAATTTCAAATCGTGGTACACAGGCTACAATCTTTCCTTCCGACCTATGAACAAGCATCTAACGAAAAATGTTTCTTGGGACGATTTTTTTCCTGTATTCGATCTTTTTTTTCAGATTAATTTTGTCGTTTTTCATTCAGATTAGCGATTTTGGATTATGCCGTCAACTCAGCACCAGTTTGTACACATCCCGAGGCGGACGACTGCCGATAAAATGGATGGCCATCGAATCTTTAAAGTACTACGAGTTCACCAGCAGCAGTGATGTGTGAGTTGTCATGACGTCATTCGAAATCGCTCTGTGAGTGGCTCGCTCTCTGATTGGTTCACCAGGCCATTAGAGGCGGAGCTTGACGCCTTGACGTTTAAAATCTGAACATTACGCACAAACTGTCATTCAAAGAATAGATATAGTTGATTCACGGCTGGCTTGAGCCATCGAGAATGGGTCCTGACACGAAAAAAAAGAGTGCCTGGTTGATGGGGAGCGCAGGCAGACCACATCTTTTTTCGTTCCTAATGGACCAAAATTTTACTTTTTCAGTTGGTCCTTTGCCATTCTTCTCTTCGAACTTTTTTCCCTGGGAGAAAGTCCCTATCCGGCCATCCAACCGACGGATATGATCTCTCACCTGGAAGGTGGCAATAGGTTACCGCAACCGGAGAAATGTCCCAATGAAGTGTGAGTTTTAAAGAAAAATAGGAGATTATGTTGTAAAAGCCGTTTTTGAAGTGATTTTGAGAAATTCGAAATTATCTCTGACCCTTCGAATTTTTCTGATGGCCATTTTGAGTATCCCGGAATTATTCCGGACGCGAAAAAAAAACGCAAAGCTTTTGAATACCGTTAATTTGTGACTTTTAATCGGAAAAATCCTTCAAAGTGATTTTTTCAAGGTATGCGATCATGGAAAATTGTTGGAATGTACTCCCAGCCGAAAGGACGACCTTTCCAAGGGTAAAACTTTCAATTTTTTTGTTGTTTTGATGGTTTTTATTTGTAATATTATGACCAAAAAAGGCTTTCTACCCCATGAGCCGTTCCCTTACAACTACAAAAATGATTGAAAGATGAAATTGAGAAACTTTTTAGAGGGGATCTTATCTCATTCAAGGTTTTTGAAGTTTGAAATGCTGAAAATTCGGTTTTGAAAGCGGTTTTAATAGAGTTATTCCATTTTGGAGATTAGAAAGCATCAAAAAAAAGAAGGAAATAAAAAATGAATAAAAAACACAAATTTGTGCATCAAAAGTCAAATTTTCTGCAGCTACGCGACGATCTCACCACATTACTGAACTCGGACGACGAGAACTACGGCTACATCACGCTGAGGAACCCGGCGAACATGCCGAAAATGTCGCCGGAGTCGATCCATCGCCAAATCAGCAAACAAGACGTCGAACTGCAGTCCCTGGGACGCGTCAGCTCGGTTGTTTCCGAGTTTGAACATAAATATGACATTGTACCCGAGGATGAAGGTCAATGAGGTCTCTGGCATCTTAAATATTGATTTTGGTTTCTTAAAAGTTTCTGGTTTCATTCACCGATAGCTTGTCACACATTGAGTCTATTTTATTGCTTTTATTTTTTTCTTGTAGGTCAAACCCCTGAAAGTACAGTAATCCTTTATTTATTTTTCATATGTTTTGTTAACTTTCCAAGCTTTTTCTTCGCGTTTCAATGTACCTTATCGTTCCATTCTTTTCAGTTTAAATTTTCTATCCTTTTAATTATATCGATTAGACTTTTTAACCTTTCATCATGGAAAATGAGCTTTTTTGTTTTATTTCTGAACTTTTTGGCTTATTTTTTCTTCTAATTTTGGATTTTAATCCTGATTTTTTGAAGCTCATTCTTTGATACGAGTCTCTGTGATCTCTGCATTTTTTTAAACTTGAATATTTGTTTTTGATACAATTTAATAAATGTATTCGCACTAGTTTAGTTTTTAGAGAATATTTTTGAAATCGGAGGTAGGAAAGCCGACACGAAGGATCAGTTAAATGACCACTTTAGTGTTCTCTCGACAAACTTTGTTTTTTTTTTCATTATCGTTTCAAAATGCCCTGCACCATCGTAGTACTATGGCACGCCTGTTGGCCAGCGCCTACAAGGGAGACTGCCTGGCGCAGTGCCAGCACGCTCGACGTTTGCCTGATAGGTCGCGCGTTCGACACCCTTGCGCGACGAGCGGAGTTTTGCTGACGATGATAGAACCTTGTGCAATGTCCGAGGCTTTGGCTTGAAGGCATGGTCTGAACAAGACCGAACCCAATGTCGTCACCTCAGCCATGTGATGGATGCTTTGCACGTCGACTGAGTCACACTTTTTGTCTTTTTTCGTTTTTTTCGAGACTATAATGAAAATAAATTGATAAAATCATCGAAAACGGGAAAAAAAATTGGATCTGGAAGGATCAAAATATGGAGATATCAGTGAAATATTTAAAACATTTATGTAATTTTAAAATTTTTGATGAACTCTTGGAAGCGCATGTGTTGATTTCATAAAAAAATTAGATTTTTTTCATTCTTATATGAACTTTCTTTTTTTAAACGATTGCTCTTGTAGATCGTCTCATTAAATATTTAAAATAAAACGGATTTATTTGGTTGAATTTCTATCAATGAAACAAATTCATCACAAATTTCGATTACGAAGCCCAATCGTAGTAATTGTTTTCTTTTCTTTCTTCCCAGACCGTCAAATTCCTGAGAAATTGTTTCCTGTAAACTTTCGTTTCGCGCTGATCTGATCGGAGATAACATAACATTTCTAATCATTTTGTCACGTTTTTTTGCCGCGTTTCCTCGTAGATACGGCTTGTACGATTTTTTTTTAGCTTTCTTTTTTCCAAATATTCTCTTTCTCTCTTTGAAATTTTTTACGGTTTTAAAGCGTACTATATAGTTTAGCATAATTAATAAAGCTGAGAGCTGTTTTCATTTTTATTTAAGTCATCGAAACGTTTTTCTCCTCTAGAGTGATTAAAGTAATCAATTTTGAAAGCGCTACAACTGAACAGAAAGTTACAGTAGTCAAAGTGTCGTAAATTTCAACGCCTTCTGTGCATTCGACGCCCATCGTGGAATTTTTTATTTTTTCATTTGTTTTCATTTTTTTTATGTTTTTGTTCTGTTCCCGGTTTTAAATCCGTATATAGTTTGTCCAAAAATTTTTTATACGGTTTTGGAAGTCTTGAATAGCTTAATAATCGTTCTTCACTTGAAGAATTTCAGAAAATCTTAAACCCCGCGAAACGGATTTTTTGCAAGCTTTTGCAATTATTGGTTGGTCAAATTTTCTTGGGTAAACTCGTTACTGAACATAGTAGTTTTGCAATTTTTTCTTTTTTTCAATAGTAATTGCGTGACTTGAAATTACTCTGTTCGGAAGATTTTCACGCCATTTCTCGTTCTGCTCATTTCCTTTTTTCAGAGGGTACCGATCGGCTCAGAAAAAGGATGGCCGAAGATTCCAACATATCGGATGTTTTGAGAAACACTTGGATGATGAGCGATGGGTATTTTTGGTAGAATATCAGTTTTTCAATTTTTTGCTTCAAGTTCTGAAGGAAAACCCACTGGAAATGATCTCGACTTGGATTTGACGCATGTGACAGACGAGTGTCCGGAGAATGAGTTAGTTTTTGACAAGAGATTGGAAATTTCATCGAATTTTTCAGTGTTACCTTGGCAGGTACTGCAGGTTATACGCCAGGTTTGTTGACTGATTATTTTGAATGAAATTGTCCGTAAAAGTACTTTAAAATGGATTTGTATTGTATTTTTTTAACGCGTTTGACAAATTATTCCAGCTCCTGCTCTATTTTTTCAGCTGTATTAATTTACTAATTTTTTTTAATGCATAATTTTCCATTAATTCTTTATCAAACTCTCGTGAAGATTTTTGAATTGAGTCATGTCATTTCGAAACTTAGAATTATAGAAATCGTGATCTTGGTGTTCTTGAAAATAATTTCGATTTTTCCAGAAGACTCCTTCGGTCAAGCGACGAGTATTCCCACGCCGACGGTATTTCTTTGCACTTCGAGCCAAAAATAATGGCCTTTTTGATGACCCTGTGCTTGTAGAATAACGTGATGGGAATGTTCAACGTGCTGCCCCAACATTACGCCTCGCAACCCAATCCCTTCCACGACTCTTCTGGTCTTTTTTTGTTTTGTTTCTCTCGGGTTTTACAAGAATGGTCATTTTCCTTTTTCCTTGAAATTTAGTCAGTAAACTCCTTGATGTACCTCGTGAGGATCCTGGAAGTCTCAACCTGCACAATTTTCTAGTTTTTGAGAAAGGAGACCTGGAAGTCGAAGGAAGCCTTCAAAAATCGGAAAATAGGCTTACTTTGGGCGTCAAGCGCCTATTTCTTGAAAACTAGGAACTTTTCCAGATTTATACTTTCAGAATCTTCCCTTTTGTTTCATCGAAAAGTTTTTCGGACAAATCCCAGCAAAATTCTCAACCGCCTAGGGAAATGACCGTCCTTGTTATTGGTTTGAGCGTTGAAGTTTGGGTTACTGTATGTTTTCCCCTTATCATGCCCTTTCTTTGAAATTTCATGGATCATTTCAATATTTCTTTATCACAGGACAGTGGTTATATTGAAGAAGATTTATCTCAATCAAGTCTGAAAAAAAACAAGAAAAATATTTGAGAACAGGCTTGAACTTCACGGAAACCATTTCGAAGTACCCTTAACTTTAAAAAAAATTATTCTTGTCTTGTAGTCAAGTTATAACTCCTTGAAGTACAGAAAACTCTCAAAATGCTCATTTTCGCATTAAATTTGTTAGCTTTTGAACTGAGAGAGAAATATTAGAATAAAGATTTAGTGCCCTTTGTGTTGAAAAAAGATTTTTAGTTACTTTGAAGCTTTCTTTTTTTACCCACTGCTTTGCTTATCGTCCCGGGGTTTTTTTTCTCTAAAATAAACAGGTCCTTTTAGATTTTTTGAACGGATGACTGGTGAATTTTGATAAAATTTGAGAAAATATTTTTTTTTCTCATTTCACTGTTAACGTGTCATCAATAGAGTTTCATTGAAAGTATTTTTTTAACCGAAATTTTCGCCAATTTTCTTGATTATTCAATGACCTTTTGGTGATTTATTTTCAGAATTTCTCGTGCCTCGCAGAACCGTCTCGGTGCAGCAGCCGACTTTTACCGGCAGTGCCATTTTTTTGAATTCTGAAAAGGTGTTTTTTTCTTTTTGATTTCCTGTTCTTCCCCGTTTTATTTTTACTTCTAGACGATTCTTTAAATATTTTCCATGTTCAGTCTACTCCAGAATCACTGCATAAATATCAACAAGGAATTCTTTTCCAGGAACCAATTTCCTGCCATTCACAGCCGCAATTCCTTCGTGGAAACCTTGAAGCTGGTTCGAATGCAAAAAGTGAGGAGACAAATTTTATAAAATTTGGATTTAGTAGGAAACTATGATTTTTAGTTGTAATCCATTGAATTTTGTCTTTTCTCCTGATTTTTGGGAAAATCTTAGTTCAGAGAGTGTTGTTCTAACTCTATACTTTAAGGGCGACTTGGACCTATTTTACCTGATTTTTTCAAGTTTTTTAAATTTTTAGAACTTTTTCTGTTGTTCTTTGCTCATAGGGGAAATTTTCAAACCCATTTTTCTAGTTTTTTGACCCGAAGGCCTAATTTAGAAGTTTTTGATCCCAAATTTTTCATTCTATATTTTCTTCTCTTTGCCTGAATTTGATGGATTTTTTCAAAATTTTCATTCCTCTTTTTTTTGAGATTTTTTTCCTTATTTTTTCTCCACTTTTCTTCAATTTTCAGGTCATCAAGGCCCCTTGAACAGCGCCGTCGCAGAAAAACTCCGTGAAAAGTTGACGGCCCGAATGCGGGTAAGGTATCAATCGAACGGTGGTTTGTTTCAGAGAAGGAAAAAAAAGATCTCGTGATGTCGCGATTTGTTTAAAACATGTAGTCGCGTCATTTGCGTCAGACGGTCGATATACTTTGGTTGAAGTGAAGAAATACGATTTGAATGTGGTTTTGGTTTCAATTAGGTTTCAAAATTTTCAATTTTCAAATAAAACGCCTGAAGAACCTTTCCATTGCAAAACTTCACAGTTTCTGGAAAGTTGTGGTTAATGACAAATATGGGAAGGTTTGAAAGATTTTTTTACTTTTTTCAGAAAATGTACCAATATTTTTCTGGGATCTTTATAACAATTAAACTTCAAAAACTTTGGTTTCCATAGTTTAAAAATTATTTCAATGGATGATGTGAAAAAAATAACTTGTAGGGCTTTTTTTCTTATTTTTTTGAAGATTATTAATTTTTTTAGGACCACTTTTTTTAAACATTTTTAGTCTGTTTCAAGTATATATAATAAGAATTTTGATTGAAAAACGCGTATTTTTTTCTCATAAAAAAATTAAAAAAATAAGTCCTTCTCAACGGAAAATTGTCCTTTTAAACTGGAAAAATACAGTAGTCGAGGTCATTTATGATTGATATTGAAAAAAACCATTTTAACGATTTAAATTTTTCGGAAGATTAAAAAAACCAGGAAAGTTTATTAAAGAGTTCACTGAAGAGAAGAGCCTTTTCAGAAACCGTATCTATTTTTTTTTCAACCAAGGATCCTTGTTTCATTTCCGCACGAAGTTAATTTTTAAAAAAATATCTGTTTTTCAATGTTTTTGACATTTGTCTCTTTTACCTTTTACTGAAATTTCTTACCAGCGGACTTTTGGCCCCTAGAAAAAACATTCTGAAAAATACAGAACTTCAAGATTTATTAAGGAAAAAATTGAAAAACTGTTGCGTAATCACTTTGATCTTCATATTAGTTCTCTCCCTTTTTTTTTTCCGAGTCTGACGAAGTCGATACATATTCAGCAACAAAACGAATGTTCTTCCGAGACGCCGCCACTACAAATGCAGCAGCAGCAGCAGTTTGGGTGAGTTGCGCGGCGGGAAAAAGACGCCGAAAACGAATGATAAACGCCTTTTTTCCCCTTTTCAGAAGACACACGTCGTTCCGGCCGCAAAACGAATTCGGTGACCGCAAGCCGCTACGTGGTGCGTTTGTGTGTGGAGAAGGAAAAAAAATGTCGTTCAAACGTTGAGAATAAAAAAAAAAAAATCTTTTTTTATAATTGCTAAGAAAAAAGTAATTCGTTCCAAAATTTTATCGTCTTCTGTAGTTTTCACGAAAAAAGCAGTTCATTCAAAAAAGTTATCGTTTTCATAGTTGCAACAAAAATTTATTCAAAAAAAGGTAGTTTATTTAAAACCGCTACGTGGTGCGTTTGTGTGTGTAAAATGAGAAAACCACCAAATTTGTTTTTTTAAAACGTTGAAGCGCTTCTGGAATATATATTTTAAGACAAAGTAAAGAAAGTGTGAAGAAAATATATAGAAGTTCAATAATGAAAGAAAGGTTTTTTCATAGTTGCTTCACAAAAAAGGCCACTATTCTTTTATCTTTTTTTAAGAGAAAAAAAGAGTGTAAGTAAAATTCAAATTTTTTTACTTTTTTTAGGATTTCATTTTTGTTTTTTTCTAAGAAACAAAAGGCAAAGTAATAGAGCGTGAAGGACTCTCTTTAGTTTAAATTTAGGCTGGAATCGATTTTTTTGTGCCATTCAAGTAGTCTCAATCAATAAATTAGTTTCAAAAAGTGTTTAATAGGCAAGAAAAATGAGTTTCCATTCAAAGAAAGCACGAAAATTATCATTTTTTTCTCAGTTTAAAAGTATGATAAAAAAACTCCCTAATGATTTCAATAAAGAACCGACGTAGTCAGTCATTTTTTGTCACTGTATAATAAAAAAAGAAACAACAGATATTAGATCTATTGATAAAAAAATGGCTTGAAATTGACTGTAGAGCTTTTTTTCAGAGTAAATTTTTGTAATTTTGAGGGCGATAACCTATTTTTGAAAGCTGATTTCAGCTGCATAACAATAAAAGTTAACAAGGAAGAAAATTTTGGTGATAAAATGTGCTAATTTCGTTAAATTTCGTTAAAAAATGAGTTTTTCGAACTAAAGTTTAATAATTTAACTTTTTTTTGTTTCGACACGATTCAAAGAAAGTTTTGAAAATTAACGAATTTTTCATTTATTTTAGTCTATTTTTCAAGAATATTGTATTAGAAGGAGAAGTATGAAGCTGGTTAAAAACTAAAAAGTCATTTTATAAGAGAAAATTTTTTGAAGTTTTAAAGTACTGCCTTGAAAAAAAGAACAATATGAAGCTGATTAGAAAGTTCGGTTTTCAGAAGGCTTGAAGACGGAGGCAAAGCCCCTATCATACGAGCAGGAAACGGCGTTGGCGGCGGCGGGAGAAGATGGATCGGGGGAAGACGAATTGGACGTGGTTGAGGACGGAGAATTGCGGAGCAGCAGCAACGAGATGGAGGAGGTGGAGGATGAGGAGGAGGAGGAGGCTGCAGTGGCACGAGTGAAAGTGGAGAGAACGATTGGCGGCGGCGGCTCTGGGCGACTCGCTGCGTCTCCGCCCGCGGCGACGGCAGGGTCCCTCCACCGCCAACAGCAGCAGCAGCAGCGACCATCGCCGCAGCAGCAGTCGCCCGCTTTGCATGCGCAAAGTCCCGTCGCCTCCCCCTCTCGACAACAACAACAGCCGCAGTCGCAGCAGCCGCAGAACGTCGGCGGTGTGACCCTTGAGGAGTTGCTCCAGCAACCCACCACCAACACCACCACGACTTCTGCCCAAGCCATGCAGTTCTACGCGAGCATGCATCAGCAGCCGCCCCCTCAAAGAGAGACCCCACCGTTTTCCCAGGTAATTTGTTCGGTCAGGTGTGAGGATTTGAATGGTTGGGTAAGCATAGAAAGTAATTAGATATTTTTTGATTCTCTTAGGAAGTTAATGACGGCTTTTTTTGTGTATAGGTTTCCTTGTTGAACTTTTTCTCCGCGGTAAATTGTTTGGAATCGGTCGAGTGTGAGAATTTGAATGGTTGGGTAAGCATAGGAAGTGATTACATTTTTATATTCGCTTAGCAGATTAATTGGTTGTTTTATTGTCAACGGAATGAGTTCATTTGTTGGACTTTTTTGCGGTAAATTGTTTGGAAGGTGTGAGGATTTTGATGGTTGGGTAGGTTTCGGAGGTGATTAGAAGTTTTTTTGATTAGTTTACCAGATTAATGACTGATTTTTGTCAATTTTTTGGATGTATAGGTTTCCTTCTTGGACTTGTCTTTCGGTAATTTATTTGGAATCGCTCAAGTGTGAGGATTTGGATGGTTTGCTAGGTTTTGGAGGTGATTACAACTTTTTTGGTTGTTCAACAGATTAATGACTGTTTTTTTGTCAACCTGAATAGGTTTTATTGTTGGAGTCAATTAAGTTTAGTGTTTGAAGGGTCGGTTTTCGAGTTGAGCATGTTTCACAGGTGATTGAAAATTTTAGGATTTGGTTATAAAGTTTATGACTGTTTTTTATTCAAGTTTAGGTCTAAATACATTTTTTTTTTGGACGTCTCTCCAGTTAAATTATCTGGATTCGGTGTGTGTGTGTTTTTTTTTTTGGCTCAATTAGGAAATTAATGACGGCGTTTTCGTCAAGTGTAGGTCTGAATAAGTTTCTTTGTGGAATTTTTATAGGTAATTTCATTGGAATTGCTCGAGTGTGAGGACTTGGATGGTTGAGTAGGTTTCGGAGATGTTAAGATTTTTTTTGGTTTGTTTAGAAAATTAATGACGGCGTTTTCGTCAAGTGTAGGTCTGAATAGTTTTTAATTTGTTTGGAATCGGTCGGGTTTGAGGATTTGGATAGTTGGGTTGGTTTCGGAGATGATCAGACCTTTTTTGATTGGATTTCTTCATGAGGATTTTTCTGAGAAACTAGGAAAGTTAGAAATGTAGTTTTTTAACCGCAACAATTCGGAGCCTCCCCAAAAGGAGACGCTACACTTTTCCAGGTGACTTGCTTGGAATAAGTCAGCTGTGAACAGTTTGGATGATTGGGTAGGTGTCCGAGGTGTTTAGATTATTTTTTGATGTGTTAAGGAAGTTAATGAACGCTTTTTCTGTCAATTTTTGGCCTGGATAAGTTTTCTTTGATGAATTGTATAGAATGGGATAGTTTAATAGGTTTCAAGAAAGTGAGTGGCTGTTTTTCTGTGAGCTCAATAGGTTTTTTTTTGTTTGGAGGAAGTTTATAGAGTTAGTTGCTTAAAAAATCGGGTTTTTTGTAAGTTCTGGAGTTTCGGCCTTGTTTTCTGATTTGGTTACGTTTTGAAAACTTTTCTCAATCTTTTTCTTGTAGAATGGGAAAATTAATATGTAAATGAGGCATTTTTTTTTCTCAGAAAGCTGATTGATGTCATTGGAGGGGGAAAAATTGATTTTTGGAATTATTAGCCTTTTTGAGACTTAAATAGGGACCGCAAGCCATTTCTTCAGAACGATTCAAAAAATATGTTTTTCACATTGTTCGATAGAGGAGACTGTCCATTTTCATAATCCGTTTAGCTTTTGAAAAAAGCTTCACTAAGAAAAAAGTTATGGCCAAAAAACGAGCGCGCGCGGCGTACAACTGGAGGCAAAAATCTCACGGTTTACCCGCTGCCGCACGCTTTTTAAAATGTTTTTTTGCGCGTTTCTGGACCGTTTTTTTAAATCGGTTTTCTGTTTTGAGAGGTTGTCCGAACTGAGCCTCATGTTTTTGGTTTGAATCTTTTGTACAATCCTCATAAGAATTTTTTTGATAAAATATCAAAAAAACTACCTAGAAAAAAAGGTCAAAGGGATTTTTTTCAGCTTATTTTTTTCTTTTTTTCTACTCAGAAAAAAATTATTATCATTCGATTTGGAAAAAAAGAAAAAAATGAAAAAAATAATGTTATTTCGAAATAAAAACAGGAAAAAGTGCAATTTGACTCCGAAAAAAACGGCTCCTGCGACATTTAAAAGGGCGCATCGGTGTTTTTATGCAAACACTGCTACGGACGCTTGCACGAAATCTTCCGAAATTTCAAAAAAATTGCCATTTTTTTCGAGGTTTTTCAAAGCCGTTATTTTTTTCGCGTCGATCGATTTTTTTCATAATTTTTTTCATTGATAGAATTTTTGAACGCTTAATAACATAATCAAAAAAATATAGACGCGATCCTATTCTCTCATGCGTCAACGAGGCAGGCGAAAAAAGGAGGTTTTGGTAAAACTCAAATATAATTTGATTCGCTGTCCCAATAATTATTTTTCATTTTGAATTGTTATTTTTTTGGACACACTGTTAGTTTTTAAATCAAATAAAAAGTATACCATGTCGCTGAAATTTTTTTCGCATTTCAGCTTCAAAGTTTGGTGTCACTTTACAAGCTTTAATATTTTTTTCGCGTCGGTAGATTTTTTTATTTTTCACTCAAAAAAAATAAAGAAAGTGTTAATGTATAACATACTTAAAATTTAGAAGCGTTCCTCACTTGCTTTTTCTGAAACGCGACGATTTTTGTGAAACTTGTCAGTTTTTTTCGTGTTAAATCTTACTTTTTTTCGCTTATTTTTTTGAAAAAAATACATAGTTTAAAAAAAATATTCAGTCTTGTAGAGCGTTGTCGATTACATAGATTAACAGAAACAGTTCATTTTTAAAGTGGGACTTTAGCTAGTATAAACGCCTCAAAACCGTTTTTGCAACAAAAAAATCGTCATTTTGGTGGCGTGAAGGGGCGGGGCTTTGCGCCCCCTAGACTTAAAGCTCTTTTTTGACTTCAATTAGTTTTCGATAGACTATTTGGTGATTAGGACGGTTTAGAGTGTTGATTTAAGTTTTTTGGATGTTTTTGAAGCGGACACCGTAGATTGGAATAGGTTTTTCAAGATTTTCTATAGCGTTTCGACTAATAGCGATTTCAAAAAAAGCTTTTTTTGCAGTTTGAGCTCCTGAAATTCATTCAGATTTGGTCAATTCATTCAGATTTGGTCAGTCAGGTTAGCTTATCCGTGTTTGTAGTTTTTTTTTTCTTTTATCATATCTAACTTTTTTTTTCCAATATCGCGTGTAGTTTTGTGGTCTCCTGTATGTTTTCGCCTTTTTTGGAGCGAAGTTAGTCTTTTTCTCACTTTTTGCCCTCCGTCTAGCGTCTTTTATTAGGCAATCAGATGTCGGCTTTTTTCCCCTAGAAACTGAAAAAAAAATGCGTTTCTGATTTTTCTAGTGTCTAGACCTTGAACGTCTCCCAAGCGTTCTACGCAATATGGTCGCATAGATTTGTTGCGATTTTTCTCCCTTTCAGCCTTCCACAACCTTGAAATCGTTGTCGCTCTTCGTCACAAGGTTGTTTCCTCCCCTTGTCATGGCCCTCGGTCGGGAACGCATAGTTTACTGGTTTTTTCCCTTCTCTTCTCGTTCAGAGATATCGATTGCGGTTTCATGGAGAAATAAGGATGTGAATTTGGAGAGGAAATGGGTAATAAAAAAGAAGGCCTGGAAAAGGTGTAATGTCACACCTTTAAGGAGTGTGTGTTAAATGAGCTGAATAGGTTTGAAGAAAGTCGTTTAAATTAAACAAAACAGTTACATGAAATTCATCATGGGAAGCATCTTTATCTGGCCATTATTGCGTAATTTTTGGGTCTCTTCTCCTATTTTTGATCCTTTCTTTTTGAGAATCAAGAAAATCGGAAAATCATAGCTAAAAGATCAAACATACGACTTCAAATCTAGAATTAGTTATAGAATGTCAGTCTGCTTGATGTTTTGATTCTTGGCACGTTTTTGGGATTTGCGCTAGAATGGAGAATGGAATAAGATAGCTGTATGAAATTCTCAAAAATCACACGATAATTTTTTTCTAAATGGAGCAAAAATCCTTCAAAAAGGGCTATGTGGAAGATTTTCTGGCACGAAATGAACAAATTTTTTTTGAATCAAAAGCAAAAAAAAAGACAATTTCCGCGAAACCTTTCTGATATTTGTGAACTGAATCCTTTGAAAGCCGTTCCCATTTGAGCTTACCCGTATAAATATATCGTTGGTTCAGTTGTCCCTAACGCGAATGGACATACACAATTACTGAAATCCGACACCGTACGCCAGAATAGACACTATTGCCGGGGGGTCGTTTCATTACACGTTTTTATTGCTTCACCTTGTTAATTAGTGTCGCCCGTGTCCTTCCTTCCATCTTGTCCTAGCCGTGTCTGTCGTTTTTCTCGCCTTCCCCCCTGTCAATTGGATCTTGTTTTTCCTTCTTCTTCATTCTGTCGAGTAACAGCCTAATTAGTTTTTGGGAAGGACCACATGGGAGCGTGGCTACGGTTGTCGTGGTTTTTATCAGAGTTTTTAGGTTTGTCTGAGGAGATAGTTGGTTTTCAGAGTGTTGGAAGCTCATAGTTGGCTCATGAGAGCTCTGGGTTTTTCAAAAAAAAAAAACCTAGGGGATTTTTTAAAGTTTTTATAGTGAAAAGCTTTTTCAATGACCAAAGGGGAACGTGGCTACGGTTTTCGTGATTTTTATCAGAATTTTTGGGTTTGTCTGAGGAGAGGTGGTCTTTGGAGTTTTGGAAGTTTGTAGTTAGTTCATGAGAGCTCTGGGTTTTTCAAAAAGGACTTAGTTTATTTTTCAAAGTTTTTATAGTGAAAAGCTTCATCAATGACTAAATTTGAGCGTGACTACAGGTGTCGTGGTTTTATCAGAATTTTTAGAATTTTTGAGAGGAGAGAGGTGGTTTTTCGATTGTTGGAAGTTGGTAGTTAGTTCAGGAGAGCTTCTGGCCTTTTTTGAAGGTTTCAGAAGTTTTTGAGTTGAGAGGTTTTTCCAATGACCAGGTGTATGAACGTAACTTCAGTTTTGTTGACTTTTAGCGAAATTCTTCGGTTCCTTTGAGATTCTAGATGGTTTTCGAAGAGTTGTTAGCAGAAATTTGTTCATTAGAGCTTTTAAGGTGACTTTTCAAATGTCAGTGAGATGAAAAGCTTGTTCGATGACCAAACGGGAACGAAACCTTTTTTTTAGTTTTAGTGGGTTTTCTCAAGCATTTTTGGTGAATTCTGAAGTTTTGTAATTTCAAATGGTCTTGAGGATGGAACTTGTTGCCTGGGTGGAAGTTGAGATTGGTAATTTTTGTTATCTTTTGTTTTCCTAATTTTTTTTGCTCTCTGAAATTTGGTTTCTGGATGACTTAAAGAAGAGTTTGAGGATTTTTTTCAGAAAAAGAAAGTAAATATTTCTTCAATAAATCCTTTTTGCAGTCCTACGGACGACCGGATGAGGAGCCGCGTCAAATCATGAACCTGGACATGCCGCCGGCTCAAGCTTCTTATTCGTGAGTTTCAATTGTACACCGCGCCTTTCATGTTTGATCATGACGGCCAATGTGAGTAAATTGTCTGCCCCGAGCGAGAGGATTATCCAACGCAGTCCTAGGGGCAGCTGGAAACGGAAATGATTGGTTTTGGAAGGTAGTAAATCCGGAAATCGAACGCGCGTGTCACACTTGCCGGGATCGAATTGGTGTTGGTAGAGATATTTGGAAGAGAAGAGGAAATGTTTTTTAAAATGCTCTTTTATGTATTTTTTGAAGTTCTGAAGTTGAAATTAGTGCTTGTATTTTATTTGGGAGAAGAAAAAACTTTTTAAAGTGTTCTCGGCGTTTTTGTAAAAACAAAAGCGCTATAAGTGATGTTTTTAGAACGATATTAAGGACTTTTCCGAGATGACACAGTTTTTTTATTGAAATTTTTGGGATTTGTACTTATATTTGAGTTTTTAATGCAGATGAAACTGAAAAATTGACGTCTCAAGTTTAAAAAGTCATTGAAAAACTGGAATCTAACTTTTTTTTTCACTTAATATTGATTTCATTGAGATTTAATGATTATTTGTACTTTTAATTTTTTTTTAAATGGCCCATAATATTATATAATTTCTAGACTGATACCTTGAAAGTCTCAGAACGTCTGTAGTCTACAATTCGATCTCAAAAAACGGAAATCCTTGATAGAACAGATTAAGATTCTGAAGTTTCCTTTGTCGAACTTCTAGAAAGGTTTCCTTGAAGTCAGAAAATTCATCGGCTTTTTTTTGGTCTGTTTTCAAAAAATGTGCAGTTCTGGAAGTCTTGACTCAATCATTAGTTTATTTTGTTGTTCTAGTCATAGATCTAGCCGGTGAGCATGGACTTTTGAAGCTATAGACCGCCTCTGGAGAACTAGATGTCCAAACGTGTAGTTGATCATGTTGAAGGCATGGTCTTACGGTCCTTGGCCTCGTTATCGCGTAGTTCATTCAGTTGCGCTTTGAAAAGCTCAGAATGTGCTGTACCATGATCCTGGAGACCGTCCTCTAGGTAGAATCCTCGATATCAGAGCTACCACTTCGAGTAAAGAGTTCCCTTTCATCAAACTGATTTTTTCAGCGGCAGCCACCTGTACCCGCCGATGTCGACCGGCAACACGATGTACGAGCTGCAGCAGGCTCCCCCTCAGCATCAGCAACAGCATAGAGCCCGTCAAGAGATGTCATCGCTGTATGCGCCGCCGATGGGACATCCCCAGGCGGCCTACTACGGAGTTCCGCCGCAGCCCCCTCAACCACATCACATGCATCATGTATGTCTTCTCGACTCAGTCTCCAGACCTTTTTCTCCTTCTTCTAGTCTTCAAAGAAGCCAAGAAAGATGGGCTGTTTTATGGGGGTCAGAGGAGGGTTATGAAAGGAGCGGAAGAAAGATAGGTCTGTTGAGTTGAGATCGGAAAATTTGGTTTTTTGATTTTCACTTGACAGTGCTAGCATGTGAGCTTTGCGTCGAATTGAACATTTATGAAAAAATATATGAGGACCTCAAATTTTTGTCAGAAGGGAAAGTTTTCTGAGGTCGAAATCATTGAGCAGGACTTTTTGAAAAAATTTTGGACCTCTAAAATTCAGTCTTGTTCCTTTTTTTAACAATATAAGCGAAAATAATCAGGGAATTTCTTACTTTTTTTCCTACTTTGAACTTCAAAAGATAGTGTACCGTCGAAGGTCCGTGAATTTTCTCAAAAGGCTTTTTTACAAGTTTTTTTAGTCGTAAAAAAAGCCAAGAACTATGACGATTTTTCATGGCTTTAAGTGGAGAGGTATGGAAAAAAATAATGCAGAAAAAAAGATTGATCTAAGTTAAGATCAGAAAAGTCCACTTTTTTATTTTCTCTGGACAGTACCAGCTTTGTGTGTGTGACTGAGCAATTTTGAGTACCTTTTAAAGTTAATTAAAAAGTTCAAAATTTGGTTATCGTAATGGGGGGGAGGTTTCTATGTAGGGCGAGAGACGAGAGATTGGAAAACAAAGAAAAAAAATAATAATAATTTAGTTGTTTTGAAATGGACATGTATTTTTTTAGAAGGGCATATTGTTAGCTATTGATTTGAAAACAAGGTCATTTTACTTTGCGGATGGGATTTTTCTGGAAATTGGCCAGAACTCTTCTTGATGTACCAGAAGAAAATTCAGAAAGTCTCAACCTGCACAACTTCCTAGTTTCGAGAACTATGAGCCTAAGGTCTCGAAATAGCTTATTTTTATGGGTTCTGAGGGTTTTCTATGACTTTGAAGCGTCTTTTCCCAAAAACGAGAAAATTGTGCAGGTTGAGATTTCTAGAATCTTTTTCTGGTACATCAAGAAGCGCTCTGGCCATTTTGCAGGAAAACCCTGACCGCAAAGTAAAATTACCTCCCTTTTTCTGATATCAAACTATCGAATTTCCTAACGATATTTTTCGGTAACTTTGATTCTTTCAGCAGCCGCCGCCAATGATGCCGCCGATGCAGCAGCCGTACTACCCGTCGCAGTCGCCCCTGGCCGGCCACGGCGTTCCGCCGACCCACCATCCGATGACGACGTCTTCAACGCCGCCCGTCGTCAATTTCGACGTGCTCCGTCCCAATGGCAACGGACAAATATTCAATTTCGCCAAGAGGAATCCGCGGTCGCGCAAGACACACGACGTGGTACGTGTACACGGGAACGAAAATTGTTGGCCTCCTCGTTGCCGTGGCGGAGAGGATAATGTTCCCACGGTTTGTAGGCGGCGGGAGCCTCGCCGGTCTCTCGTTGCGCGTTTTCGAAATGGAAAAGGCGTTGAAATGGTTGGTAGAAAAGGGGGGACTGACTGATTTTTCGAAAATTGAATCGTTTTTTTTGAGTCTGTGAAAGGAAGACTAGCTATAGTTAAAGCTGGATTTTTGCTTTTTTGAAAATTTGATGACCACTTTCATGAAATGTGTAGTGGCTGAGAGTACGATAATTTTCTTTGGGGGACAGGCAGTTTTTTCGAAAACTAAATCGCTTCTTTCAGTCCATTAAAGTAAATATATCTATGTTTGAAGTTGGATTTTTGCATTTTTGAAAGTTTGATGACTTTTTTGTCACATGTTTAGTGGCTAGGAAGTAGCTGAGAGTACAATAATTCTCTTTGGGTGGCCGAAAATTTTATTGAAAACTAAATCGCTTATTTTAGCCCAAAAAAGGAAGAATATCTGTTTGGAGCTAGACTTTTGCATTTTGGAAAATTTTATGACCTCTTTTATCAAATCTGCAGTGGCTAGGAAGTAGCTGAGAGTACAATAACATGTTTTCTTTTGCCTAAAGATCCGAAATATTGTATCCATGGTTTGTAGGCGACGAGAGTTGCGCGTTTTAGAAATCAAAATGGAATAACTTTTAGATAGGGGGTTAACGGATTGGGAAAATCGAGTTTAGAAAAAGAGTTTCAAATAGCTTATTCACGGCTGGCTTGAGTTTTCAAAAAAGAAAAAGGTCCTGGCACGAAAAAAAAAAGAGATAGTGCCTAGTTGGTGGAGAGCGCAGACAGTCCACTTTTTTTTTTGGCGACCCGGGATCGGCTATAAAAGGAAGACTGTCTATTTTTAGAGCCGGATTATTAAAATTTGAAGAGTTTGATGTCATTTTTTTATCACGAAAAGAGTGATTAGAACGTTGGTTATCAGTAGGATAGCTTCTGAAGAGAACGATGAATTTTTTTATGCTCTATTGCTTTTAAAAAACGACGAAAAATTTCAGAAAATAATATTTGAACGGCTTTTTAGAAGTCTGCGGCCTGTCTTTTCTTTCCATTTGTTCCTGAAAAAAATTTTTCAAGGTGCAAGACCAAAATAAAATGAGAAGCTCGCCAATCTACTGTATGATCTCATCCAAATTTAGCCCTCCAGTGATTACTAATTGATCGAATTTCCGGTTGTAGGGAGCCGTCAACTCGCCGTCGCGCTACAGCAGCGGCGACGCCGATGGAGCTGGCTCAGGCTCAGCCGCACCAGCACCTTTTCCGGATATGAGCGATTTTCCGCTGCTCGACGTCGCGCCGACCAAGACCAAGGTTCGTTGGAGCGACGCCGAATGCAATCTGGCCCTGGATGAATGGCTGGATTGGATTGGGGATTGGAGTAGAGATGGATGAAGGAGATGTTGTCGGTTTTGCAGGAAAGCGGCAGGAAGCAGTGCCGGCCGCATCTCTGCGAGCAATCGAGGATGCTCATCGCACGCGTCGGCCACTTCAATCGCGAGTTTAGCAAGAGGTGCGCGTGAATCATTTCTTCTGGGCGAGGGGTTGAACTGAGTATGTACGGAGAATGGAGGGGTTAGGAGAGTTATTTGAAAGAAATAGCTGTGTTGTTGATCAGGAAGTAAAAAAAAAAGTTTATTTTCTTAACTCACAGTAGAATATACACCTGAATATGTACAAAAAACCGAGGGATTTTGAGAGTTAATCGGAAGAAAAACTGTATCTTTGTTGATCAGGGTGCAACGAAGCAGATTAGCTTCATTAAATCCTAAAAAAGAAAAGGTTATGAGAGATTTTCGGCAGAAAGAAGCTTTTTATGTACAGAAGAGGGCAAACAAAAAAAGAAGATACGTTTCTTCAAACCCGGACTACTGGAGGAGTTATGAGAGCTATTCGGAAGAAAATCTGTATTTTTGTTTGATCGGAGTGAAGAGAATAACATAACATAACCCTGAAAAATGAAGGATTATGAGAAATATTTTTAAAGAAAAAAATGCTGATTTTTTTCTTCTTCACAAGAGTGCAAAGAAGCAGATTAGGTTCAATGAACCCTTAAAAATGGGGAGGTTATGGTAATTATCGGAGAGAAAGAAAAACTGCATTTTTATTGAACCTGAATGAAAACACAATTTCGCATATTTTATACTCAATCGATCTGATGAGTTAAGTGAAATATACAAATTTTGAGAGTTTTTTGTTGTTTAGCTGAGATTCTTCTCCATTCAGCTCATTTTTCCCTTTTTTCGGACCTAAACATACATGGGCAAGTACAGAACTCAGTTGATCTCGGATTCAAAAGGTTTTTTTGAAAAATCAAGTATGAAATTTAGTTTGGATCCCAGGAAGAGGTGTTGACAGAAATAAACATAATTCATAATTTTGAAAGGTTGTACTGCCTTTAAATTGTGAAAATTTGGGAGTAAATTAAAAATGGACTACCAATGAATGGACCTAAATGAGAACCGGAGTTTGCATATTGCAGCCTCAATAGACCTGAAAATGGAAATGAAAAATTCAATTTTGAGTGTTTTTTGTAGTTTTTTCTGAGAATCTTGAGAGTACCCTGTCAAAAATCTAATAATACAAATATTATTTTTTCTTCATTTTTTGTTTTGAGGATGAGTTATATGAATTATTAGGAAAGGCTGCATTTTATGGCTTCATGATTATAATCGATGCAATATTTCTCCGATTCATTTGTTTCATGAAACAATTAGACAACAGCTATTTTTGCTCAATGAACTTCCAAGGTCTTTATTTTCTTGATTCGTATTCTCGTTGCTGGACAGCTGCCAGGACGACAAGTGCATTGGCATACGAATATTCGGAACGCTTTGAATGCATTTGTCGGTTTTGTGTTTGTCTGGTCTGTTGTTGGCGTGATGCGTGTGTGTGTGTATGCAGCTCTACGTACGTGTGCAAGCCATTTGGGCGAGAGAGCAGGTCATAACGAGAGACGACAGAGAAACAGAAAGAGCTCAACGATGAATGACAGCCTCTAGCAATTATATGAAAGGCGGAGAGCGACAGAGCGACGTCGCTCTGTCGCTTGTGGCCACTCGTATACACACACACACACATACACCCAGACACTCACGTACACCTCATTAAGGCTGAACACAGCCGCGACGACGGCGAAGAGGACCGCGGGGGGATTAGAGTGGAGAATGTGACAGCGGTAGCTTTCCCCCCTGAACCATTGGTTCAAAGAGGGACTGAGTTGTTAGAGAAATTTTTTTGAAAAATGGCGAGAAATTATGAGGGAATGATATCAATGGATAAAAAAAAATGATACCAATGGATAAAAAGAAACTAAGTTATTCGAAAAAAAAGATTTTTTAGCCTTTGAAAAATGTTTTTTTTCGTAGTTTAGTCCCCCCTAGGTTTGTGTTTAGAGAAAGGAAATCGAAATAGATTTTTTAACTGTGTTAGAGAAAAATGGCGAGGAAGAAGGAGAAAAAATTATGAAACAGTAGGTCGATTCAAAAGGGGTTTGAAATATTAGAAAAAATGGCTTCTCAACATGAAAGGTGATGAAAAAGAGAGAAAAAAAAAACGAAAGCGTTATTAATCAGAAAAGGACTGTATTAATCGAGAAATGGAATTTAACGAAAAAGTTGAGTCTAGGAAAAGTGGCCAGATTTAGATGAGTTTAACAAAAAATCGTACTCCAACTTTTTTCGATAATATTGGGCTATGAAAACCTTTTTTTGGAGGCATATTTTATGAAAAAGTTGTATTTTTGAGAAAATTGAGCCTGGAAGTTATGGCTCGGAAAGTAGTGCCTAAAACTTTGAGCTTCATAGTTTGTACAGTACCTGAAAGATTAGAAAAAAAATTTGAAAAAAATTTTCTTAATTTTTAAATTTCAGGCTCTCTCCTCGCCACCCACTGCATGGCTCCCAGATGTCAAAGGCTGACCAATGGACTTCGGCTCAGATGGGCATTTCTGTGGCGACCGTCCGCAAGTGTATGGACATGGCTGCCGAATCAGAGACTTTCATCCGTTGCTCCGACAAAAATTTGGTCAATCTGACGGTAATGAACTTCAAAAACAGCTCTGGAAGCTTCATTCTGTCGTCTTTTAGCCCGTGGAGAAGGAGGAACGCGAGGCCCGTCTCCAAAAGTTGGCCGAAGCGTTTGAAGACGAGAAGGCTCTTGGCGCCGGCACACTGGGACTGAACACGTCTATGGACTCGAATTCTGGGTGAGGAAACGATTTTTGGATGAACTGCTGGAGAAAAGTTGTTGATCCTTTAAAACTTGCTCAAAGGGTGGAAATTTTGTCTTTTTTGAGTTTTTTGAAAGAAAAAAAATGGTTCGGAGAAAGTTTAGAAAGAAGATCATGGAATTTAAATTTTGACCTTTTCAAAATTTCTGAACCAGGAAAAAAATTTGGAAGAAAATCCTTCAAAACTTTCTCCAAAGATTAAAATTTTGTGCATTTTGAGCATATGAAATTATTTGATTATCTACCTCGTTAAGCTATGAAATTCTAGTTAAGCGATTTCACTGCTTCTTTAGGTGTATATATGTTGTATAGTGTGGTAAACGATCAATAACACACCTTTGTTAGTATATATGAAATTATCTTACAATAAATAAATATACACAACTTGAAAACTATACAAAATTCTAGAAAAAAACAATTAATTAACTACCGAATATTGGGGTTAAACAATGTAGGCCAATAAAGCGACTACTAGCCGATGCCAACTCCTAAATTGTGAAATTTTTGATTTTTAGTCTTTCCTGAAAACCCCTTCGCGAAAAAAAAAGTTATAATCATGAATTTCGAGAAAAAAAAGTCTATATTGATTTAACTGAAAGTATTTTCAGAATTCCAAACGTCTACGATAGCCCCTCGCATCAGCTCGAGCCGACGATGGCAAAAAACGACAAGAATTCAGCGGATGACGACGCGTCTTCGGCCGAAGTCCCCATCGTGGCCACGATCAACAGAAACTCTTCTGATCCGCCGACAACTGCACCCGCCGCTTGCCCCACGCAGGTATCGTTTCTACCGAGCAGGGTCATTTTCGTGGGAGTTTGGGATTTCTTGAAAATTCGCTCAATCGTTCTCTGAATCTCTCAATTGACACTTCACAGTTAGTCCCTACCTCTACAAAGTTTTAGTTTAGGAGGTATGGATTTTTTGAAGTTGCAAATGTGGGTTTACTTATACCAAGTTGAACGAAACGCTTACGGGAATTTCTTGTGAACTTTCAGAGTCAGAGAGAAAGTCGAGGCATCTTTTTCTAGTACCTTTGGAGTGTTTGAGCCTATTTTCCGAGAATCCCAACCTTGTCCCTAAAGTGACCTCCCCCATAGGCTCAAAAATCCATCCTAACCTTTGGCATCTCAGACTGTCCAGACTAAGGAGGTCGTCGTCAAGGAGGAGCATGAAAGAAAGAAAGGACGACCGCCCAAACGAGCTCTGAAGAAGGAGGAAAGCGTCGACGACCGTTCGGAGGTGCGCCTGCTGAGAAAAACTCCCCTGTTGACGCCCTTTTTGTTTCAGAAGGACAAAGAGCATGTGGACGAGGCGGCGCCGGTGGACGCTCAGCCACCGCCAGCGGATGTTGACGAGTCGGCTTCCTCCGAGGTGAGGGATCCGGGGTTTTAGAAAGATCTATATGGATAGGAGATTTCTGAGATACTTTCGAAAAAAGAAATAAAGATGCTTTGGCTTATTAGAAGACATGGGAAGCTGTTAGGAACATCCGAAAAAGATTTGAGGAAGTAAGTAAGAAGAAAGCTTGGATTTGATTTCTACGAGCTTTAAGCTGCTTTCAAAAAACGTACCTGAATGATTATAGATAAAATCAGTAAATTAAAAGTTTAGAACGTAGAACAAAAAGATTTTTTTTTGAGCTTAAGATGAGGCAGGAAATTGAAAAAAAAAATTTTTTTTTGAGGCACACGGGGCAATAAAAACGAGGTTGACTTTTTTTTTTAAAAAGCGTTTATACTTCCTCGAAGTAGCCATATTTCGATAGGAATTTGAAAAAATACAATAAACACTAAAAAAGTATTAAAGACAGTGCGGACCACAGAAACAGTCAAATTTGATGAAAAAAGCAAAAAAAAAATGTGCGCTTTCCAGGACCAATCTTCGCGAAGCTCGACGGCAACTCCGAGCCTCGGAAAGGAGCAGAAAACGCCCAAAAAGAAATCGACCGGACGGAAACGCGCCAACTTGAACAACGCCGACTCGGAATTCGAAGTGAAACGTAGCCGTGCCGCTACTTCTAGCGCCAGCGCAGCTTCTGTGGCGGTCGAAGCCGACGACGCCGATTCTCACAAAATGACCACCAGGTCGACCCGCAGTCGCCATTGATTCTGTTCCACTTCTCTTGATGTTCCCCTCGCATTCAGTCATCTTATCGTTTGGACCTCACACCAAAGAATTTTCCTCTTTTTTACTCGTCAGTTCTTGAATAACCTCCAGCTTTTACGAGGTTTATCAATGGGAAAGGTTGTAGTGGTCATTGTAGAGGTTTGAGGCTCATGAGGAGATTTTTTCAAGCTTTTAGTGGTCACTTGAGGCTCAAGGCTTTAGTGACCACTTTAGGAGGAAGAAAATCTAATAAGGACTGATTTTTAATCTTTAAGTGGTCACTTACGGCTTAAATGGAGTTTTTGAAGACTAGAAAAGAAAGAAATTAGTTCTATATTTTTGCTAAAAACTCTTAAGAAGTCACTTAGCCGCGAGCCTTATAACTTGAAGCCTTTAGGGATCACTATTGGAAACGAGAATGGATGAGAAAAAATTCATAAACGGAAGGATTCCCTTTAGTGCCTACTTGAGCTGGAAAGCTTGAAAAACTCTAGAGACTACAGCCTTTCCTAGTAATTTTTTTACCTCCCCCGGCCATGATTTTGGATTTAAAATGAGATTTTCATCTCTCGCCTTTACTTGTACCATGCTTTCTCTGAATAATTTATTTCTTGTTTGATTTCGATTTTTTTTCCGCCTTCTGGGACCTCGTTTTATGACTTTTTTTCGAGAAACTCTTAGAGTTGTTTTTTTTTTTGACTTTTGTTGCGGGTACGGTGACCTTGTTGCCTGGCTCGCATATCCGTGATTTTCCTTTAAATTTCTTGTCAGTTCTTAAAAGGTTACCAATGATTATTGATTGAATGTAGAGATGATGATATTAATCCCCGTTATTCTTTGGATGCTTTTTCCGTTTTTATTGAACCCCGTTTTAACCGTTTTCTGGAAAAAAAAGTTCCCCTTCTATGCCAGTAAAGTGTAATAAAAAAATATTTGTTGGTAATTTGACCTTTTTCATCGTTAATTCTATTTTGTGTACTCGGAAAAAAGTTGACATTTTGAGACGAAACATATGTTTCAATCGGTGTAATACAAGCTGCGGTCACTTGTTTTCTCGTCATTTTTACGAGAATTTTGCGGTTTGTCAGCGTCTCTTGTTTCGTTTCCGAATAATTACATTTTTAGGCGATTTTATTGGGAAAAAAAGCAATCTATTTTGGATCAAAATGGACGAGAATAAGTTGATTTTTCAAAGGTTTGTAGTTTTGCAAAACTGTTTTCAACTTTTTGATTGGTTTGTTTTTTTAGGTTAGAAAAATTGACCTGGTTCCTAATGAAGAGTTCTTATGATACGGAATATCTTTTTCAGTTCTTTTTCTTGGATTTAGGTAAATTTCAAACCTTAGAGGTGACAAAAGAAAGTAGGACTTTTTGAGGCCTTTGAGTTGATAAGTAGGTTGACTGGAAAGCTTTGAACACCTGTACGGTTTCAAATATTGAAAAAAAAAATATATATTTTCCGAGTGAAAAGAGCAATGCTATTCTCACCGAAAAAGGCACACGTAACCGAATTTAGCGCCTCCTGAGCTTCTTGTTCGTCACTTTACTTTTTGCGCGACTTTTCTCACTTTCACGGGCTTTTCATTTTGTAAAAGTATGTCTCTTTGGACTCATAAAGCGGTCTTTACGTTACAAAATTGTTTCTTCTGATTTTTTTTGTGAGTCGAATCAACCTTTGCAAGTAGAAAATCATTCCCAATGGCTCATGTAATAGTCGGATTTTGATCACTTTTTTCATTCTCTTCTTTTTTTGGGATCGTATGCAATTCTTCCGTTTCCGTCACATTTTACAGACAAAAAAGGGTTATGACTGCCGATTCTTATGAATATCAAAACAGTTGGCAAACCAAAAAAAAAAAAGAAAAAAAATCGAGATTAATCGAAGCCTCTCGACCAGTGCCATATGTCTCTTTGACTTTTTTCCGCCAGAAAAAAAGGTGAACCGCTGTTTTCCTTGTTTCTCTCGTGGAAATTGGCTGCAGGATTAGATCTTTCAAAAATTTTATGTTTTTGTTTTTTGTTAACCAACAAATCCGTAAAAATGGTTTTATGGAAAAATGCCCTTTTTTGAAAGATGCAGCCCAGCAACGACGATTTTTATAGCTTGTTGCATTTTTAGACCTCTCTGCGAAAAATCTCAGTCTTTTGTGAGTCTCACGTAACGTTTACAGAAAATAATTTTCGACCTGGAAAAAAAGTTTCGGAGATATAATTTTTTAAAAAAAAAAGGCATCAGAAATCAAATCTTCGATCTTTTTTTGTTAGTCTCTCGGAAGTTTGACTGGTAGAGTATATGAAGATCGTTTCAAAAAAAATGCCAAAAGTTGAGCTTTTTGGATTTTTTCCACGTCGAGTCATTCCACATGTGACCATTGGCCTGAAATTTGAATATAATCAGCTACAGCTCCGTCAGAAAAAATAAGAAAACATGTTTTTTGATCAAAACTTTCATGTATGGAGTTTAATCTTTCTGAAACTTGCTGGAGTTTTGATGAATGTTATTGGTAACAACATGGTGGAATTTCAGTTTGCAGAAAAAACCTGGGAAGTTTCATAAAGGTCAAGGAAGTAATGAGCGAAAGTTCGTTTTTTACCTTTTCTGGCAGTACTGTACAACCAGTTAGAAATTATAAATGAATAAGAAGGCTGGTTATTATTCTAAGCTTTCCGAGAAGAAGCATTTTCATGCGAAAAGCTCAATAAATTAGAGTTATTTGAATGAAGATTGTCAACAGATAACGTTTTTAGGTGATCAAGTTTGTATTTTTTTAATTTTCGTATCTGAAAAAAAGTTAAAAAGATCCTATAGGGATCGCTTGAGCTTTAAAGGGAGTCAGATCGTAAAATTCTAGAGGGACCCCTACAGGACGCGCTTTTTTTCTCTATATTCCCTCTCTAGCCCCTATAGGGACCTAAGTAGCTATTTTCAAACTAGAAATAAATAACCAAGACTTCCAGATTCGGATGATCCACTTGATCTCCAATCAAAGTTTTATATACTATGTTTTGCAACCCAAACCTATTTTTTTTTGACATTTGACGTCGTAATACTCGGGAAAATGTGCGGAAGCGGTGTGACTTGTGCACTTGACGTGCTCCAAAGAAGAAGAAGAAGTCGGTCAGGCTTCCTTCTGATTTCCCCTTCTCGTGAGGTTTATAACAGCCTCGCATTCCATTCCATTCGTTTCGTCTCGTTTGGAGATGAGAGAAAATGAGTTTCACACCATTTCCCGCTTCTCTCTTTTACTTTTATTGTCCCCCATTTTTGGCTCTCATTCTATCAATTCTGCCACTGAGATTCTGGCTCTCTCTTCTTTCGATCAGGAAACCGCGGGCAGCTGTTCTCGTCTTGCACCCATGAAAAAAAAAAGAAAAAAGAACGCCTGCCAGTTTTTTTGAGCAGACTCTGTTCGGATGTCTTCTCTCGATCCAAGCTTCTTGGTGTTGAAATTTTTGAAACTTTTTGAAAAAAATATTTTTTTAAAATGATACCTCTTCATAATGGTTTTATGACAGCTAATGTTATTCCAAATGTTTCAAACATATTTTTCAAAAAGGTTCTTGGAAAAGAAAGTTAGGTTTTTGGACTGAGACTCGAAAAATAGCTGTTTTCATACTGTTTTATGCGCTCTAATGATAAAAAAAAGCTCAAATTTACCAAAATCTATCTTTTTTTATCTTAAGCACTTTTGAAAAAAGGCCGATTTCTAAGCTTCTATGAATGAAATAACTTCTGGAAGACTTTCTCAATTTGAGCATTTTGCTAGGAAAAAAAAGTGAAATTTTTTTCTCAGCAAATCACTTAAGGTACCACTCGAATATCAGAGAACGGAAATTTGACTACGGAGAATATTTCATTTTCTTGATACCTAGATTGAAATTTCGATAATTTTCAATGATTATGTTTTTTTTTTATGTGAAGGGATCCAGAAGAAAATTCGAAAGGAAAAAAAAGGGCCCTGATAAATCCAAAAAAGCACCAAAAAGTGGTCACTAAAGGTTTTAGAGGTTCAAAATCTTTTTTTCGATTTTTACAGCGCTAACTAACTCGTCTAATCTTTTCATGTCACTGTTCTGTCCACTTAAGGGGTCACTAAACTTTACTCCGTGTTCGAAACGGTTCCGAAAAATGCAAAATTATCATTTCACTTCAAAAATTTGACCATATTTTACACCCTGACGGTTTTTTTTTGAAGTTCTGACAAAAAACTTGAAAGTGAAAATGTTTATTAACGACTAAATGACACGAGCCCAAAGATGAGCAACATCCTCCTCTAGGCTCCGCCCATTTCTTCCGCAGAGCAGTGAGAAGCAGCTCATGCTCCTCCTGCTCAACCAGTTGGTTGGGGTCAAAGCGTCTTGGTTTTTTTTTCTTCGTTAATTTGTCCCCCTCACAACGCCTCACACCGCCTGTTTTCTCATTACTTTGAGTGGTCGGCGACGTTTTTCAGTTGAAACTTTATGAGTTTTTGCTCGCTTTTTCTTCACTTTATCGCTCGGTTTTTTTCCTGGTGGCCTCAATAGGATAAAGTGACTTTTGGTTTGATTTTCAGGATTTTATGTATTTAATTTTGCTCCCGATTGATCGATTATGGCTCTCAAAAGTAGAAAAAATCACTGAATCCAATAAATTTTTATTTTTGGTTCTTTAACAACGCTCTGATGATGAGATAATAAAATTTGTGTTTTATCAAAATTTTTCCGTAATAAAAAGGGCCCTCTAAGCACCAAAAAGCCAGAAGGCCGTTTTTGCCTCTTCAAATGCGCTCTGATGAGAAATATTGGAAATTTGCTGTTTTTGGAAATCAAAAGAACCCCTTGAGCTACACAAAGCCAAAAGGCCGTTTATTTCTCTACAAATGCGCTCTGATGAGAAATGTTGAAAATTTACTATTTTTCGAAATCAAAAAAATCCCTTAAGCTACAAAATGCCAGAAGGCCAATTTTTACTCTCCAAATGCGCTCTGAAGGAAATTACGGTTCAACTTACTATTTTTAAAACTTTTCTGGTATCATTATTTTGTGGATATCAAAAAAATAATTTCAAAGTTTTTTTTACGAAAGACCACTCTAGTAGCATTAAAACATTCGTTGAAAGACATTTTATTGGCTGATAAATCAACTTGCAAGCCATCGAATGGACTTTTTCTCACCTTGACACGATATTGAGCTTTTTTTATACTTAATTTAGTTTTTTTGAAATTTCAAATTAAGCTTCAGTTTAATGGAATGATGGAAAATGGCTTAAAATTGTCAGGAAAAAAACATTTTTTTGGATTTAAATTTTTTTAATTTAAAAATATTGTTAGGGTTAAAATCTCTTAATATAAAATTTCCAAACTGGAAAAAGCTCAAAAATTAACACCTAAACAGGCTCTTCGCTTTGAAACTTTTCTTGAAATTTGGCTATGGTCCTTTAAAAAATCCGTACAATTTTTTTTGAATCAACTTTATCAGCTCCAGTGTTACACAACTACGATAAAATCAAGAGATTTTAAAAATCAGGACTGGAAAATCTTTTTTCTGATAATCTTGTTATACTTATTAATAATTTTAACGGTTCAATAACGTTCCTTGAAGACACAGTAGTTGAAATTATTTATTAAAAAGTTATTCGCCTCAGGACCTCCATGAAATTAGTCCATGCTCCTTTAATTATTTCAAAAAAATATTTTGAATGGACGTTATCAACTTCCGTGTTCTGATATAATAAAATCAGGAAGATGTTCAAAATCATTACCAAAACAGAAAAAAGGCGGAAGAAGGCTCATCGACAAACTCGGCGAGACCCGGCCGGAGCCCTTCCTGATTGCTCCGATTGTGCTCTTGACGCATTTTCGTATTTTCTTCTCGTCCCGATTTTCAACTGCAATTTTTCAGTCTTTCGTCTCCCAGTACATTTCTTCGCTTTGTTTGAATTTGTAGTGGAGAAATAAACTTTATTGGTTGAATTACTAGGTAAAAAGTCAGGGTATTCTTATGATTTCTGTGAAAAAAATTCAAGTAACTGATTTTTTTCTCTTAGAATTTTGAGCCCCGTTATTATCCCCCCCTTTTTATTCCCACCTCTTTTTATCCTCCGCCCCCCGTACATTTTTTTGTTCGATATTTCTTGAAACTTTCGAGAAAAAAATATTGAATGATCAAAATTCATTCGTTCGAAAGAGCCATATTTTCTTCAAAATCAGTTTTTTTTTGTCAAAACTTTCGCTCTAACGAAACCTTTTTTTCCGCGCTTTAAAAAATTACAGAAAGTTTTGTGAGCGTACTATGTTTAATATTACCTTATCTTTCCAGAATTATAGCTTAAAGTTAAAAAATTGTTTATTTTTCTACACTAATTCAAGCGTTTTCTTGGGCCAATTATTGGTGTCAAGGATTTTTTTTTTTGGAAGTTTTTCCGACATTTTCATTTTCTCTTACTTTCTTTGTTTATCGCCGAGTGCAAAAATGCAAATCTCTCCTCGAAAATTGACCAAATTGGCGTAAATAATTATAATGAACCAATGGACGAAGGTGTTTGGTATGCGTTGGACGAAATTAGCGCCATGTGGCCCCCTTTTTAGCCTAATCAAATCCGAGAAGGCCAACCTGAGTTAAGCACGTTTCGGAGCCTATTGTTCGTGTGGCCGTTTGGGATTTTTGAAGGATTATGAAAATTTTCGAGGTTTTTGTCGTCATTTTATCAATAGAAAATTTTTAACATTCACTCATGAAAAAATGCTTTTTTTTTCATGCTCTTCAGATGCTTGCAACTTCTCGAAACTCCTTTTTTCTCAGTTGATTTTTTTTTTTTTGAGTGGATATATTCAAATTTTTGATCGTTTAGAAACGTTTCGAAATAAGTTCTTTAAAAAAAAAGCTTTTTTTCATGCTCTTCCAATTTTCTACAGCTTTCAAGCTCTTGTGAAAAAATATCTCGTGAAAATCCGTCGTTTTCCGTTTATATTTTTCGGCTGTTTGGCATTTCCGTAGATTGATAGAGATATTCAAGATTTTTTACTGTCTTATCATCATTCCGAAACGTTTTGAAATGTACTTATGAGAAATGCTTTTTTTTCCATTTTTTTCCAAATGCTTACAACTGATTTTCATTCTCTCAATAATCCCACATTTTTTTTTTCATATTTCACAATATTTTTTTTTTTTGACATAAACTCAAGCTTTCTTATCATTCAACAAATCAAAAGATTTTCTTCATCATATGTGTTATATTCATGTTCATGAAAAGTGTGAATCTCCCTTTAGACTTTGCTCTACAGTTTCTCAATTTTGAAAGAGTTAAAAATAACATAATATGCAAAAAGGAGATCTAACGAAAATTCCACTGAAATTAAATCTCATATCTCATGTCTCATTGCGTGACGATTTTCGATTCATTTTTCCCGACATTTTCATCTTGTTTTCAGAATAAAATGATCGCCAAGCGATAAAATGTGGTACCTGCTCTGTATTCCTTTAGTTTCAGCTGCATATGGCGGTATAGGTTCGTTTTTGAGATTTTTTAAATGAGAAATATTCATTTTTGGACTCATTTTTGCAATAATTAATGTTCATTCAGTGAGTTTTTTTAACTATCAAGTTTTTTCATCAGTTTTTGATCATTCCATGTGATTTTTTCACGTCACTATTTCGTACATTCTTTTTCCTTTCATTTGTTCCGTCAGTTTAGTTTTTGGGAAATAATACATTTTGATTGAGTTGAAATGAAAATTTGAGAAGGATGAAGGGCATTTTTTGATTAAAATTAAGAAAACTAGACCTTTGCCATTTTAGGACCCCCAAAATTATTATTACAACCCGAAGAAGAAGTTTGGTATCACCTGGGCGAGGAGGAGTACCAAAGAAGGTTGACACTGAAATGCGAAGCTGAAAATGCCGACACGTGGGTTCTTTTTTCCGATTTTCCGAGCTTTAAAAAATATTTACATCCTCTCACTTGAAATTTTCGATTTTTTTTTTCAATTTACATTGATTTAACCTCCGTCAGCTTCATAGGACCTTGAGGATATAATGTTTGAAAGTTTTAAAAATGGGAGTTTTTTGAAAGTACAGTAGTTTTAAGTCTAGGAGGGAATTATGAGGCTTCTTAGAATATTTAAGTAACAATCTGGAAAAAAATTTTTTTGAAGTTTGTATATCTTTTTCTTGAACAATCTATGAAAGCAGTTACTTATAATAATCAAATTGAAATAAGTGAAAATGTAATTTTTTTAAAGTATTAATTTGCGAAATTTTTGTTCTGAATTCAAATTTTTGAATTTTCTCTATTTTTCTATTATCGACGAAAAAGCCTTCACGACTTCAATTCCCCCTTCTCGAAAGAAAATTCCCTCGTTTCACAAAGGACTGAACTGTTCCCTCTTCAGGTTTACCTGGGTAAAAAACGGGCGGCAGTTGAGCGTCGGAGCTGGTGACATCGATTGGGAACGCCCCGGCCAATCCGGCTCGATTTTCTTCCACCGGTCGAAGCCCCACAATCAGGGATATTATCAATGTTTTGCCGCGAATATCTTTGGAGTTGCTGTGTCGAACAAAGTCCATGTTCGGTTGGGATGTGAGTGAAATTTCGATTTTTAAGTATAGTCCATAAATAGTTGATAAATAGGCATTTTTTCCTAAATTGTGTGACCTTTTTCCCTCAGAATCCGCTTCAATTCGGTAAATAAAAAAGCTGGATCGAAATAGCCGCGATAGAAGCAGCTTATGCGCTCCATGGACGGCCTTTTTTCACTTTTTGTGATGATGAAAGTTTTGAAAGTAATCCTTTTTATAATAACTTTTGGATTTTGTATATAAAATTCCTCTGTTTAGAACTTTATCATTATCGGAGTTTGTCAACTCATCTTGATAGTTTTATCTTGGCTGACAAAATTGCCGCCAAACACGAAATGAGGGAAACTTCCAAACGAGCTGCCATTTATCACACTTTGAGCGTCTGACGTTGAAAAATAACTTGCGAGCCAGAAAAAAAGCAATAATCATATTTTATCACGTCCAGAGGACCTCCATCGCATCTGACGACGTTTTCACGAAAAAACGGGAGCTTGATTAGATATTTTTCAACGAAGTTTAACAGATTTTTTTTTGGAAGTTGATCTTGAAGAGTTTTCAGAACCTCATTGAGAAGTTTTTTTTTCTTTGAAATTCAAATTTTTTTTTCCACCTCTAGCCTAAGAAAAAATGCTACAGAGCTGTCAAAACCTCTCCTTTTCACCTGCTATTTTGCCAATAGATTCATTCGAAGCTTCAACCAATGAAGACCCAATTAATTTTGTCTCTGCTTGAAGATCCAACCAATGGTCATCCGAATCCATTGTTTTTGATGACCATTCGCCTTTCCAAAGCGCCTTTGATACAAGAAAGAAAAGCCGCCTTTTGCAATGGGAGAAAGATCAATGCGAGTAATCACGCCAACTTGTTCCGGTCGACGTGTTTCGGCGGCATCCGGAAAGGCGTCACCCTCTCAGAAAACGGGGCTTGCAAGCAAACCAGAAAGTATTTTGGGTTTTGCACGATTTTCTGTTTTTAATAGGGTATTTTGGGGCTTTTCAATAGAATTTGTAGTTCGAAAAGTGAATAGAAAGGGGGAAAATGGGAAAAAAAATTCGGCAAAAATGGTTCAGATTTTTATAAGAGGAAAACTCTTTGAAAAAAAGCAATGGTTTATAATTGGAAAAAAATTAGAAATATTTTTGGCTCAAGCTCGATTTTTTTCCTGTTTTTTTCGAAGGAAATTTTAAAAAAACTTGTTTAGTGCTTAAACTTACGCGCATGATAAAAAAAAGCGACAAAAAAAATCTAGCAAAAAATATTTTTTAAAAAAGAAAAAAGATGGTTTGCGCTCCATGGAGAACTGATATTTCCGAAAAAAAATAATTTTACGGCTTTTCACAGGTCAAGGATTTTTTAACACCTTTTTTCGAAAAATGAGCTTTTTTTGAGAAATTCTACGGTGCTGAACGTTTTCTTATAGCTTGAAGCTTTTGAATCGAAAATGTTGAGCTGAGAAAATTGTAAGGGATCTGAGAAATGAACCGAAAAATCTGGTTAGCCAGCCATTTTGCAGCTGCCTTTTTTGGTCCATACAAATCCTCAGAAACGCTTCTCGCGGCCCAATCAGTCGTTGGGCCGTTGGAGGTGATTTTCAGAGCATTTTGCGGCACTCAAGACAATCTGACAGCTTGAGAGGCTCTCAATTGTGCGTTTGTAGGCGTGAGAATTTTGGGACCTCTTAGGAAAAATCCAGGAAATTATTGATTTTTTGAAGTATTTTTGAAATTTATTTTCTGATAAGACTCGGAAATATGAAGAAAAAGTTTCAGCCCTGGAACACTTCCCAAAAAGGCCGGTCCGGGTGATCAACGTACGAGAAGGCGATTCTTTGACGGTCGATTGCGCTCCACCGCGAGGCACTCCTGATCCGGAGCTCATTTGGCTCTATAGGTTGGTTTTGGGCATTCTTGGGCAAGTAAAATGCTCAATTTTTCCTGGATAGGTTGACTTAAAAGATTTTGAGAAGAAAAGGTATAAAAATGATTTGGAAGGAAGTTATGACCATACGTAGTTTTATTTCCAACCTCAGAATGGTAGTACAGAATTTTATTCAAGAAAACTTGGAAGGAGGTCCAGGCGGCCTTCAAAAATGGTCTGAAAATCAAAAGAAATCAAGAATGAAAAAGGTATTTTCAAGCCGAAAAATGGGTAAAAAGTCGGTTTAGTTATTGAAAACTGAAAGAAAATTAAACTTTGAGTTGATTTTTTTTTTCTTGTACGAAGAAAAATAATTCACAGTTGCATGTAGAATGACCAGGCGCCTTGCGGATGTGGAGTGGTTGTTTTCAAAAAGCTCCCGACTTGGAACGACTTGCGCTCGAAAGAGTTAGGGAATACTGAGCCGCGACTCGAGTTGAGCCATTCCAAGTGCGGTTACTCATAGGTAAATTTATCAGAGCGAAAATTCCTTGAAAAAGGAGTGGCGATTTGTAATTTTAAACAGTTGCTCTGAAGTTGAGATTCGAAATGTTGAACTACTGAATTTCTCTCACCTATGGCATCTTTTAGAAGAAGTCCACGTTTAAGAGTCTTTTTAAGCCACTTCCGACTTGAGACGACTTTCATCCATCCATATGTGGGTATATTAACTACATAGTTTTCTATTTTCTGAATTTTATATATCCTCTTCGCAACATCTTTTCATTACTTCTGATCTCTCTGCCTCTTGCTCTTTTGACCTTGTCAGCGAGATAAAAGAGAGCGCAGACAGGTCAGAATAATTCAGTGGAGTATATCGAATTAAAGCTGAACACATTTCGAAACACGCCCCGAACTTTTTCATTAGTTCATCTGAAACGCCTGGTCATTTCCAACTACTTTGTTAACACGCGCCCCGTAATTTGATTCCCCGCCGACCCTCCGTCAGACGTTCGTTTCGCACGTCCAGCTCAGCCTCTCACAACAACATTATGCAACTAATTTCGGAGGAGCAGGAGTGGAGCACAACTCCATTTGTATGCGGGCCTCTTGCAAAATTGAAATCGAGTCGAAACCATGCTCTTGGATGAATTTCCGCAGAGGGACTTTTTGAGGTCTTTTCAGCTCCGTTTTTTGAGAATAGATTCTTTACAGTTTGGATGGAGAAGTTCAAAACTAAAGAAATTAGGCTTCTTAGCTTGAAAAATAAGAGGTTTAAAAAGCTGAAAATTTTTTGAAGTACGAAAATTTTGCTTTTCAAAGTGGTATTGGATTGTCGTATGAAAAAAAAATTGAGAGGCCAGGTGAACATTCTTTTTTTCTGTTCAACTTTGATATGAATTCAGTTTCAAACTGATTTGAAATTTTGCAACTTATCCGGATATTCCAGTTGACTTTCGACCGCACGGGAGATTCTGAAAGAGAAAGGGGAAAAAAAACTGTAAGAGGTGTCTATAATTATGACGCAGGAAAAATAATTTGCTTTTTTTTTGATTTTCCAAACATTATTGTACGAGGAATTGGGTTTTAGTTAACGAATTTTTTTTAGTTTCAGTTCATTTTGAAGTTTTTCGAAAATGTATTTTTATTTCCGAGAAAATCGCACTCTCGCGAAAAGCTTAGAAATCTTGTGTCCATAATTATGACGCAGTCGAAAAAACTGCCTTTGAAGTGTTAGAGAAAAAGGAGAAAATTTAATTTTTTTTAGGTGCTTTGTCAGATTGGTTTTTCTACTGAAATTGCTGGCTTAAAAAGAATAACCTCGAATAAAAAGCTTGTTTCAATTATTAAGACGCGCAATACACACTGGTTGATTACATAAAAAATGAGCTACATTCCCTGAGATTCTGAAAAGCTACAGACTTTTGAAAATTGATTTTTTCAGAGATTCTGAAGACAGCACGGTGATTGAGACGATCCGAAGTCGCCATATCACTACGGACGCCCAGGGACGACTACAATTTTCAACCGTTGAGCTTTCCGATGGCCGATCTTCTCTTCTTTATGAATGTGCGGCGACGTCGCCAGTACTGAGAGGGGAATACCGATCTGGGGATCAGGTCCGACTCGAAGTCTCGCCGAGGAGTGGTGAGTTCGGTGGATGTGGTGTTGAAAGGAACAAGGGTCTCAAAACTGGGAATAACTCTATACTTTTCGAAAATCGTTACACAATAACCTTTCGTCAGGATTTGAAACACTCTGACTTGTCTGCGCTCTCTTTTCCCTCGCCGGCAAGGTCAAAGGCGTAGGAAAATAGCATTTTAATTTAAGAGTGTTGCCGAGAAAAAAGAGAAAGCAGAGTTTTTCGAAATTTGGCGAATGAAGTCTAGAAATCTAATTCGAAATTAAGAAGGTTTTTATCTTATTTTCCGCTATTTTCCGTCCCTTTCGAGTATTTTGCGTGAGTCTTAGGACTTTTAGGGTTTTAAATAAAGTTCCAATTTTCAACTTTTTGAATTTCTATTCCGATGAAGTGAACCTTTGTTGCAAATTTATGAGAAAAGTGCATAGGAATGGGTGCAAAATCAATCAATAATCAATCAGTAAATTACTCAATCGATTCTTCAAAAAATGGATCGAATATTTTCGTTTTGAGAGACTTGATCCGTTATGCTCAAACTTTTCGTCGCGTCTTATCATTTTCCCGCTTTTGTACCGCCATTCCTTGTTGTTAAGTAAGCAGTGCATGTGGAAAACGACGTTGTGGTGCAGACAAGGCGGCGACCGCCATCAAGAAACTCTACGTCAGTCCTGCGGAGATCACCGTAAGGGCCGGGACAAGACTCAAGATCCAGTGCATCTTCGGTGGGAGGTAAATCTTACTTTGATTGGAGATTTCAGAAAAAGAAGGAGTTGTTTTTAAACAATAAAGAAAGATATTTGATTTTAGTATTCATTTAAAAAAAATTTTTCAAGTTTTAACTGTTGTCAGAGTCCTATGAAGAGAATTATTTTTCAACGAAAAAGGTTATATTCAGAAAAAAAAAAAATTAAAAATGAGTTCCTACCAATTTCAGACCACTTCCAACCGTTTTCTGGTCGAAAATTGATGGAGAACTGCCCAAAGGACGATTAAAGGTGAATAAAAGTGTCAAAGAGTGAGGGAACGTGGAAAATGAGGAGACGCAGATTATCTAACTCTCTGGCGTCTCTTCAATCCTAACGCTCTCTCAGGCATGATCCTGAAGTTAAATGAGATGATGCCTAATTCACACAAAAATATTGGCCGCAAGTGGAATGACTTGGCTGTTTCAAAGTGCATCCGACCAAAAACGACTTACGCGCAGGAGTTATAAAAGCAAGCCTAGAATGTTTCTGAAAAGTCGGATTTTAACTCTTTGCTGCTGCAATGAGACAGTATCCAATAAATCTTCGAAATGCGAAAAGCAGAGATTAAGAACTTTCCTCAAGCCGCAACGCGACCGCCACGCTTCGAGTCATTCCACTTGCCACCACAGGTCGAACCAATTGAATGACTTCTAGGATCTCACATCTGCGGAGAGCGACTTTGGCAAGTCGTTCATCGTAGACAATGTTCATCCAGAAGACGCCGGAACTTACGAATGTCGTGCACGTCATCTGGTCCACACCGTCAATGTTCGAGTCCTAGGTTTCACAAGGATAACGTCAGAATAATAACTATAACTTTCAGCCGCACCTTTTTGGGAGTTTGACGAGCCGCCGAGGAACGTCGAACAAGCCGAGGAGAGCACTGGAGAGCTGGAATGCCTGGCCGGCGGCCAACCGACTCCCATCATCACCTGGAGCATGAATGGAGTGCTGCTCCATGGTGAGAGCTCCTTCAAGAACCTCCTGAAGGGTTTTGAGCTGCAGAACTGCCCGAGGACCATCGGAGAGTCCTGCTCGACCATGGCAGAGTCTTAAGGATCCGACAGTTGAATCATGACGTCGACACGGGGGTCTACCAGTGCAATGCGAGTAATCCGCTTGGTTATGTCTACACCAATGCGTATGTCCATGTCAAGGGTGGGTTTTATGGAGAAAAATAATTGGTTTATTTTTGCAAAAAATTTGAAGATTGACACAGGAGAAAAATGCAGTAGAATAATCAGAATTTTTAAAGCGACTTGACCCACTCTGCGTCATAATTATTGACTCACAGATAACTTTCGAGCTTCTAAAATTTTTCACGGTGAAGTATAATCTGCCCGCCGCGACTTGACAGTTTTCGCATGTCTGCGTCTCTGTTCTCTCACTGGCGAGGTCAGAGAAACATGAAAATAGCGCGTCAACATGAGAGGGTCACCGAGAGACCAGGAGGGCGTAAAAATTTGTGAAATTTGAGGCATTTTTTTTTCAATCGCCAAATTTTAACAGTTTTCTGATCCAAATCGAACGAAAAAGCTTCCGAAAACTTCACAAAAAAAGTTATACAACAATGCACGTAAAAAGTCTCAATACAGTTTTTTTTTTGAGTCATTCATGGTAAGTTAAAAAATTATAAAGGGGATGGATTGCAGCTCACGAGCCCCGCTTCCTAATCCCTACCCAGCGAAACTGGAAAGTCGTCCTTCATTCGACGGTCTACTTGGATTGTAGCGTCGATGCCGCCCCGGAACCGATAGTTCGATGGGTCGACGCCGATGATAGGCCTATTCAAATCGTCGAGGGCAAGCATCAGGTTCATTTTCACTTGATTCAAAAATGTTTAGGTTATGTTCTAAGGTGGTAGAAGAGTTCCTCGAGCTTTTCCTATTCCTCAGCTTTGATAAGAGTTACAATGAGAAATGGTATAGTCCATTCACGCCTGTCTTGTAACAGAAAACAGGCGGCTCCACTTGCGCGGCAAAAGTAGATCGATGGCGACTCCCCATGCGCCTTTAATACGAGCCCCATTTTATGAATTTTTTCGTTCTCTTTAAAGTTTAAGTCTGTTCGGATTTTAACTGTCCCTTCATTAATACTGCCTTCTTTGATTTTTTCGATGCGGTCAGATCAAAAGAGATCAGAAAGTTTAGCGCTATTAAAGGATCATCTTCAACGAAAAAAAAAAAATTCGCCACGAACAGGTACTGTTCTCCCGGGGCGGAGTTAATGGCTCGAGATCCGTTATCTGAAAAGATTATACAAAAGTCTGAGAACTAATGGAATGAATGGGAAAAACACTATGAGCAGCTTTTATTAAAGGCGCATAGAGGGTCAGCGATGAGGCTTCTATTAAAGGCGCATGGGAAGTCAGGGATGAGGCTCTTATTAAAGGCGCATATTGAGTCAGCGATGAGGCTTTTATTAAAGGAGCATAGGGAGTCAGGGATGAGACTCTTACTAAAGGCGCTTAAAGGGTCGGCAAAGGGGTTTTTGTTAAAGGCGCATAGGAACTGAGAAAATGGACTTTGAGAAAATTATTACCATTTTGGCTAAAAAATAACCGGCATGTGCGCTCCATAGAGAAGTTCGCAAGTGACGTTCCTTTTGTTTTTTTTTCAGCGAGAAAGGAGTTTATTGCAAATCGTATGAAATTATTTACAATCTATCCAAAAAGGCAAAAGATTAGAAAAGGTATCGGAGCAGTGGGACGGTTAGAATGCCGATGAGGAATCGAGGAGCGGCCGGTTCTGAAATATAAGATCAAAAAATAGCCGTTTTAGTAATTATTTTGCGCTCTATTGATAATCAGGTGAAAACTAGGTTTTTTATTAGGTTCTAGAAGGTTTTTTTAGGGCGAAAAGTCAAACACGGCTCAAATTAACACTGAAATGGTCATCTTTGTCGTAAGACCTTCATAAATGTTTATCTATTCTCCTTTGGGGCTTTAGAAGCAGCTTATTCAATTCAGTTTTCACGACCATTTTTCCTGAGATATAAATTTCGCTGCGCATCAACTCACGTCGGCAGTGCACCTGTGCCAAAATCCCAACAGTCCGGTCGTTGTCGCCACGTTTGTAGTCGATCTTGAGAGTTTTACCGCGAGTATTCCGGAACACCTTGTTTAAACCGGGCTTGTTTGAAAGTCTAAAATGAAAAATTGAAAAATTAGACTTTTCCTGGAAGTTTTGTCAACAGAAATTGGAAAATTTGGGGTGCGTCATATATATTGAAACACCTTCATTTTTTATTTTTTCCCTGCAGAAACTGTAGAAAGTTTAAGGTGCGTCATATATATTGAAACTCCTGATTTTTGATTCGAAAGGAAGTAAACTTTTTTGTATCAAAATATCACAGCAAAGACAGCGATTTCATCAAAAAAAAAGTGCAAGACTTATGTCAGTTTCATCTTTCTAGTTTTTTTATAAATTTCAAAAAGTATTCATTTTTACTTGTTGCCTTGAATGTCTCTGAAAAGTTGATCTTCTGAAAAAAATTATTTTTTTAGGCTCACAAATCTTTTTTTAAAATTGTTATTTGATTAAATTATGAGCCACTTTTTTGATCTTTTTGTTGATCTTTCACAAATTTTGAAGGCTTTTGATCATTTTCAAACTCGGACAAAAATGACACAAAACGGACGTTTCTGGGCGTTTCTAGTGACCACTTAAGTAGCGTCAGAACCCTTAAGTGATCCCTAGAAATGTCCAGAAATGTCCGTTCCGAGAAGTTTTATGAACAAACTTACGTTTCTGATCCCTGACCGTCGTAGCCATCATAGGTGATTGTTAGAGTGCTGGACGGGTCGATGTCGCCGGTCAGCTGCAGAAAAATATTTATTGAAGTTTTTCGTGGTCGCACTTAGAATGGCTCAGAGCGTCGCGGTTGCGTTGCGCTTGGAAATTGACATTTGAAAGCTGGATCTGATAATTTTTTGGCGCAGATCGAACGCTTTGATCCATTCCACGTGCGACCATCCGGTGATTTGAGTTTTAACAGATTTCAAAACAGTTTCAAAACTAGAAGCTTAAACATCATCTCGAACTTGTAGAAACTCAAAATAGTATCATGACTCTCAGAACAACCTATAAAATTCCTAAAAAGTGCTAGATTTCGATGATCCCTCCCAATTTTTCTATACGATTTCAAAATTCGTTCTCTCAATTTGTTTGCAAAACGATTTTTGCACTAAAAACAAGGTATTATACGTGTGTTTTGCCAGCCCCGAAAACAGCAAAAAACACATTGATTGATAAGGAAAACCGACGTCGATGTCGAACTGAGAATTGTCGAGAGACGCGTTGAAAACGTAGGACGTGGAGGTGGAATCTTCACGGAGCATGTAGTTGGGCGACATGGCGATCGAGACGTCCGACCAGTTCATGGGAACTTCGATCGGCTGTTTCAGAGCGGCTTAATATGAGGATAGATTAAGATTAAGTTTGGTGCCGCTACATCTCGAAGAAACATTTATCAAGTCCTATAAATTTTATCTTATTTTTTTAAATAAAAGCAACAAAAAAAAGATAGGAAAAAAAAGCGAACCACTACCGAAATGACGGAATTCTTTATTTTTTTAATTTTTTTGTGGAGCACTTGATCAGTTTAGAACCAAATCCAATCAACTAATGAGGAAAAAAAAAACATAGACTTCGTTTTAGTTGGCTATGGCTAGTTAAATTTAAAGGGGATTTTTGGAGGGAATTTTTCTAGGGGACTTTTTGAGCGGACTTTTTTTAAAGGGATGCAAACTTTAACTTTTGATGCAACTTTGCTGAAAGGCACTTTTGGACCTCCAGACAGCAGAACAAGAAAAAAAAGTTCCGTAATTGATCTTATTCTCAAGTTAAGACGCTTCATAAGCTTGAAAAAAGTGCTTTTTTGTCATAATTTGCGTATTTTGGCGGCTTGGAAGCTTCATACCTCGAAAAAAAGGGGGGGGGGGTTGTAACCAACGAAAAACCATTCTTCCAAATCTCACCTTCAAGATTAGCTATCAAAAAAAAACCCCGGATCTTTTCGTAAAATTCCAGTTTTTCACTTCCCCACCTTGAAGCGACTGAGAATCGAAGCTGAAGCTGCTCTCCGAAATGGCGAACTGCTTGCGAAGTGTGACCACTGGTTCTTGGATCAGCAGCGCTGCTTTAGTCCTGGCCGATTTTTCTCTTAAAACGGTTTTTGTTGAGGAAGATTATGATGGGGTTACGTTAGAGCAAAAAGTTCGAAGGAAGAGTTTTGTCCTTGAGCGACGCCTCCAGCAGTCAGGGTGACGAACGTCATCTGAACTTTCGTTTCAAAACAAGAATTTTGAATTTCACACGAAACTTTGAATAAATCACGTCTAATAAAAATAAATCACGTTTGATAAATAAATCAAGACTTTAATAACTAAATCACGTTCCTACTTCATGAAAATTTTTGACAAATCGAGAAAAATTTTTTTCCTGTATTTTTTTATTGGCGCCAAAACTATTTCAATGAGGAAAAACGATTTTTAGGATTTTTTTCATATCAAAAAAACAAATTATTTAAATTTTTTTGGTTAATAAAGCCATAATTTAGACTTTTTTTCATTAGCTGACTCGTAGAAGAAAAAAATTAATTATTTGTCAAAATATTCACGAAAAATGTTCCAAATTTTTTTGATTCACTCCGTTTTGAAAAAAATACTTTAAAATCTGAGCAGGGTACGTATTTCATTTTGAACAATTCAAAAAATTCCTCACCAAATTTGAGTTTTTAACGAGCTACAAAGAAAAATCCAGCTTCTCAATGTCGGTAATTTGCTTCAAGGAACTTTGACTCTGATCGGTCACCTCTTTTTTTTTGAAGTTTTATAGTGCCCTGAACCCACTTGAAGTTTTGTTTGTTAGAGCGAACTTTCAGGGATTTGCAAGCCGTATTTGAATAGACTATTTGTTTTCACTTTGTTTTTGTTTTTTTAGACTGTTTGAACCATTCGGCATTCGCCAAAACTTGAGAAATAATTTTCTCTCCGCTCTCTCGAGTTACGCGCTATTTCCATGTTTCCATGAGGGAAAAGAGAGCGCAGACAGGTCAGAATATTCCAAACTGTAGAGAAGAAATTATTTCACCCCAAAGACTCCTTGGAAGTTCGACAGAGCAAAGTTCCCCGCGGGATTGATTAAAGTGACGTAGACGTTGCCAAGATGTGGTGACGTCACTTGGACGTTCTTCACGTCGGGCGTCGTCTCGTACACGTAATTCACTGGAAAATTTCGTTTTCCTTAACTTTTATCGATTACCGTAGTCGTCGTTGTTGGCGACGACGAAGTAGATGATCCCGGGATGCGCCATGGACGCCTTCCCGTAGTTGTTGTTGATCACGGTTATCGAGTTGTAAGCCATACTGAAGGTCGGCGTCCTTGGCCATTGAGCGAACTTGGTCGCTTCGGAAAAACTGGAATTTTGAGCAAGTTTTGAGAGAGAGATTGGTAGTTTTTTGTATAGTCTGTTCAGATTTTGAATTTCAAGTAGAATGACGTCATTTGAAAACGCTCTGTGAATGGCTCGCTCTCTGATTGGTTTATCGCGCAATTAGGGGGCGGAGCTTGAGCGAGGACTTGACATTTGAAATCTGTACAGACTATTTTAAAAAGGATACAGTTTCAGTTGGCTATGACTAGTGAAACTTCAAACTGGAAGGTTAGGCTAGTTTTAAAGGAATTTATATAGAAAGCAGGTCTTAAAACTCGCTTGAAATTAAAGGAACATTCACGGATTCATTACCTGGATCCGTGAATGGATCACTAAACCTGGGTTCATTATTTTGTAACAAGCTAAAGTAAAATTTGAAAATAGGATGTTCGAACTGTGTTTTTTTTTGGTCCTAATACGACTACCGAAGTGAAACTACAGTAACCTGCTTTTTTTATATCAAGCTAAACCTGGATTCATTTTTTCCTTAAAGGAATGAACAAATGTTACCTAACATCTCTGTTTATGTAGGTCTCCACTGTCGGCACCAATTTAATCCGTTCCTCGTACATCTCAGCGTCTTCGTCTTTCGAAGCAAATATATAAACCTAAAATTATCAATTTTCCAGCAAAACATCTAGAAAATGCGAACATTCATGTTGTTCGGAAAGTTAAAAACGTTCCTCCCGACTTCCAAGTCATTGATGTAGACGATTTGGCTTAGATGCGACTTTTCCGGTAGATTATTGGTATCCTGGGCTTGAAAGTTGACTGAAGCGCCGAAAACTGTGGCTAGGAGGGTTGTGAGAACTGAAAAAAATATAATTATAAGAAATTTTTCATTGGGAAGTTGTGAAAAATATTTATTTTTTTGAGCGGTTGAAGAAGAAGTTATGAATTTTTCCAAATTGATGGATTTTTTTGTACTTTGATACTGTTCCGAGTAGTTACTAATTAATGATGAAAATGATTAATTATTTATAAAAAAATGAAAAAGGCTTTCATTTTTCGAATTTGCGTTACGGTAGTCTTAGATTGTGCAAACACCGCGACGTGCTTGGAAGATTTCGAAAGTTTTTTTTGTTATTTTTTTACGTTTCTATCAGTTTTATACATTATTTCTTATTTTTAGATCATTTTGAACAGCTGAGTCAATGACTCCGAAGTACCCTTAAGTAATCCCTCAACCGGTTTTGCTTGCTTTTTTTGGATTGAACGTTTTCAACGTTTTTCAAGACTTTTCTTTTTTCTGAAAATTAATAGGAATTTTTTCAACTTCTATGTATATCTTACGTATGTATGACGGCATGATTTGAAAAGGCATGGAATTTTTTGCAAGTTTTTTGCGTTTTTTTTTCTGAATTTTGGAAAATGATTTTAGTTTATAAATGTTGTCTCGTTGGAAATTTTTTTTTTCAAAAGTCTTATTAAGTTTCGAAGTTCTTGCTGGGGTGTTTGAAGGAGCAGCAATTTCAGATCAATTAGTCTGAAGACCTTGATCAAAATTTTACGTACTCAAGCAAAGAATATAGAAATAGAAAAAAAAACAACTGTATACCTGTAAGACGAATCATTTTTTTTGTGTGGCAGCGGAGCAACAGAATTGAATCGAAAAATAGTGATTGGCACTGGATGTTAAATATTTTGACGGTGTTATCATTTCGGGACACGCCTACGACATTCTAAGACGCCTAAGAGTACTGTATGAGTAATGCGATCGGATTGGCATCGAATAATAAAATTCGGAGCGTTTTTTGGAGACAGTTTCCGGAAAGAAGAAAATCAGACATTTCTACAGTCATTTTTTATTCCTAAAATCTTAGAAAAGTTCCGCATTCTACAGGTTTCTTTCCTGCTGACAACGAAATTGATGAAACATTGGAAATAATGACTTCTCTATAGTCAAAATAGTGTTTAAAGAGAGGTGTTTTTTAAATTTACTGTGGGCTGAAACGGAAATTGATGAAAAAATACGAACTAAGAACCATCATAAAGAGCAACAAATATTTAAAAAATACAGAAAAAACCGAAAAACCCTTGAAAAATAATCCGATTTTCTATATATTCTATGCTTTTTCAGCTCCACTCCAATCACACTTTTGTGATTTTCGACGTGAATAGTGAAGATGAAGGCCTCTACTATTGCAACGTTTCCAACAAATATGGACTTAATCGAGCTACCAATCGACTTCAAGTCTTCAGTGAGTTTTACTGTAAAAAACTCTATCGGTCACTTAAGAGGCTCCTCAAGGGATGTTTGAAGGGAACTGAAGCGGCCACTAGAACACTATTTTGCGTGTTAGTGGTCATTGTAGTAGTTTTTAGGAGTCTAGTAGTACCAATTAGACTTCTAAATTGGTCACTTAAGTGGCCACTAAAATGACTACTATGGTGGCCCCTGGAACGACCTTTATAGAAGTTTAACTTCTAAGTGGCCACCATAGTAGTTCTCAGAGGTTGATTAGTATCACTTAAACTTCTGGAGAGCCAATAACTCGACTACTATAGGGGCCTAGAAAGCTTCAAAGCCCTGAAGAGGCCACTAAAAAATTTCTCTATTTTTCTACACCATTTCGCAATTTTTTGGAAAGAAAATGTTATTTTTGCCTTTTTGAGGTGAAAACATGATTCATCGATTTCCGGAGAAATTCAGCTCTTGTGTCAATAAAATCTATATTTTTTTGGACTGAAAACAACTGGTGAATGAAAAAAAAATCACAGAGTAAATAGACTTTTTCGAGAAAAAAAGGCTCGAAGCTTCGAAGTAACCTTTTTTAATGGATTCTGAGATTCTGAGGACTTCTTTTGACGTTGAGGTCTTTATCTCCTGAAAATTAGAAATTCATTACTGTTAAAAGTTTCTTTCCTTTACAGAGCCGACGTACTTCGTGAGGATCCCATCCCCGAAACGATTGGTCCTGGAAGCCGGAGAAACGGCCGAAGTTCTCTGTGAAGCGATTTCCGACCCCCGACTGCCCATCACCTACAAATGGACTGTAAACGGGAAATTGCTCAACGAGTCCAAGGCTTACGAGTTCGTTTCAAGAGTTTTTTTTTTGGGTCTTTAGGAGTTTTTCAACTGATTTTTTGATTTTTTTTTTGGCCTCCTGATTTTCCTGTCAAAAGTCTTACAAGTCTGTTGATTTTTAGGGAATAAAACTGTTTTTTGAGCTCCAGTTCATTCTTCTGACCTCAGACTGTGACAAAAACTAAGACTTTTACCAAGTTATAGAAAAAAATAGATTTTTCCCTGTAAGTGGCAAAGTTGACAGGTTTTTGAAGTCGAATACGTTAATTTTTCAACTGGGTTTTCAAAATTTATTATTTTTGTCGAGTTTCGCCTTTTTTCAATGATTTTGAGGTCTCATTCTTTCTGAGGACAGTTTTAAAATCTCTATTTTTTTGTTCATTAGGAAGATTTCTCCGAGTTCTTCCCAAATTAGCGTTTTATTTAAACTTTTCTCAATTTTTTAAAAAATCATAATTTACTTATTGGTCTTTGGGGTCCAAGAAAAACGAAGCAAACGATTGAGAAGTTGAAAAGTCAATAATTTTTTCTCAGAATCCTGCCTGATCGACTCCGATTGAAGTCCGTTCGAGGACATCATTCCGGCTTGATCGAATGTGCTGCTATCACTGACGTAGATGTTAAAGTTGCCGCCATGCAACTTATCGTCAAAGGTTCGGCCTTTTTTCATGGCTAGAAGACCTTCTGAAAACATCAAAAATCGGTTATAAGTTTTCCTAAAAAGGTTTTTTAAAAAACTTTTTCCAAACAAAGACTTTAATCAATTTTTTGTCACTTCTCGACCAAATATTCGTGGTCTTCCTCTTTTTTACAGTGCATTTTGACCTTTTTAAAGTCTTTCCTACCAAAAAGGTTATGAAAAATGAACTAACAGGAGGTTTTTAACACGCATTCTCCCAGAAAATCGAACAAATGCGAAAAGTTTTGGTACAAAAATTTCATCTTTGTTCATGAGAGCTCTTCTTGCTATCATAGATAGTAAGCAACCTCTTGAATATTTAGAACCAGGTTTTATTAGGCTCCGCCCACTTTCAGGCTTACTGTAAAAAAAACACTGTAAAAACCAAACTTTTTTCCTAGTGGAGCAAATTGGTCCAAACCAATTTTAAAACAAAATCTGTTCCCATATGAACATTTATAGTTATAGAAATGACCCGGAAAAAATTTTCTTTCACAAGAAAAAAATTCAAGCTTTTTGAAAAATGACGATTTTTTCAGTCTTTGAGTCATAACTAGTACTGGAACCCCCGAATGCCTGGATTTTTTTTTTAATCGACCCATTAGGGTCTTGTGGGTAAAGGAAAAATGTCTAGAAACTCTGAATCCGGGTGATCCAGTTGACCTCCATTTCGGAGAACGCGTGTTAAATGTTTTCTTCCAGGAACTTTATGTCATAGGTTCTTCTGGATTTTTCAGCAATTTTATTTTTTCAAAGTCCTTTTCAGTTTTTTTCTGTCAAAATTGACTTTTTTCAGACGTTCCCGCGTCGCCGACCTTTGAGACGGTTCAATGCACGGAACGGAAAGTGATCCTGAAATGGATTCCCGCTGCTGACCATGGCGACGTCATCAAGAAGTACGTCGTCGAGATGTTCACCGACTTTCGAAAGGTTTTCAGAAAAAAAAATGATCTTATCATTTTCATCTTCTTCAGGGCGAATGGTCGACGGTGGTCGAGGAAATCAACGTGAATCGAGAGAATTTCGAAGTCGACGTCACCCTGACGCCTTGGGTTGGTTTCAGACAAATGTTGTAGTGAAAGAGTCCAAAGAAATTTCGATTTTGAAATTTTTGTCGAAACAGTAACTTAATCTTCAGCTTAAAATTGTCTTTTTATCGAGGAAAATATGAATATAAAATGGAAGTGGAAACGGTCGGTTCGGCATTTTTAAAGATTTTTTTATTTTTATTAAAGTCTGAATATTAAGGATAGGCTCTTATTTTTTGATGTTTCCAAAAATCTAAAGAATATTCAGAAAAGTTGGATGAAAGCCTGAAAATCAGAATTCAAAGATTAACTAACCTGAAGAGGAACCAGAGAAAGAGAGTATTCTAACTTCTCTAGCGTCTCTTCAGAACGATATTGATCTCTCCCTCATGTTTTACTATCTGCCGGAGATCAACGGACACTTGAAGAGACGCCAGACAAATGAGATATCTCTCTTTCTCTGGTGTCTCTAAAGCCTGACTTAATCTCTCACTCCCTTTTTTCTAGTTCCAAGTTCAAAAGAGAAATTCGTCCTGAAGTTACCTGAAAATTCTGGATTCCAGGTAAACTACACGTTCCGCGTTGTCGCCATCAACTCCCATGGCCGGTCGGATCTTCATATCGAAGGACAGCCGCCAGGTAACTTATGACGTCATTAAAAATATCAGAAAGACGTCATTTAGAGCAATGGGCGACGTGCCACACGCGTCCCTCGTTCCCTTACACGAATCCGTCGGGAGTCCGAGCTGAAGGCAACGAACCGGACAACTTGGTCATCTACTGGAACCCCATGGACAAGTACTACTGGAACGCCCCCAACTTGCAGTATATGATCAGGTTTTCCATGATCAAAGGAAAATGAACGTTTTCATGAGTTTAGGTACAAATTGGATGAGCCGGACCACGGTTGGACCGAATTTTTGGTCGAGGACTCCTTGGCGGTCGGTTTTTTGGTTTTGGAAAGAAAAATGAAGTGATAGATCATCAATAGATTTTAGTGTCATAATTCCAAGAATATAGGTCTTTTTGACTTTTCAAGTTCGCTCCATTGCGAATATTTTATTTTTCGAACGGTCCACTTAGGATTCATTATTTCCATTGAAAGTTTGATAACGCTGGGCTTCAAAAAACCCTTTTTTCTTCTTATGAAATCAGATTTTCCTGATACTTGATAATTTTCTGAGCACTACCTTTTTTGAAAATTGATGTAAAATATGTAAAATAGTTTGTATAGTCTGCTCAGAATTTCACTGTCAAGCTCCGCTCCTAATGGCTTGACAAACCAATCAGAAAGCGAGCCGCCCACAGAGCATTTTTGAATGACGTCATCGCTCAAGCTCCGCCCCTAATTACGTGAAAAACTAATCAAAAAGCGAGACATATACAGAGCGTTTTTGAATGACGTCATTGGCGCGCCGTAGCGCAACAGGTTGTGTGCCTGTCTACGGTCCACAGGGTCACAAGTTCGATCCCCGCCCCGACCCAACCAAGGGGTTTAAGAAATGTTGGTAGTGGGAAACCACGACTTCAAAATCCCCAGCCGTCACACACAAGGGCGGATATGTCACTGGAGCCAGTCCACTGATATCAGGATAGGACCTCGGCTCATCGACTTGGGGCGCCGACGCCGCTCAAGCGGTACAAAGGCGTAGGAAGAAGAAGAAGAAGAAGCTCAAGCTCCGCCCCTAATTACGTGAAAAACTAATCAAAAAGCGAGACATATACAGAGCGTTTTTGAATGACGTCATTGTACTTGACATTCGAAATTTGAACAAACTATGTTTTTGAGAGACAATGAGTTGTATTGAAAAACTGTTGGACTATAATTTTTAGAAAAATATTTCTTTATTGCAATTTTCATTTTCAATCATAGTTAATCACAAATTTTTGCGTAAAATTGCCTAACGGGGGACGTTTTTTAACCCCCGGAGACCAAAAAAATCTCCTAACGAGAATTTGATTTTAGAACCACACGATAATCCGAGAACAGCCAACTTTCCGACCGTATATCGTCCAAGTCAGAGCCGTCAACGCGATCGGACCAAGTATCGTGGAACCGGAAACGATCAGCGGCTTTTCCGGAGAAGATTGTAAAAAAAAACTGGAAATTATAATAAAATCCTTCGAATTTAGTCCCGGATGAGCCGCCCGCCGAGTTTAAAATCGAAAAAATTGTCAATTTCACAACCGCCAGGTTTTTATGGACCCCCGTGGATCCAAGTACGGTCAATGGGCACTTTGAGGGTTATGAGGTTGGTTTTGAAGATAAAAATCAACTTTTTTGTAAATTTGAAGATAATGGGCGCATAGCCACTGTAGTATTGGCACTTTGCAAAAAATTTTATTTGTGTTTTTATTTATTTTTTAATTTTTGTTATTGACGTTGTAGTTGGATGAATAAGAATGTAAGAAACTGTGTTTTTTTTTTTATTTTCCCGACAAAAACCTCAAAAAGTTACTATGTCCTTTGACCATGAAATCAGCAAAACTTGGCTAAAAGTTAAAATATCTTCCCTAGATTGAATATTGGAACCGAGCCAAGCCGGGAAGGAAGTTCTACATCAGGACGGATCGAAACACGACCACCGTCATTGTCAACGATTTCGTGGCTAATACCAACTATTCGGCGATTATTCGGACCAAAAACAAGAGACTCCAAAGCTCGCCCAGCGCCGAGATTGAGTTCGAAATGCCGGAAGGAAGTGAGTAATGTGGTGAAATAGGAAAAGATGCTCTTTTGAAAAATGAAACGGTGCCGTTAGGGTCCTTATAGGGGTCTCATTGGGGGTATAAAATCAGGGTTTTTTTTTTTCTCGGAAAAGGAAAGTTGTCGAAATTCTTTTTTGAAAGTTTTTAGGGTGAACTTTTTTTCCCGCAAAAGTTGAAAAAGATCAACTTCTCTCATACTTATAAGGGCTCAGCAGCCGGGCTAACATGGTATTTTAGTATTTTAGCGGGTGTGCCCGTATTAAACCCGTTTAAGCACAACTGAGGTACCACTTTAGCACAGTTTAGCTTCAGATTTCCGGAAAAAAAACACAAAAAACTGGGTTTTCCTTCTAGCACTCCTTACACCCCGTTTCAGCACAACTGAGACTCACATTGCCTCAAAAAAACACGGGTTTAATACGGGTAGACCCGTTGAGACATCCGACAATGATTTCAGTTGATGTCGATTTTTGGGTTTTTTTTGCTGACACGAAGCTTGAAAATGGATGGCCTAAATTAACTTCTATGACTTTAGTGCGTTTAACTTTTTCCAAGCGTTTTTAACACGTAAGATTTGATTTTTCTACTAGTTCTGTCAAGAATAAAAGAGAAAACGTTGATAATTTGTTCCAGTACCATCGAAAGTCCACAACTTCCGTGTTCATTCGGTCGGCTCTACAGCCATGCTTCTTTTATGGGAACCGCCTTTGCAGCCGAACGGCCGGATTCTTGGATACTTCATCTCGTTTCACAATGATCGGAGTGAGTTTTAAGCCCAAACAAAAGGCGACTGGACTTGAGAAGACTGAAAGGCAAAAGACGGAAAAAAAAATTGATGTTTTGAACAATTCGGGGTGCTCTAAAATACGAACAGTTCTGTCAGAAATAATACGAGAAAACGGGTTTTTGACAACAACTTTCTTGTATGGAATTCAAATTTTCTGCAACTTTCTGAAGTTGTGATGACCGTTGAACTGCTTCACCATACATTGTTTCCCAACGCTAGCTGTCACTCCGGGACGTATTGGACAACGATTGTGGACCGTAACCCGCGCCGACGACTAACTCTTCGATTATACCATGATTCAGCAGAGATTTTCTTCATCTTACTCTGAAGACTGAATAAATTGAAAATTGAATTGATGACCGTTATTCGTAACACCATAGTGAAACTCCAGTTTGCGAAAAAAAATCGCAGCTTAGAAGGTTTCAAGAAGATTGAGTTCCTTAAAATGAGGTGTAAGGGAAGACATTTTTGCATCTTTTCTGAAGGTACTGGTATAAGCAAATTTTCATGGATTCATCAGAACTGTGGTTTTCTTTTGTACCATAATACTCAAAAAACCTCCGGCAGGTTTTAGGAAGGTAACCAGCAGGAGGTTGGAAGGTTAATGGAAACTCTAAGGTCTTGAGAAAGTTTTCAGAAGGTGGTTGGAAGGTGAAATTAGTAAATTCTTGCCAGAAGCTTTTTGGAAGCCTGAACCCCTTTGTCTTTTTCTTGTTAGCCGTTTTTTTTTCTAAAATTCCACAGATTCGAGTACAATTTCCTTCGTTTTACATAGGATTTTTGATCTGAAACGATTTATTTTAACTGATTTTCCAGACGAAACGGAAGAAACTTACGTGATCCACAAACAACGTCACTATCTACACGAGAAAAGCCTTCCGGACACTGGATACAAAGTTTCGGTTTGGGCCGAAACGAGAGCCGGCGAAGGAGCCCCCACGATGAGACCCGTCAGGACCTGGCCGCCGAGAAGTACTCCAGCTCTTATCAAGAAAAATATTATCAGAAATGATATTTCAGACCCCGATCCGCCGATTTTCCGCGTCAGTAACATTTCCTTAGATTCGATGGCGGTTGATTGGATACCCAATAATGCCAGCATTTGGAGGATGCCTGGCGCCGCTTTTTATGTCAATTACTCGATTGAAGGTCCTTTTTTCAAAGGAAAACATGATTTAAATCGATAAAGACTAGAAAAATGGACAAAATCGAGCCAGAAACAGACAATTTTCATTGAAATAAAGGATAGAAAAAAGCAGAAAGTTGAAAAAAAGTAGATTTTCCACTTTTTCCGCTATTTTAGGGTCCTTTTGCATCTTTTCTTTATTTCAGAAACATTTTTGGTCTAATGAGAATTTTTTGATATTTTTAAGAAGGAACGTTTTTTTTTGTTGAATAAAATACATATTTTATAGGGTTTGGACCAGAAAAACGAATCCCAGTATCAATGAAGACAATTTTGTATCATTCAAGGATAACCAATGAAAAAAATGCAGGCTCCAACGAGTGGGAGCAGTCCGAGACGACATATCTGCCGGTGACGCAGTTGCTGATCAGCGGCCTCAAGGAGGACACCCGCTACCACCTCCAAGGCGTCTCGATCGACGGCCCCCGGTGTACGGAATCCGCCACACTTCCCATCAGAACCATGAGCCGCGATTATGCGAATCGACTCAAGCAAGGTGGTTACAAAAGACTAGCAAAAATGGCATCTTGAGAAAGACAAATGCGCTCCATGGATAATGTTTTAAAATGAAAACTCGGATCTTGGTAACACGAAATGAACGTTTCGGGTCATTTCTAGCGACCACTTTAGGAGCGCCAGGAGGCTTAAGTGATCCCCAGAGTAGCTCAGAAACGTCGGATCAAGGTTCCTGAGAACCGAGCTGAAGGGAGAGCGACGTAAGACGTCAGAGAAGTGATGTAACTTTATCTTCTCTGACGTCTCTTCAGGCCGCTGTTGATCTCTCTCTTTTACTTTCTGAAGCTCTTTCAACTTGGGAAAATCTAAAGGAAGCACTCCTCAAGATTCTGAGTCATCAAGTGACCACTTAAGCGATATCTCTACATCTCTAGCATTCACTCTGACATTGCTAACGCGAAACGGACGTGCCTGGGCATTTCCAGTGACCACTTTAGTAGCGCCAGGAGGCTTAAGTGATCCCTAGAGTAGCTCAGAAACTCCCGGAGCAATTCCAGTTTTCGTTACCGAGTTCCGAGTCAGAAGAAGCTATAAATTTGAATTTTAAAGTTTTGACCAAGATCGAAAGTAAACTTTTAAGTTTCTAGTCAATTTAGCACTGTCCAAGGTCTTGAAAAGTCTAAATTTCCAACTTTTATCGATTTTTTGAACTTCTCTGAGTTAGGATTCGAGAATTCATCTTTTTTCTTGGTTTTGAAAGTGTAACTAATAATTTTTTCAAACTAACTATGAGTTTTCTTAACCCTTTACCTCATTTTTGAGCTTCAAATTTTTTTCTGAAGGTGAAACTTGAACTAACGATTACTTTAATTTTCAAAACTCGATTATTAACTCATATAATTTTCTAACTGTGTGTTCAGAATCGCTCCGAGGCGCCGCCTGGTTCATCGCGGTTCTAGGAGCTCTGGGAATCGCCCTTGGTACGGTTACCGTAACCTTCTGCTGTGGAAGTAACAAAGCTCGCGTCGACAAGTACGCCCTGCGGCGAAAGGTCCGATTAACAGACTAATCGATTTTAACAGAACTTTTCGATTTTTTAGTTCCTGTCATCTTGAAAATTGGGTTTTGAGATGTTATTGTAATGTTTTCAGAGAAACGTAAGAAGCAGCCATTATAGGGGTCGAAAAAGTCGACCCCGTAGGGTTTTAGGGTCTGACCCCTTAGCCTCTAAAGCTTAATTGGACCCTATAGAGGTGCTTCAATTTTATCCCATAGGGACCACTTTTACAAGCTTTAGTGACCCCTATAAGAGACGAAAAATGGTCGAAAAAAAGAGACCCTCGTTGTAATTCATATTCACCGAAAAAAAAATTTTTTGGACAGAAATTTGAAAACTCTGTCCTAATCGGTAGCTTTCATGAAATGGGGGTGTTTGTGGGAACAACAGAAAAAAATTTGAACCGAGAAAAAAAAATCAATGTGTTTTTGTCCATAGAGCATTTTTGCTGCGAAATGCACTTCGGGCCTGATTCAAGTCTTTTTCGCTGTACTGAGAAAATTTGAATCTTCAAAAAAAAAAATATAAGGTAAAGTAAAACAGAAAAAATCAGAAATGGCATGAAAGTAGTCTATTTATTAAAATTGAAATAAAAAAAGAAGAAAAAAACTGAATGATTATTGCAGGAAATCGAGATCGGTCATCAGCAGGACAACGAAGAGGAGAAACAATTTCTGGAATATCAATACGGGTTCAAACATTGATTTATTTTCTTGCCATCAAATTCGTTCTTCAATTGTAATTTTCTAGTATCAATCCCATCTTGTTTTCTAATTTTCTATTCAATTTGCTTCCCATCTCACTGCCCTTCTAATTGTTATAATTTCAAATTTTTTAGGTTCAAATTGACACCGAAGCAACTTTCATCCGCTTTTCACTTGATATAATATTGCATTTTTGAATTTAACTACCGAGAAAAAAAGATAACTTTTGAAGCTGAAGCACGATGAAACAAAGAAAGAGACATTTCAGAACGAGTTTTGAAGAAGCTGAGCGAGAGAGAGCTGAGCTAGAGCTTCTCAGATTTTTCCAGCTTTCAGAGCTTTTCCAATAAATCGGAATAAAACGTTATCAAACGATAGAGCACCTTGAGACGGGTTGAATGATATATTTCAATCCCTGAGAACCAATCAAAATTTTTTCTTGTAAACAAGGGACAAGAGTAGTTGCGTCGGAAGCCAGCCTGCGAAGGCGGTTGGAAGTTGTCGAGTTGCTTCTCTAGTCTGTTGACGATGACCTTGGTGAACAACTTGTAGACGACCGATAATAGGGAGATCGGTCTGAAGTTGTTCAGGTCGGTGAGGTCCTTCTTCGGAATGAGGATCGTCTTGGACGTTTTCCATTGTTCAGGAATAGAGGCTTCGCTCAGGTACTTGGAGAAGTGCCGGGCAAGTAGTCGGTACAGCGAGTCTCCTCCAGCCTTCAGCAGTTCGGATGAGATGTTGTCGGGTCCTGCGGCCGTTCCGACCTTCAGCTTCCTGATGGCGTACTTGACTTCTTCGGGAAGAATCGGGGGTTCATCTTCTCGACCACATCCACGCCTTGACCCAGGTGGTGGAACGGCACCGGGAGCACCAGATGCCACTTGCGTTGGCCTTCGTCGACTACTACAAGGCCTTCGACAGCGTGGAGATCAACGCCGTCTTGAATGCTCTTGCCTCCGCCGGAGTCGCCACGAAGTACGTCGAGCTGATCGCCAACAGCAACGAGGGAACGTCCACGACCATCCAGCTGTTCGACAAGAAGCTTTCGATCCCCATCAGGAAAGGTGTTCGCCAGGGAGATACCATCTCCCCCAAGTTGTTCTCCACGGCACTAGAAGACGCGATGCGCCAACTTGGATGGGACGAAGAGCACGACTGGGAAGACAGTACAGACATCAGAGGCATCAACATCGACGGCAAGGTCCTCACAAACCTCCGCTTCGCCGACGACATCGTACTCTTCTCAAGCTCCACCACCGAACTGTCCTCCATGCTGAACGATCTGGACGAAGTCGGCAAGAAGATCGGCCTTAAGATGAACGTCAAAGAAGACGCAGTGGATGAAGAACCGCTTCTGCGACCAAGGCAAAGTCACCCTTGAGGGCCGCGACCTTCAGGAGGTCACATCCTACATCTACCTTGGCCGGGAAGTAAACATGGTGAACGACCTGCAAGCAGAGATCGGCAGACGCAAACGCGCTGGATGGGCCGCCTTCAACTCCATCAAAGAAGTCACCAGTCAGCTGAAAGACCCGAAACTGCGAGCTCACATCTTCGAAGCGTCGATAATCCCTGCCATCTCCTACGGTACCGAAGTTTGGCCTGACACGAAGAAAAAAATGCAACCGCCCTACGAACTTCCTACCGCGCACTGGAACGTGCTCTCATCGGCACCACTCGCTTCGAGCAGTGGAAAAAAGAACAGAGGAGCACAGACCTCCGTCAACTATCCCAAATCCGGGATCTAGAAGAGCACATACAACGCGGGAAACATCGTTGGGGCGGCCACGTCATCCGCAGACAAGACGACCGCTGGTCCACGAGATTAACACACTGGATTCCGAGAAACATCGAGCGCCCACTCGGGCGCCCACCGACCAGATGGACGGACTACTTCCGCAAGAACATCAGTCAGCCAGGCCGCCACTGGATGACCGTCGCGCAAGACCGAGCCGCCTGGAGAACGTGTGGTCCACGCTGAGAATATCAGCGAAGATGGACCATCAAAGTATCAAAGTAAGTAAGTAAGTAAACAAGGGACCAGTCTGAAGCTTCTGAATGGAGCTCAATCCCTTGACAAGCTAAGTCATTGAAAAGCTGACAATGAGACGAATCGATTGATGTAATCAGATAAGCTGTAGCTGCTCTGCGAGCCGAGAAAATGAGCTTTTGAATATCTCGTGAAAAATAAATTTGCGCGTCGGGTCAAGTGCTAGTCTGAGGCTCTCCGAGGTGTGGTTTCCTCGCGAAAAGGAAAAGCTCAAAAAAAAACTTCGACTTTTTTGAATTTTGTTCTAGTGAACTCGATAGAGCAGCTTCCATATGGTACTTTTATCATATCAGTTTCTGTGGGAAAGCTCGAAAAGTTGATGAAAGTCAGGTCCGAAAAAATTTTAAACTTTCAAGCTTCATAACTCAGTTCTATTTCAAGTTACAGATGAGCCAAATTGGTATAAATCGATAGAGGAGATCACGGAGGTCAGGAAAAACTTGGTCTCTGAGTTCCTAGGTTCCTAGAGGTCGGGATATGAATAATAGTGAACTTTGAAAAATCATATCTTTTTTTGTAGGAGGTCAGGAACTTTTCCATCTGGATTTTTGAACATCTGACGTCATTCCCTATCGATTGATGTGAAAATCTCCGAAACTTCAAATTTTGGGAAAATCGAAAAAAGTGCAGTCTAACCCCTTAGCTTTTTTTTTGAGCTTCTGAGGTCATGGAAGCCGATCTGGACGAAACCTATATCAATCGATAGATCTCGACGAGAAAATAACCGGAGGCCAGGTTTGACCTCCGTAGGTCAACTAGGAACTGAGTTAGAGACGATCAAACTTAGAGATCGGAAATCCCAATTTTCGTCATAATTGGTATCAATCGATAGAGGAGATTACGGAGGTCAGGAAAAACTTGGTCTCTAAGTTCCTAGGTTCCTATAAGTCGAGGTATGAATAATAATAAACTTTGAAAAATCATATCTTTTTTTGTAGGAGGTCAGGAACTTTTCCATCTGGATTTTTGAACATCTGACGTCATTCCCTATCGATTGATATGAAAATCTCCGAAACTTCAAATTTTGGGAAAATCGAAAAAAGTGCAGTCTAACCCCTTAGCTTTTTTTTGAGCTTCTGAAGTCATGGAAGCCGATCAGGACGAAACTTATATCAATCGATAGATCTCGACGAGAAATGAACCGGAGACCAGGTTTGACCTCCGTAGATCAACTAGGAACTGAGTTAAAGGTTGTCAAACTTAGAGGTCAAAAATTTCAATTTCCGTCAAGATTGGTATCAATCGATAGAGGAGATCACGGAAGTCAGGAAAAACTAGGTCTCTGAGTTCCTAGGTTCCTAGAAGTCGGGATATGATTTTTCAAAATCTCAAAATTGACCCACTTTGGAGGGCTTCAACTTTGTTTCCAGAGACTTTTGAGTGGTTCAGCTTTGGTTTCTGGACTCAGTACGTCTTTCTGCGTCGATTGATGTAAAAAGCTTTTACATTAAAAATTGCACTGATAGTGTAAATCTAAAGCTTCTAGTCCAATGCTTTCGTCACTTCCATCATTGGAAAGCTGACAATGAGACGAATCGATTGATATGATCAGATAAGCGGTAGCTGCACGGGGAGCCGAGATATGAGGCTTCAAAAATCTCGTAGAAAATAAACTTGCGCGTGAGATGAAATGTCTTGTATGAGGTTTCACGTCGGGTCAAGTGCTTGTCTGAGGCTCTCATCGGTGTGATTTCCTCGCGAAAAAGGAAAATTTTCGTTTCCGTTTGAAGAAATTCAGACTTAACAATAAAAAAGTTGGTAACAAGGAAGAAAAATATTCATTCCGAAAAACAACAAAAATGTAACAATACACAGTGAAAGACTAGATACAAGAGGTGAATGTAAAAAAAATTTGAAAAAAAATAGACAACGGGGTAAAATTTCACTCAATATTGTTTGCTTTGTGGACCCTGAATTTGCATCTTTTGAACCGTATTTGGGGACAAGATAATTTTTGATAATGTTAACATAAAATATATAATTTATAATTTGATTTTCGAACTAGAACTGTTATTGATAGTCGGAGATTGTCGAGTAGATATGTTCAGGCTCGAGGCAAACGTTCAAAACTTGGGAAAGTCGTTGAGGCAATCGTTGGGCTAACGCTTCCGAATCCGTCGAGAGAATCTGGAAATTGATTTTTTCAACTTGGGTTCCATTGATTTTATCAAAGAGGGCTTTTGTTTGGAGGTGAATAAGCGTTCTTCAAATCGCCTTGGCTTTTTCAAACTTATTAGCAAAATTTTTAAGCCGAATCATAACTCGATAAAAGCGACCTATGACGCCAGAAATTTCATAGAATCTTCTTAAAAATCGGAAGAAACCGTTGTCAGTCAAGAGAGTGCCTTGAGACGGTTCCAATGATATATCTCAATCCCTGATAACTTGTCAAAATATTGACTTGTAAACAAAGACAAGTTTGAAGCTTTTAGATGAAGCTCGATTCGTTGACAACTTATTTTATTGAGAAGCTGACAATAAGACGAATCGATTGATGTAATCAGATTAAACTATCGAATAGAGTTTATATCCAGAAATTTATGACGTCATTTCGATCGGAACTCCAAATAACGTCAATCTTTTGGTAGATTTGATGGAGTCAACTCCTATAAATTAATAAAAAGAGCTCAACAAAACAACAAAACACCTTTTTGGGTAGATTTATTTCGATTTCCTTTCCAAAAAAGTTAACGTCTTCCTATCAGGTTCAAAAGCTTTTTTACCTTTTTTTTCAGATTTTTTTAAAAGAGGAATAAGTTTTCAAACGGACACTTGAAGTTATTTATCGTTGTGAAGACGATATGACGTCACTAGTTTCGATTTCTGTTTATGACGTCATAAATAATACTGCAGCCCATGACGTCATAACTCATACATTCAGAGTTAAAAAAAATTTTGTAAGTTTTTTTTAAGTTTTCACTTCAAAATAATTACTAAATAGCCTCGGAAAGAAAAAGACATTGTTTTTAGTTATCTCAACTCGAAATCAGCCACCTAAGGGACCACTAGGAGAACCCATCTCACGTAACCACGCCTATTCTGGCCTGCGCATTTTCATCCCTTCAGTCATTTTGAATAACCACAAAAACACTGATTCTCAAGGTTTTTTAATTATCTATGATGCTTCATTATGTTCCTAAACTTAAAATGTATACCTCAGTGACGCGAATTCCGTTCCCCCTGACCCAAGAGAGCAATTCGGACAGCGCAACTGACGATCCTTTACAAGTAGAAACGTCCTGGAATCATTATTCTTTTTTCATTTTGTAGAAAATTGTGAGCTTACATTCGCAACATTTGCGATTTCCATTCGGAAGTTATCAAAAGATAGTGGTGGACTTCTTTTGATGCGCCGGAAGAGGTCGCTGGAAAGTGGCCTGAGGCGGGCGACGTCCTGCAAACAACTTTGAATATTTCAATACCAAAAAAAGGTACTTTCATCTTAAAAATACCGATTTCTCAACGAATATCCAAAATGAGCATTTTGCTCAAATTCTGCTCCAAAAAGATCCAAAAATTCAGAATTCCAAACTTCTTTTTTTTTTGCTATAAATCTTCAATTCTGATCCTTTTTACCTTAGCAAAGAGCAATCTCGACGACGGTGAGTGAGCTCCAAGGTTGGGTTCAGAAAACGAGAAGCAGTCCATCTGAAAAATCGATTATTTTATCGATTTTCAGAATTTTCTCTTCAAACCATAGTCTGAGCAACGGTACTCAAATTCGCATCCATACAGGCCGAGTCGGAAATGTCGAAGAGAAGTCGGGGATTTTTCAGGAAATTCGCCCAGATTCGCAAGACATAACCGTTGGACTTCCACTGCTGGCACATCGATTCCGAAACCTGGAAAATTTCAAAAATCGATTTTTAAGTTATAGTCGCTATTGAGTTGATTCCTGTTTTGCGCTATCAAAATTCAAAAAAAAATTTTTTGAGCGAATTTTTTTGAGTTAAAATTGAGCTCATTCTTAAAACTTTCTTAATATTGAGCTCTTTCAGGATTTCATAATTTTTGCATGATCATTTCCCCGCAAATGAGGAAAAGCTGGTCGCATCGGGAATGGCTCGCCAAGTTCAACCGACCAGAAACGATTTACGCGTTGCGGCATTGAAAAGCTTAAAAGTTAGAAAATCGGATTTTTCAATATGCCTTTTTCAAGTAAAGTATGTGATAGATAGAAAATCCGATTTTTAAAATCAATGAACCCATTTTTTTTAGAACCAATCAATAAACTTTCTTCTCGAAATAATGAAAATCTTCTGATTATTTTGATACCATAGCATTTTCTAAGCCCCTCTAAAGTTCAATCAGATCACAAACCCCATTGGTAGCAGCTTCCCGATCGAGCAAATCGAAGAAATACTTGAGGATCGGCGGGAACGACGCGTCTTCCATATAAAGGACCGATTCGAGGAAATCCTCGACGTAGGTTTGAACGGTGCCTTTGCTGGTGAGCAGCCGTGTCAGGTAGACTTCCGGGATGGATTTCGGGATGCTGTCGTCGATCTTTTTCCGTTTATCGATTGTCAAGGTTCTCAAGGGGTTGGTGAGGTGATAGTACTGCGACGGGGAGTAGACGGGCGAAAATCGGTCGAGAGAAGACCAGGAAGATTGCCCAGAGTCGGCTAGGGAGTCTGGAAATCGTTCAAATTGAAGTCGAATTTGTACAGAAGATAGAAAAATTCAGAATAATGATCTGGACCTCGTACTTCTAATGAAAACTAGGTTGCCAAATGCAGTTTTGAACGCTGATTCCAAATCTGAGGTCGAAAAGTTTCAAAGAGGTCCATGAAAAATGTTATAACCACTCAAAAATGAATAACTCGACTGAGCTTATTTTTGGCTTGCAGATAGAACTGGCCAGGGTGAGTCCGAAAAACCAACTATTTATCTATTTTTTTTTTCCATTTTTGAGCCAAGATCTGATCCCCATGACCATGTACTGCATTTGGAGGAAATGCGATTTTTTCAAAAATTCATAACTTATTTCAAAAACTTTCACAACTTCTGTCAAGCATAGATTCATAAACAGCTTGAAAAACTGTATTTCGTTGACCTGGTCCTGAGAAAATTTTTCTATGAATCGATACCAGAACAAAAATCAATCGAATAAAGTGGAGATCTTCCTTTGAAAATCTTTGTCCTCCATTTTTTCGAAAATTACTGAAGATGGATCAAGAAAAACCCCTCAAAATCAATTAGGTAACGTTAAAATATTTCTTTTTCTGTTTTTCTTTTCAGAACCCAGTAATAAAACTCACTTCGATAACACTCCATCCTGCAGGAGGCCGGCGTCATCTGCAAGTACGCTCCATTGGCCAGACCGTAATCAGCAGCGGTGCGCAGTTTCGACGGGCCATTCCGCTGCGTATCCGAGTCGCCAACGTCGTTCAACGCCAAGGCGCCATTTCGAGGACATTGCAGTTCTGAAAAGTCGACAAGATTCCTAATAGGAAAAAAAAGTGATCGACATTCGGTTTATTGAGATTTTCAGACCGAGGTCCAATACGAGCCGACCTTTTTTCTCATTTCTCGACAGTTTTTCAATAAATTGTATGGGTTTCAAGTCGGGAAGGAATGACTATAACCAGTAACATTCAAAAGTCCTATCCAGAAATTTTCCTGTGAGAACTTTTTCAAACCATCTGTTCAATTGAAAATATTTTTTTTTTTTTTGATTAAAGAGAAAATGAACGAACGCAAGTCGAACTGCGTGATGGAGGGCCTCTGCGAATGAGGGACGTGGCGGTAGATGACGTCGATCGCCTTCTGCTTGATCTGACAGACGGCGTCGCAGGCGTGGATGTCGACGGAAGCCATTTCGCCGCCTTCCAGGGGGCTCACTCGGATCGTCTGAAGATTCGTAAGGTTCCAAGAGATTCTCAGGCTTTCAGTAGTACAATTGTGGCGGCATCGACGCTTTCCCGGAGCAATTTCGACTCGTTGATGGTATATCGAGCCGCGCCGGTCACCGCGTCCACTGGTCCTTTCTCCGTTTGATATTTCAGAGCCTGAAATTGATTTCGGACTGAAATGACTCTATACTTCACAAAAAATACAGAAAGTCTAATGGATTTGGCTTAGAAAAATATTCAAGTTGATAAAATGATCCTAGATTCATTTTCAAGCTTTCATCTGATCAGTTGTGAGCCAAAAAATTCCGTTTTTCGGGAAAAAAAAGAAAATCAGAAAAAAAAGGAATAAATCTTACACTTCACGGATAGAGCTCTACAAATTTTGGGTTCGACAGCATTTCGAGTTGAAAAAAGTAGTCCGATTCATTTTCAAGCTAATTCGGCCCAAGGATTCAATAAAAAACTAGCCGTTCTCCCGAAAATTTCATTACTCTTTTTCTTAACTATGAATCTTCAGGTATTTCCAGAACATCTCATTTTGTTCTGAAAACTTCAAAAAACACGAATCTAAGTCAAAATTAGGATTATTATCTCATTTCATCACGTCGACTAGTCGGTCTCATTGCCGCTCTCTGATGGGATAATATTCCGGCGCCCGTCAGCCCTGGACAAGCTGGGCGCCGTACTGTTCCAACATGGTGAAGCAGTTTATTCGCTGGTACTACCAATTCCCCAACGCTGTCACGTCAGGACTTATTGGACAACGATTGTGGACCGTAACCCGCGCCGACGACTAACTCTTCGATAATACCATGATTCAGCATATTTTTTCTACATCTTACTCTGAAGACTGAATAAATTGAATTGAAAAGTTAAAATCGTATCGAGAATTTTTCTATCAGTCTAAAGGCGCCTCAACTCCTTTTCTGAGCTAAAAATTTCCAAAGTCATTTACGGATAATTTTCTTTTGATTTCCTGTAAAATGCGACCACTTTTTCCAAACCTTAGACAAGCTATAGAATGACTGGTTTTGTTCTGGAAAGTTTTCTAGAATTTTAGAAACGATTCATATTTTTTCCATGGAGCCCAAAAACTAAGGTACTCAAGTCTTGAAACCTAGTCATTTTTTGAACTTTTTCAAAACCTTTACTTAAAAAAATTTCCTTAAGCCTTATAAAAGCTAGAGAAAAACTGGGCCTGTCCTGGAAATTTTTTTCTAGAGATTTATTCTGAGAAAAGCCGACATAGATTTTTCCACATGAAGCCTAGAAACCAGTGCAAACTTCTCAATTTTTTTCAAATCTAGTCATTTTTTTGAACTTTTTTTAAAACTTTCACTGTAAAAAAATTTCTTTAAACCTTATAAAAGCTAGAGAAAAAAACTGAGCCTGTCCCGGAAATTTATCCAGAGAATCCTTCTATGAAAGTCGACTCAGATTTTTCCCACGAAGCCCAAAAACCAGTGTAAACTACTCCATTTTTAAAACTTTTTCATTTTTTCAATTTTTTTCTGAACCGTAACAATAAAAGAAAACCTTCCCAACCTTGTACAAGCTATAGAAAGACTGGATCTGTCCTCCAATGTGGGCGTGCATACAGATGCTCATCCACTTGGCCACCATTTTCTCGACCACCGAGTCGCTTTGTCGGAACAACATATCGGCGTTTTTGGCCTGAAGTTTTTCGGATTCGAGAATCGATTTTTTGTGCTCACATGGACAGTTCTAGCAATATGAGCCCTCAGAAGGTCGATGACGACGTCAGTACAGTAGGAGAAGTTCCGGAGCAGAACCGAGATGAGCAGGGAGGAGAGCATCGACCTTTCTCCAGGCGACATCGACATGTCCGATTCGGCCACCTCGACCAACTGTAAAGACGATTTTAAGTCTTCCTATGAGTTTTTGGAAGCCTAATTTTGCAAAATGAGAGTCGAGAAAGTCTTTATTTTGAAATACACCTTTCCAGCTGAAAATTTTCGAACTGCATTGAATAAACCTATTTTTTTAAAAATTAAAACAAAATTTTCTATGAGTTTCCTCGCATGGGGTCTTTTTTTATTAGGCGACTAGGAAATTTGTGGAAAAGAGACGAAATCTCCTTATTTTTAGAAGCTCTATTGAATCTTGAAACTTCGAAAATTTGAAACTTGCAAAATTAGCCTTTTTTTGAGCACCTCAAAGTCATAGAAAATTAACAAAATCATGAAAAAATGCGGATTTTGAGACTTCTTTGAACCCTAATTTTCCGAAAACTAAAGAACTGTTCAGTTTGAGATCCTCAAGACCATTAACCTGGTACATTGACGTAAGTTTCAATTTAAATTTTGAGTTTCGAAAAAGGTAATTTCGGACACTTTCCAGGCGTATATTCACGGCTAACTTGGGACGCTGAGGGGGCGTGGCGTGTCTGCGCCCTCCGCCAAACAGGCACTGTCTCTTTTATTATCGTGTCAGGACTCTTTGTTTGATGGATCAAGCCAGCCGTTAATCAGCTATAAAAATAGCTTCCGTGTGAGATTTTTTAAAAAGGGTGTGGAACAGACTGATTTCAACCCCTTTTTCGCAGAATCTTCTACAAAGCCTCACCGCAAAGATGAAGTTCTTGCAGGTGAGAAGCGTATGAAACTGAGCCAGGGTGACCGGAAGCGTGTGTCCAAGGGTCGGCGTCGAGTTGGTCATGCCGTCGGCCCAGAGAATGTTCTCGACGAACATCGAGAAGGGAAGAAGTGGCGCGTCGTCGCTGGTTGGCGACGGGGCGAGTGTTGTTTGGAGCTCGGCAAACGCCTATAAAATGGAAGTGATTTTTGATTAATATGTCTTTTTACCTGCTTGCACTCCTTCCGGACAGTGCTCTCCAAGCTCTCCATTTGCATCTGGATTTTCCGATAGTCTCTTTCTCTCTCGGCACGTCTTCTCTTCCAAATCACACACAGCGTACATAAAACTATCATCAGGACGAATGAAGTGGTGGCGACCTAAGTTAGAGAATAAATAACCGCGAGATTCATGACTTATGTTCGAACTTTCAGAGCTCAAATCTTCGAAAGTTAGAGTTCGTTCACACTCGCTCTACCACCATTTTCACCACTTTCGCACCTTTTTTTTCATTTCCTTTATAGCCTTTTCGAGCTTTTTGCAATATGTTTATTAGAAAATTCCAATACCTAGTTCTATGCGGTCAGAATTATTAAAGAAAAAAAAAATTCATTTTTGAAAATTCGCAATCAAGGTGGCTTGATTTTTATTCGTGAAGCCAAAAAAATCAACTTTCAAAGCCCTTTTTTTTGTAAATTGCAGGAAAATTTCTCTCGAAGTTATTTCAAATGACCTAAAAATTGGTCAGATTATAGTTTATGACGATTTATAATGTAAAAATTCGAAATTAGATCGAAAATCGCCTTTTGAATGAATCATTAGGTTATCCTACATGTGAGAGCGTTCAAAAATGAGAGGCCAGCCAATTTTTGCCCCCGTAGTTTTGAAAAACAGAATCTTATAAAGAATTTTGCACAGTATTGTGAGCAGTCGTAGATGAGCTTCTCCTAATTATTAACAAGGCCTAAAAGTACCATGATCCAGAGCCGGAGTGACAAATTATGATCGACAAATTCGATCAATCCAAGCTCCGTCCGAACATTTCCAACGATGACAGTGACGAGGGGAAGAGACCCAAGGACAGCTTTTCCTGGAAATTTGGAAGATGGACCTTTTTATTTGCTTGAGATGTGACTTTTTTTTTTGAAAATGATAACAGTCAATTTACAGTCAACATGCCTTATTCTTGAATAAAAAAATCTGTCGAAATGTTTATATCGATATTTTTTTATTCAGAAGAGAACAATCTGTTCAAGAGAATTTTTTTGAGCGCCTTTTTTTCCTTTTTATTCATTTATTTATGAGGCCTGCCAGTTATCGACTAGTAAAAAATGACTGAAATACAAATTTCGTTCACGAAGCAACCCTTCTTTTTTTCTAGTAACCGAAAGCTTAAAAGCTGTTTTTTTTTTCCCAGAGAAACATGGCCTGTTTGGTCAAATCCGAATTGTTATAACTTACCATTCTCATCAGTAGCGGCCGGTTGTCGAACGGGCCCAGAGCAAACCAACTGCTTGACATCGACCAGCGTCACGTAGCAACGTTCCGAGCCGATGTAGACTTTGAAATCGTGAGGCTCAGCGGCTCGGTTAAGATGATTTCCTTCGAGGATCAACGGCTGCTCGCCTTGGTGTAGTCTGATGCCTGAAAAAAAGGTGGAAGGTAGGGGAAAAAACCATAGTTCACTATAAACTGTCTAAAACCGGTTTTTTGAAGCTTCCTGGATACTGTTAACATAATTAGTGCAACTTAGCCCATTTTTTTGTAAATATTGAGAAGCTCAAAAGATCAACTCCCAAGGCTAACTAAACTTCCGATCCTCCTGATCTTGAAGGTTTTTAAAAAATGTCCGTTCCTTTTCAACTTCAAAGACGAGAAGATTCCATTTTTCCAAATTATTTCCTAGTCGTCTGTACCTTTGAAAGGCGCGAGCTGCGGGTCCGGCGCCACGTTCATCTCCATCCTTCGGCCCAAGTTCTGGACGCTTGTCACGTTGTCCATGGCGAATCCAACAGGGAATCTGAAACTTCAGGACGTTCAAAAAGAACTACAAACGTCACGGAAGACCTAGAATACTCCAACCGATTTGCGGCCTTCTCCAGGATCTTCGGCGTCTGGCAGGTCATCAGTGTCGCGTTGACGACTTGACACGAAGATAACTCAGAGACGACGTGGTACGGTGGGATCGTCGAGGAGACAAAGTACATTCTCGGAGACACCACAGAATCCAAGGAGATTCCCTGGAAAAAAACAACTTGACAAACTTCAAATTTACTATGTCAAGTTTCAGGAAGAAACAGTAAGCTTCAAGAACAAATTGTAACGAAACAGTGTTAAGAGGCCCATACAGTGATTTATGGACTTCTAGTCGTAAAAATTAGTACATCGAGGAGGTAAAGTTCAAATTATCACTTCCTCTATAGAGCCAATAAAAACTTAAGAATAGCCTTAGTTGAATCGAAAAGAAATCTGTTTCGAAAAGATCTTACAGCAACCTATAAATAGTTTTTACAGTAAGCTGTAAGTAGCTCTCACAGTTACCTATAAGTAGCTTTTAAGGTAACCTATAAATAGCTCTTACAGTAACCTATAGAGCTCTTACAGTAACCTATAAAGCTCTTACAGTAACCTATAAGTAGCTCTTACAGTAATCTATAAGTAGTTCTTACAGTAACCTATGAAGCTCTTACAGTAATCTATCAAAATACTTGTAAAAGAAGTTGGTCGCACTGGGAATGGCTTGACTGCTTTGAAATTACACCCGACCAAAAGTGACTTGCGCAAAGAGCACTATTCAAAACGCTAACTAAATTTTCATCGCCTTGAGCCATTCTCAATGCGAAAAGAAGGTTTCAAGTCATGGAAAATGCATTTAAAAAAAAATGCAAAATTAAATTTTTCGAGTTCAAAATTCACCTGAATGGAAACAGTTCTGCCGCCAGAACGGAAAGTAGAATGTGGATAAATTCCGGTGACCACCGGATCCGGTCGATATTCAAAAGGAGTTTCCAAGGTGACTGTAGACTTGTCGGTTCGAACCACGACCCTTGCTGATTTGCCGATTTTGAGGCCAGCAGGGGTGGTGCAGATCAGCGAGGATGTCGAGTTGCTCTGAAAGATATTTCTTATTTTATTTTGATATGATATAAACTTTTTATAGTTTGAGTCAAGCAAATCAGTGTTTTGGATCTAGTTCCACTTCTATAGATTCCAACTACTTTCCGTTTTTTTTTTTTTCGGATGAGGAAATGATTAAAATATTACCCAAATAAGTTAGAAAAAATGAAAAAATCGAGCAGAAAGCTTCACTTTTTCTATAAAATATTCATTTATTTTTCTCCTCTCAGAGATTAGTTTAAGCTTCTCCCTAGAGTAATATCAACCTTTCCCATCACTTTTTCAAACTGAATCCATTATTCACCTCGCCAACAAAGCCACACGGAGAATCGCCGACGGTAACACTGGTATTCGTGCCACAATTGAGGTTCTGGCCATAGAGGGATATTTTCGTCCCTCCGGAGATCGGTCCGAAGAGCGGATAGGCCGAGAAGACGGAGACTTGAACAAATGAGAAGTAAGACGTCGATTCGGCCGTTTTGATGGAAGTCCGCCCGACGGAAACTCGGATGGGTCCAGAAGCAGTTCCCTGAGTCAAAAATTGAAAAATTATGAGAGAGTTGAGTTGAAAATGAGTGTTATGACAGAAATATTAAGAAAACGCAAAAAAAAAACCGGAAAAATGCTCTTTTTTCATGGATATCACCGTTGAAGTGAAGGTTTCACTACCAAAACATGGCCTTTCATTTTTTTTAAACAGATTTTTGAACCATTTCAAGTGCTAGATCCCTATAAAATTAAAAAGTTCAGGAAAAATTTCTGCTTGAAAAAAATTTTTTTCTCTTCTCTTTTATGTCAAGATTTTTCCTTCGTCTTTTTCTGTTTTTTTAAATTTTCATCGATTGTTTTTTTGAGGTAGTCAAAAAAATTGGAAAGTCCTTTCATTTCAAAAAGGATCTTATTTAGTGGGGTGCATACACAAAAAAGCCTTACAGTAACCCTTTCCGACATTATTTGGCACAAATTTTGACCCGTAACGGTGTGAGCCATTGCAAATGCGTCCGAAAAAAGCTCAAAGGACGCTTCTTTTTGATCGAATTCTCGTTTATTTTTTTTTGAAAAATTCTTTGATTCTTTTCCAGATTCTCTTTATTTTTTTTTTCGTATTCTTTTCAAATTTGATAGAATTGTTCGAAATGAATCCCCGTGAACATGCGCCACATTGTAACTTTTTTCGACAAGTCCTAGCCATTCCAAATGCGTCCAAAAAATCTCAAAAGACACCTTTTCAAGGCGGCAAACGATCAAATTCGAGATCTTGTAATCGATGACTTCGCATCTTGAGCCGGCAACGAGAACCCTTCCGCGGACGTCTTCGATGGAGGTCCCCAAGTCTTTTCCGTAGATACTGAGGATGGTGCCGCCTTCGACGGGGCCGGAGGTCGGTTCGAACTGGAATCATTGAATTTCTCAGAGATGAGAGCAGGAGCGAACATGGAGGATCTTTGGCGGGTCGCACGCCGTGTACTTGAGGTGGTGGCAGTCGTGGGAGCAGCGGCCCTGGCACCAGCCGCACGACAGCGACGGCAACAGCGACAGGCAGCTCGAGCAGTCGCTCGCCAGCGACGAGCACGAGTACAGCGACACTGCAAAATGAATTTATAAATTGGGGTAAATAGTAAGAAATCATACACGGGCTTGGAAAAGCTCATGTTGCGATTGTTTGGTACCAAAATGTTCAAAAATCTATGATTGTTAAGATTGAAACCTTAGCTGCCTTAAGGAACTAAGAAAAAATTCCTTGAATTTTCGGATTTTCGTTAACTTTAAAAAATCACAATTCTAGTTGTAAGTCATTAAAATTCGAGTATTTGATACCAAAAACATTCAGAAGTTTATGGAGTAATTTGGGCCGTTCAATTCCGTGAGTTCAAGAAAAATAGACTCAGTTACTTCAGTTTCCTGTAACTTTCCCTCTACAGAAAAACCTTTGCTGAAATCATTTTGAAACAGGGATTTTTGGTATGAATAAAAACCCACGATTAGCGACATCGACAATTTGCTCGTTAGTCGTGAGCATCAGGGGCACCGATTGATTCGCGATTAATTTCCGATTTCTCGACGTCAGCGTCAATTTTCCGCATCGGATCGCGTCCGGCGTGATTTTCGCCCGTGAACTGTGCATCTGAATTTGAATTTTGAGTCTGTTTTTAGGTTCCTATTGATGAGAAACCTTCCCGCTGACGTTGACTCGACAGAAATGTTCTTGATCCCACTTTAAGGAGTTCAAATTCTCAGCCTCGATTACGATTTCTTGTTCGGAGCCGATCGCAACGGGGACTTTCATTGGTAAAAGTCGAACACAAGCTTTCGCTTTGGGCTGAAATTTTGAACTTATAAAATTTATTATATTGCTGGAAAGAAGCTTCTTATTACTAAAATACCTCCCTAAAGCTTATCTATGGCTTTTTTTGGGAATTTTGAAAATGAAAAAAATATTTTTTTAAAAAAAAATTTGAGCAATCACGAAAAATTCCTAATATTGTAAAAAGTTGGACAGCCTAATATGCACTTTTTGAGGAAATTTTGAAAAGTTATTGGTTTTTTTGAAATTCTGAAAGACTCCTGTAATTTTTTTACATCAGCTTATTTTTTTCGTTCAAACGCAATTCTTAGAAATGATTTTTTTCGTTTCAAGACCTTCAAAAAAAGCTGATAACGTTTTTTTCGTAGGAAAAAAATTTCAGCCTAGAGAAGAAAAAAAGTTAAAAAAACCTGATAAAAAAATTAGCCAATGGTCATTTTTTTATAAAAATTTTTCCATAAAATCCGGAGAGCTTCTCAAAAATCCTTCATCAGCCTATTTCTAATCAAGTTTACGGTTTCAAAATATCTTCAAAAAAATATCTCATAAATATTTCACTACGAAGTGATGAAATCGCTTGAATTCAAAAATATTCCTTTTTTTCTCATTCAAGTTTTTCTTGAAATTTCCATTTTTTTCATTCAATTTTTTTAACTAGAAGTTGAAATTTCTAAAAAAATCCTATCATCAGATTTTTTTGATAAAAATTTTTTTATTTTTTTCCAATAGAAATTATAAAAAAATTTTTTTCAAACTAAAAATTTCAAGAGAGTGCAAAAAAACTTTTCTCAATACGAAAAAAAATATCACTTTCGGAAAACAAAAAAAGGTTTTTTTGTTTCGATTTGTAGTAACTGTTGAAAACTGAATGAAAAGATGGAATCTCAGGAAAGTTTGAATGAGAAAAAAATGAATATTTTTGAACCGTTTCAATCATTTTTATGGAATAGTTGTAAAAAAATTGTTTTTGTAGTTCTAAAATAGTTCAATTGGACTGTATTTTTCTATTCAGTTAAAAATGGTCATTGAAGATCGATCATTTCTTCTGTCTTTTATTAAAAATCAAAAAAAAACCTTCGGAATCTTCAAAATTTATTTCTGTAGATCATTATTCTAAAAACTCTTGTTTTCTCTCAATCTTCAAGTTTTTTTCTCAGATTGTCAAACGAAGTTCCTGTTTTCTTCAACCCTATTCTCTAAAGAACAATCACTTCTTCCCGAAAACCCACCCCAGAGCAAGAATCTTGTCTCAAGCAGGACTGCACGGCCGGACACCATTCACAGCTCCATTTCGAGGAAGAACATTGAGAACACCTAAAATGATCACTTCAAAACTTCTAAAAGGCGAAATGAATGATACGTTTTCAAGGTGGAACAATCATAGACGCTGAAATTATGGGCAACGATAGGAGACGTGGACAACGACGTCGTGACGGCCAAAGTGTAGAATTTCTCGGTTGAGAAGACGTTCGCCGGACAGACGACTCCGTTTTCCGTCCAGTTCGCCGTCGTGCGAGCCTCAGAGCCAAACCAACAGCGATAGTACTGAAATCGGATAATTTTCTTTGAAAAATATTTTTCAGAGACTTTTTTTTGTCAAAAAACAGTTAGGAAAAGTGTTTGGAGCACAAAAAAGCTTTAAAAAAGTCGAAAATCCACTGTAAAAAATAAAATTATAACAAAGGGCCAAGAAAAATCTCCGCGAAGGGGTGCCTAAAAAAAGCGGAGGAAAAAAATCTTCTCTTGGAAATTTTTAGGAAAAAGAGATTCCAAATTATTTTTTAACCTTCCCAGTATTACCAAGTCTATTTTTTTCCTTTTCTAAGACTTGTAATAACACAATTAAAGCTGAAAGCTATTCCGCCCCCCTCTCCCCCCAAAAAACAAAAAGCAAAAAAATTCAAAGACATTCATTTTTCCTATCGTCAATCCTTTTTTTAAATATTTTTGGGAATTTCCTACTTTTTTTCATCAGTTTTTTTCTTCCGTTTCACCATTCAAGACTCAAAAACTGACAAATCCGTTAGGTGGTGGCAAATGTCGAATCGGAACCGTGATCAGGGCCGTCTGATTTACGGAAATCTGGTCAGGCTTCGGCGCTCCATCCGTTTCAGGACAAATTGGGGACTGGAAATGAAAATTATTATATTTTATGTGTTTTTTTTTTCGATTTCGTAAATCTAAAAACTGTTTTTGAGATAGAGTTATGTCAAAAAAAATCCTGTAAAAATATCAAAAAGTTGAGAGAAAGCAGTTTTCAAGAAGAAAAAAAACGAGATCAAGTAAATCCACACCTAGTTTATGTCGGAAAAAATTCTACGAATGAAAAAAATGAAAAAGGAGATTTCGAAAAGTGAGAAGAAGTGGTAAAGTACGAAAACCAATTATAATCTCTCGAAATACATTTTTTTTCAAACTTTCAAATAAATCGAGGCGGTTCCATTTTACTCGTTAAAAATCAATGTTAGGACGTTTTAAAGCTTAAAAAAAGTCGAACTTCCTTAAATCTTCTTTTTTTTTTCAAAAAAATGCTCTCAAAGCTTTTTTTCAAGAGACCTATTGTTTTAAAAACTTATCATTTAGAACTTTAAAAATGAAATAAAATCCAAAAATCAAAAAAAGTTCGAGAGGCTGCCTCGAGCGGGCTAGCCTTCGTATGAATCTACTCTATTTCTCCTGAAACCCCACCAAAGGAACGGAACATCTGGCCGAGGTTGTACAGGTCAAAGTCGAGTGGCACCAATGACACAAGGGATCCGCCGAAACGAGACAACTTCCACAGGTTTTGTGGTGGGCACATGTCGCGATTTCTTCTTTCACGATCTGAAAATACAGAAAATGAAGCTTTCAACCTTTCTGCAGTCTCCGAAGTTTATGAAGAAAAAGAGCGAAATTTTCTAATTTTCAGAAAGTTTATATCTCTTGAATCTGCCCATTTTTTGATTTCAAGGTGCTTAAGCTACTTTCTTTGACTCTAAAATTCGAAAAGTTCATATTTTAATTGAAAAACGAAACATATAAAAAAATATCCGTTTTATTTTCGAAGGAGAGGAACACAGCTTGAGGACGTGAAAAAATATAAAAATGTACTTGGAAAAAAAGCAAATTTTGAAGATTTTTTTCAGCAAAATTAAAAAGTGCAACTGGAAACTTGTCAGATGAAAATACATCTATTATCACTTCTAATTTGATCTGTTTGAAAGTTTCAAAAATTATTGAACCGATAAGTCACCTGTTACATAGTTCTTTCTAAGATTACCCCGCTTCCTTTTCTGTCTTTTGTATTTTTTTTTTGTTTGATTTAGATTAATGGATAAATAAAACTATTTCGAAATCAAAAAAATCCCGAATTTCGACCAACATTCTCGCAAATCAAAACCCAATCTGACAATATATATCCTGGCGCACATCCTGTGCTCGTAAAGCCAGCTGATGCTCTTCTCTCACAAGAAAATCCATCTTGCGCAGTATGTTTTGACAACTGCGCGCCACAATAACCGATGAGGACTGGCTTTTGGGTCGTCGTGTTGTAAATCCACATCATCATACTTTATGAGCCGTTCACACGTTCGTTCTTCAGCACGCGGTTTACAGCTCCTTCATCCAGCATATCTCTTTTTTCGCCCGATGAGAAAATATGCGAGTTCATTAAGAATGAGCAAATTTTTGAAAAATTCAGGAAAAATCGGATTTTTTCGAATTAATGAGATAATTACGCAAAAAACGTCAAAAGACTATATTCCACCTAATTCAACGATTCATCAGATACTCTGTTCAAAAATAAATTTTTAATGAATTTATAGCAGCACGGACGTATTTTACTAAACTATCGGGAATAAAAGCCGTTTTCGGTGTGATTTTAGGTCTTCAAAGGCTTCTAAAATTGCAGTAAGAAATTTTCAAACAGAATGTAACTGTAAAACTTGGAAAAAAAAAAAAACCAAAAATGAAAAAAATTGAAAAAAATTTCTATGCGTAAAAAAACTTAACCTGCACCAAAAAAAGCGCTAATCAACCCCAACTGGCGTCTTTCTGGTGAGCTTTTCGATTATCTGATTAAAATTTGAAAACAGTCACGTTTTTCTCAAATTTTTTAAGAATCTTTCGATCAAGAGTATTGAAAGTAAATTTTAAGTTGAAAATATCGTGATAAAAATGGAAAATGAATTCGATTTTTTTAACTTTTCCCGAATTTAGCTTTGAAAAACCTGATTTTTCCCGCTATTCCTGTCAGCTAATTCCAATCTTTCAACTGTAGAGTTGAAAAACAACACCGCCCAACTTCCTTTCTCGGTTAATTTGGTCAGTTTCCGTTTATTAATTGGGTGCAAATGAGTGAGGGGAAATAAGAGAGATGACCCCCCGAAAAGGAATATGGATCGGAGTCGCTTCCTCGCATTGTTTACCACACGTTTCAATGGCTCACACACTACTCGGCTCGTATGCAAAATGAGCTGGAGCATCTCCATAAATGGCGCCAAAGTGACATTTGATCTTGTCCATTTTTCCATCAGCTAAAAGCTATTTTTAGAGCTTGCGTGTAAAAAAAGCGTTTCTGTGGAGGCAAACAAAGGATCTTGAAAATTTACAGCTTTGAGGAGTTTTTCCAACAGCACAAGAACGATTTTGCCGTTACAAGATGAAAATAAGTTTAACTAAAAATCAGAAAGCTTGAGATTGAGTACTTGAGAAATATCACATTCCACAACTTGAAACAGTCTTATTTCTATGGGCTCTCTTTTCTCTCACCGACTACCTCCTATCCTCCTGCTGTTTCCACGTTCGACGGTGAGAAAAGAGAGAGCGCAGACAGGTCAGACTGTTATAAGTATATTTTATATTAAAAATACAATTTTCGTGATTTTTTTTTTCAATTTTTTTGTTCAGTTTTCCGCATATCGCTCACTTTTTGGTAATATTTTTGATAAATTTATTTTTTTGAGTTTTTCAGAGTTTTTTCAACTTTTTACTGTTTTAAAATGAACTTATTTAAAAAATCGGGAAAAAAAGGAAAATTTCCTCATGCAAGGAAAGTTCTGTAAAACATTGTTTTTTTGCGATTTTTCAAAGCCTTCAAAAAAATGAAAAAAATTTATTTTTTTATTCACCTGTTTTTTTCATGAAAAAAATTGAAATTCAAGTTTTTTTGAAAAAAAGATTTTTAGATTAAAATTTTTTTCAGTAAAATTGTAAGGCTTTCTTAAAAAAATCTTGATCTTTCGATTTCAACTCGAAGTAGCCCGGAAACCTAATATAATTTTCGAAAATTCAAACTTTTCATGGATTTAGTTTCACTACCACACCTTAAAATATCACCAACAAAACCACAAAAATCACTTTTTAAAAAATATCCGCTATAATTTTCCAGTCAAAAGAACAATTCGATCCTTTTCAAGAGCCCCCGAATTGTCCTCAAAAGGCTCCTTCTCTAACTCCTCATCGCGTGGGGTGTCCAATTAATAAAGCCAAGGCGTCCCGAATATACAACCGCCAAAAGACAAGCAAAAGCAGGGCGGAGGACGGGCGTAGGAATAACAATTAGGTTGGTTCAGAGTCCAAACGGACCCTCTCTTTCTCGGCCAAAGGAGGCCCTTTTGGCAGGTCCGCGCTAATCCTACTTCATCGACTCATTGACAAAGAAAACGATACCGTCGGTGTGTCTTTAGGAAAAGTACACCTCATACCTGACAAGGAAGGTAATTTTAAATTTTGGTTGGGAAATCCCTGAAAATTGGCCAGAAAGTTCCTTGATGGACCAAAAACAAAATTCTATAAGTCTCTAACTGCAAAACTTCCTAGTTTTCGAAGAATAAGGGCTCAAATTTTCTAAACAGCCTATTTTACGGATTTTGAGGGTTTTTTTTTTGACTTTGAGCCCTTATCTTTCGAAAACTAGAAAGTAATGCAGCTTGAGGCTTTCAGAATCTTTGCTTGGTACATTAAAGGATACTTCGACCTATTTTCAAGGAAATCCAACCGGAAATTAAAATGACTTTTTTTTTATAAAACTTGAACCTAAAATAAACATGAAAAGGCTGTTTCATAAAATTCTGGACAGAAAAAAATGCTGCATCACTTAAACTTGTTATAAACATCGGTTAAATCGAGTTTTGAAATTATTTCAGCTGTCCGCCCCTTAAGTGATCTCTTCGAAAATTCAAAAACATCTAAAAAAAAAACTTCTCCCTCTACAAATCTTCACCTAAAAATTGATATAAATCAATTACAATATTTTCTGTCTCTATAGTGACTACTTGAATCATTTTCTCTTTCATGACACCTTCAGAAAAATAAAAATTTTTTTTTAATAAAAGTACTTTTTCAAAACCGCCTGCAAGTGTATTCCGCTGAATTTCCCTCAAGTGACCACTCAAAATTACAAAAAGAAGCTTCCCCCAAACTGCTACTGGACCCGAACATATGGGGACTTTAATTAACCAATTCTTTTTACCCCTTGAGTGACCCTTAGAGCGATTTGAAAATGTTCCTAACTCAAAAAATTAAGACAAAGCTTAACCTGCTCAAATCATCGCCTAGAGCTTTAATCACTCAACTTCCCCCTTATAAGCCCCTCAAGTGACCCCTTAGAATCCCGAAAAGAAGCTTACCCCACGCGGCAACTGCACGAGAACGTGGTCGTCGACGCGGATCATCTTCCTGATTTCGGCGCCCGTGACGTCATCGCCGACGTCCTTCCGCCCGTACTCGGCCAATTCGTTTTCGTGCCATTTCATCTGAAGTCCAAATTAGCGTTCATACATTCCATTAAGCAGAGAGTTTTTTTTTCTTCACTTTTAACAAAGGCCATAAAATTTTTGGGTCAGAATAGGTTGACAAAAAAGAGCCGCTATTCGACAACAAATTTAAGAAGCAAAAAATGCGGGAAAAAAATGAGCTTGAAGACTTTCTAGTCATTTTTGTCGGTTTACTGTGAGAATTTATAAAAAGCGCGTTCTGTATAATCGTGTTTTTCTTTTTTGAGATGGGTTCCGGCTATTTCCTCCGAGATTTCGCGCTCCAACGATAATAAAATAACTTTTAGATGCTCATATCATTTTCCGCGCTTCTGCGCTCCATGGATAATCTAAAAATCTTTTACGAAAACCGGACGTTTCTGAGCAATTTAAGGGATCACTTAAGAGTTTTTACGTTACTAAGGTGATCCCTAGAAGTGCTCCGAGCCGTCCGATTCGCGTCACTAAATTTCAACTTTTTAAGAACACTTTTAAGGTTTTTTGCTCATTTCCTAAAGACTTTCACGGTATTTTCCTCAAAAATAATCCCCCTTGACCCATACTTTTTCTTCATTTCCTCCTTCTCACGACCGGCTTAACAAGCAACAACCAAAAAGGGAAAAGATGTATGTGGCCCCAGAAAAAACGTCGAATTTTGATTGACAACTCCATTTCATTGTGTGTGGGCGCGCATTTGAGACTGGCTTTTCTGACCTTCGATAAATATTTGAAAGCTTTTTGAGAGCAAAAAATGCATACGAAACGATACAAGATGGTGCAGGGGAATTTTAAAAAAAAAAACTATTTTCTCTTTATGTGTTTCCGTTCAAAAAAAAAGCCGGCATCCTTAAAAACTGAAAAAATTAACTTTTTCGAATCCTACCTATACCTCTTACTATTCTACGTTCGCTTTAAAAAGGCTCGAAATTTTTTTCTATTTTTCAAAATGAAAAAATTCTCAAAATAACTCCAAAATATCTGTCATTCTCTAGAAAAAAACCTTTAAAAAGTCACTTCCCTCTTTTTTTACCTTATCAGTTTTTTTTATTGACTGGGATAGAAATCCTCTATTTTCCAACAATCCACCCAAACCAACCATGATAATCTGTCCGGAATCGGTGCCAACGAGTAGGACCTTCCTATCGACCGGCAGTAGAGCCGTGATGTTCTCCGCGAACTCTTCAATCGCCATTTCAACGGCCTCGATGGAACCACCAACGCCGAGTTCGCAGGTATCTTCGGCCAGGGGCAAGTGGGCTTTCTGGAATTTCATACCTGTACAAGTAAAAAATTTTTCTAATTTTTTTAAATCCTCAAAACAAGTTCAGTTCCGTTTTAAATAACTGAAACATCGAAAAAAATGCCTCAACGTTACAGTCGTAAAGCGCCCAATCTTAAACAACTTTCGTGCAGCGACATCTTGTCATAAGTGAAGAAATCGCTCGAGGTCAGCTATGAAGTACCCCAATGCATCGGGAAAAGCTTTAAACAACAAAAAACGATTCAAAAAAAACTTTTTATTTGATTAGGATAGTTGCAGGCGAGAGAGGAAGTCATTTGAAGAGACGTCAGACAGTTAGAACAACTCTCGTTTCTCTAATTTCTCTTCAATCCTCATGATTTCTAGCCTATTGTTGGAGCCTTGCCAACCGGATAAAGGGTTCTTCTTTTCATATATTCGCATACCCAGTACTTTGTAATTTTATACTCTGCACATCATTTTCCTATCAAACCACGAACATTGAGACACTTGGAGTCCCTTCCAATGTGCGGCAATTTGATGGAATCCGTGCCGCCACGACATCTGTCCACGTTGTACCAGTAGGTCAGCTTGATCCGTTGCATCGAGTAGGCGCAGAGGAAACTTTTCTTGGAGGTAGAAGATTGGGCAAATGTCGCGATCAAGCGGTCTCCTGGAAATGAGCAAAATTGGAACTCTTAAAGCTGTTTTCGAAATCTTCTCAACTGACAGAAATTCACACGGTTTCAGGAAGGTTCTTTTTTCTAGACGGTCTCTGGAAAAAAAAGAGAAAAAAATTTTAATCTTGAAAACGTTGTTAAAATCTTAAAAAAATCAAAGAACTTTCTAGTTTTTTTGGCGGCCCTTTGAATATAAGCAATAAAATCGGAAAAATTTACAGTTTCCCATAGTTTTTCAAAAAGAAAAAAAATTGATTATTCAATTGATTTTTTTGACTTTTTGGGCAACAGACTTCCTGAAAAAAATTATATGAAAAAAATAATCAGTTGACTAGAATTTTCAAAAAAACTATAGCCGCTCAATTTTAAAAAAATCTCTAATTCGCTGGCCACGCCCCTTTTTTTCTTCCTTCTATTTGATCAAGGACTAGGCGGTCAGAATTTTTATTCCTCTGGATTTGAATTTTCAAAATTCAGACCAATGAAAGAACTTTCGAAAAAAATACCGTAAAATCAGCTGAAAATGAGATTTTCCAAATTTTGAAAAGCGAGTCTTCAATTTCTATTTGTGTTTTTTTCCCTATTCGCGGCTCTCAGAAACAAGATTCTCTCTGAAAACTGAACAAAACCTTTTAAAAAGACCAAAAAAAGATCTGATTTTCATTGAATTTCTTGAACAAAACCAACCATTATGGGCCACTGAGGTCATAATCGGGAATATGGAATTGTCCTCCCCACGGCACTGAAGCTCGATTTCCGAGTAGGAGACGAACCTAAAAAATTTTTTAAATGCTCAAGCTTGTTCGAATCCAAACAAAGAACCATCAAAACCCAAGAAAATGCCTTTTTCAACCCTAAAGCCCCATCCAACAATTTCCACTCCAATCGACGCCAAAAGCTGCAAATTAATCTTGCCAATAGTACCATTTGATGATTGGGCTCTTTTCTCTTTCGCATCCCGAATGAAAATGAAAATGAAATGACCCAATCAATTGGGGCGGCAAGCAATTAGTAATCGGGAATCCGTGGGGATGAATGTTGGTTATGACCGCAGAAATGACCAGGATTAACCCAAAATCCGATCTTCTCGAGCCCCTTTTCCTTGCGCAATACCCCTACTACTGCCACGGCGCGTCCTCTTGAAAAGGTACTTTCAGGTTAATTGGACAAATTGGTATTGAGGTAATGGGACGTGAGCCGATAACGATCCAATTTTTTATTTCCTCTCGAACTTATATCTATCCTGAAACGTACCTGTTTGGCTTATCAGCCAGATCATCTTTTTGAAGATTTCCCAGGCTTCTTTTCATTAAGTTAGGTTAAATATTGACCCGCAAATGCAGTTTCTTGCCTGATTTGAAATGAAGCAAAGAAAATTTTGATCTAAACCTATATAATTCTAAATAGCTCTACAATAAGCTTTGCAAACGGACGAAAAATGTGACAATTTTTAGTTTATTGCAGAAATTCACCTATTTTACTTTGGACTGAAAAAACTCAGTGATTTTTTTTTCTCCAAAAACGCTCAAAACATCACAAAAGAACAGTTTCCGAAAAACTTGTCATAAGCAATAATAAACTTCTTCCACGATGAATCAATACTAATTTATCTCAAAATATCAGTCAATAAACAGTCAAAAGCTTCAGGAATAACACATCTTTCCGTTAACTGTAGTACTTGTGGGTTAGAGAAAAAAAAAATTGATGATTGCAGAAAATCGTCAAAAGTTCAAGAACTCTTTGTTAACCTTTAAGTTTATCAAAACTTTCAATATTTCGTCTTCAGAGTGGAACAAATTTAGATCCATTCGAACCTTTTTCAAATCACTCAAATGAACCCTGTTTCCTAAAAAATTTCATAAAAAAAATAACATCTATCCTATAATACATCTTTATTGATTTATATTAAGCTATAGTCGATCGTCAGAAGCTTCCAAAAATTCTTTCTGATCCTTTGAACTTATCAAAATTTTCAATCTGCAATTGGATCAATAACTGGTCAGAAGCTTCCGAAAGTCCTATGATCCTTTTAAAAAATCAAGGGGGAGAGGAAAGCTTATCAAACACTTCGATCTAAAGTTAATGCTTCAAACTGATTTGGATCAACACCTGATCGGAGGCTTCTGAAACCCCTTCTGACCCTTTAAGCTTATCAAACACTCCGATCTAAAGTTTATGCTTCAAGTTTAATTGGATTAACAATTGATAAGAAGCTTCTGAAGCATCTACCGATCCTTTAAACTTATCAAAGTTCTCAAAACTTCTTTTTGAAGTGGAACGTCCATTCCAATCTTATTCAAACTTTCCAGATAGAATCATATTTTCCAACAACTTCTCATCACAAATATAACACTTATCCTACGATCGATAACTGATCAACATCGTCTAAAACTCCTGATAATTTCAAGCCTTCAAACCTTTCATTCTGTAGCTTTTGCTTCAAACAGAGTTCAACCAAAACTCTCTATTTTTCCGATTCTTCCAAAATTTCCAAGAAAACCCCGTTTCCCAACAACTTGTCACTACAATTATTACACCTCCCCTACGATCCATCATCGGCCAACTAATCCCATCAGCCCTCCAACATTCCTGCAACGGACCTCGTGTCGTTCGTACAGAAACGGATGAGTTTTGTCGCCGAACTGAGCCGATTCTGTCGCTGCGTTTGAACGGCGACGACGAAGATGAAATGTTCGTGCTTGAATGCGTAAACGTAACGGAATGCGTTGCGGTAGGCTGCCCGCAGGAACACAGCCGCCTCTCCGTCCAAATCGCCTGGAAATCGGTTCTTTTTGTGATGGAGAGCACGTTTTTTTTTCTGATTGTAAAGTTGATCCAACAAGCATTGATGAGAAATAATACAAAAAAAAAAAAATTAATTTTTCTAGATTCGACATTGCAAAAGAGCTCCACCTGCATTGACGACACTCAGTTCGGTGAGGTCCCTGACTGCGACCGAGGGGAATGGATCTCGATAGGGCGACTCTGTCGTGGAAGAAGCCGCCACCATGAGTTTGTCCTCGACGAGAAGGGCGACTGTCGATGCTTCCGGGTCGTTTGCCGCTACAGGAACGGTTGAAGTCGATTTTAGTAGTAGTTTGGGTGAGTAGAACGAGCAAGAGCCTGAAAAATCGGTAATTACGAAGAAATTTTGTTCAAAAATATAAAAATTGGTGAATTTTTCTCGACTTGGAAGGACGGGACCCTGCGCCCTCCTGTTCTCTCAGCAACCCTCTCATATTGTTGTGCTATTTCCATTTTACTCTGACCTCGGCGGTGAAGGAACAGAGAGACGCAAACACTCGAAAAATTTCAAGTCGCAAAGAAAAAAGAGAAAAATGGAAAAAGTATACAAAATTTCGTTCGAGATCAAAATTCATCAAGGCTAAGAGATTTTTATGAAATTTTATCATTTAGTGATTTGAAAAACTCTAAAATAGCTGTAAAATATTCCAAAACCCTTTTATTAATTTTTTTTTCTTGACTTGAAAGTATCAAAGCATTACATAAAAGGAAAATGGCAAAAAAAAGTTTGGCGCGCGTGGGAGTCGAACTTTCGTCCTAAAACTCACGGAGCACCTGCGCTAACGACTGCGCTAGGAATACATTTTTAGCTTTTTAGTCGGGTATAAACGTCTAAAAGTCACTGAAAGTTATCTTTCCACAATTTATATGATGAGGTGCAGCTTTGAAACGCCATAAGTTCAAAAAATAGCTCTGAAAAGAACTAAAAACTCTAGAAGAATTTCAAAAACTGAGCTAAAAAAAACTTAACTTTTTGCTTTTTTCTGTGTTCAGATCGTTCTATAGAGCATCACAGCAAGGATTAATCAACAATTTTTTTTTGTCAGAAAAACAAATGCTTATCCAGTAAACTAGAGACCTCCCGTTCAAAGCAGGCAAGCTCAAAATTCCATAACCTCTCCTCACCCAGTTCAATTCCACCTGAAAGTCTTCACCTTGACGAACAGACGCGCAGTGGAGGATTCCGTCCGGGAGACGGATCAGCACTTTGGTCCGGACATCGGTCAACGTCGGCTTGACGTCGCGCAGACATGACTTGCCGTCGGCGCTGCACAGCTGCGAGTCACGCACCGGGCCCGTCGTCACGTTGTACAGTTGTTGGAGGTCTTTCTTGGAGAGCGTGTTCAGCGAGTTCACCGCTCCGATCACCACCTTGAAAAGATGTAATTTGAGAAGGTTCAGGGTAAAAATCCTTTGAAAACAGCTTTTAGACAATTTTCAACTTATCAGAGGGGGAGGGGGTGATGATTGCAAATATTGCTTTCAAAACTTGTTAAGCTCTAGCCTGACCACCTGGAAAGGAAAATATTGCCATAATACCTTCCTCAAGCTTCTAATCACTAGCAGTTTTTCTCAACTGACCACCTTGCAAGGGAAAAATTCAAAAAGCTCGTTGAAAATTTTTTTTCTCTTTCTACGCTTCTAAACCACCCCCCTAAACTCTTCCCTTGTTTCCTTGAAAAGCAAAAATTAAAGCTCCAGTGTGAAACTGCTTCCAAAATTACCCAACCATAGAAAAAATAAGTCTGGACCTCTACCTTTCTCACGCTCTCTCGCTGATCTCCAACCTTATCATTGTCTCGAGCTAACTATAATACCTCAAAATAGACCCCCCCCCCTTTATTCCTGTTCAAGTCTTTTCAAATAATCAGGCCCTTTTTGCTGCCAAACGAATGATGAACGGTACTTAGTTGGATCATCAATGAATGAACTACATTTCCTCAACAGAAGCCCCCCCAACCTCATTCCTGCCAGACCCTTTTTTGCTGCCAAACGAATGATGAAGATGACCTAGTTGGATCATGAAAGAATTATCTATAAGTTTTCAACAAAAATCCCCCCTTCCCCCAACCTCATTCCTGCCAGAGCCTTCTCAAAAACTAGACCCTTTTTTTGCTGCCAAACGAATGATGAAGATGACCTAGTTGGATCATCATTCGCCTTTAGTATCTCGCCCATATCTGCCTTCATAGCCATCATCAAAAAACATGGGCTGAAATGCATTTCGGACACGGAGGGAGAAGGAAGGTCAAAACCAGCTCGTAAACAACAAAAAGCGGAGAGATCGAATAGGTATGGGTAAAAAAGAAGAAGACGTCGAGGCGCGTGCCAGGTGCAATAAATCGTGTTGCACCTTGGAATGGCTTAGGGAATACCGCAAATGTTGTAAATCATGTCGAGGATATTTCTTGGCACACGTTTAATGTGCACCGATGGAAAATGGTTGATAAACTCGGCGGGTGGTGGTCTCCCCCCAGATGGTTCGAGTATGTTTTATGTCGAAGATTTTTCGATTGATATGGTAATTGCCAGTTTGGCGAGTTAATTTATTGGGTTTCTGGATGGTTTGGTAATTCTCAACGTTCTCGAAGTAGCACAATCTTGTTGAGATAATGATTGAGATTTTGAAACCACAGAAGAAGCCATGTATAGTTCCAGGTCTAAAGATTTCCCAACTGATATAATAACTCATAGCTCCACAAAACCACTTATCGATTTTCTTGAAGTTTATGCTTTTTTTTTTACCTTCCCATGACCATTTATCAGCTCGCTTTATTGCTGTTCGATGCTACATCGCGCAAGTCGTTTTTGGTCGGTTGCAACTGCTCTGAAGCGCTTATGAACAGAAACCTTACACGTAAATGTCAGTCGAATCAAAGAAAATGAGAAAATTATCAATTTTTGATTATTTCGATTTCAAAATTCCTAACAGAGGCAAAAATAGATTCATTTCAAAATGGCCAAGCCAAATAATTAATGTAACTCCAAAATTTTTGCGTCAAGTTCGTCCGACCTGGACCAACTTGCGCGCAGTGGCATCATATTGATTGATGTGGTAATGAGCAGTTTGGCAAGTCAATTTATCGTTTTTTCAAGGGGTCATTAGGTCGGAAAGCTCTTCCAGAAAGCCCAGATTACCTTTGGCTGTTCAGGAAAAACCAAAAAAGGTAGATAAATATCATTCCGTTTCGAAGATCACTTTCCCCAATCAACTACATCTTTCCAAATCCTACCATTCCTTCAAAATTGGCTCATCTTACTCCAAAAGCCCCTAATACGAGGAAAAGCCGTGATATTGGTTGCAAAGACGTGTGTGCCTCGGAAGAAGAGCCACATTCCCATCGGCTCATTGTCCTCGCAGAACACTTGAAAACGTCTCCAAATCCACATTCACAAGGGGGGTGAATCGACGTCTCATTTCCGACTCCGGAATGGGTGGCAAAAAAACGGAAAATGACTGCCCTTAACGTCTTTTTTTGGATAGAAAAATGGAAGATACTATTACATACATCTTTAAAAAGATTGGGGACAGCAAGAAGGTTTTTTGCCTCGATCTCTTTCGACTATATTCCCAAAATAATTACCATCACTCAAAATACCCCAGAACCTTGTATAGGAAGATCTTAAGAAGTGAGGATTTAACAAAAAAAATGGCAGTTTTCAAAAATTTACGCTTTAAAACCACATATTTCTCGTTTACAATATTATTTTATTCATCTCATTTGACTCAATTTTCGAAAAACTTCCGGAAAAGCCCAAAGTTTCGAGTAAAAATATTTCTGAACCATCTTCAAACCATTACCTCTTTTCACAACAATAACTATCTGGAAAATAAGTTTCATTTTTTAAAACTTTGAATGACCTATCTTTTATCAGATCCTCTCTGGGCTCTTTTCTAGCGCAGATCCCAAATCAGCCAGGAAAACTAATCAATACCTTAAAGATCTGGCCAAACTCATCCGGAGTCCAGGAAAAACTCAAAATTTCAAGTAAAATTATCTCTAAACCTCCCTCAAACCATCACTTTGACATCTGTCAAAACTCGAGTAAAATAAACTCCTCACTTTTAAAAATCTATTCTTACACCGATAAGAAATCAATAATCAAGTAAATTAGCTTCTAAACCTTCTTCAAACCATTTTTACACCAATCAGAACCCATCAATCAAGTAAATTAACTTCTAAACCTTCTTCAAACTATTACCTAAACAATTTAGATAGATATCACTTCTGCCCCTGAACCTTCAATTTTTCTATTCCAAGCTGACCAGAAATGAGTTAAGCATGTTTGAACGGGGACATGGACCCTCTTCAACCCAATCAAACCTCATCATTCGATTAAAATAACCTCTAAACCTTATCCAACCCATTCTTACACCTCAAAACTCATTAATCCCCTTTCATCTAGGCTCAAAAAAATCGGCCGCCTCCGACAAATTGGCGGCGAAATAAAAGGGGGAAAGAGGAGAAGCCCGACGAACCGTGTCTCCGGAGACGATGACGTCGTCGATCAACGCCGGCGAGTGATAAATTATCGCCTGGCATAACGCCAATGCCACGAAATTTGTTAACACGAAAAGGCGCATCGCCGCATTTCTGCAAAAACACAATATTGAATATATTAAATGTCACGAGTTGAAAAAAAACGCGGATTGATTGCGGAAAACAAGAGATCAATGGTTGAGTATCAAAATAACTTGGAAAGTTACTTAATCTTTCGAAATAAGTTCAGAATTTCAGAGATTTAGCATAAAAATCGAGCTTCTTCCTAATGATTTTTTTCAATTAACCAAAAAAATTTCAAAGCGGTTTTTTTCGAAAATATTCAAAAATCTCCCTTTCGGGACATAAAAACCATCAAAATTTTTAATTATTCATGTGAAATTCGGCGAAATTCATCATGAAAAATCCAAAAAATGTCAAAAACACGCTTTCAAAGCAAAAAAAAAATGCAATCACACGAAAATTGAGAAGAAAAAATTTCAAACTGGAACGGAATTTTAAAAAAAAAAGTTAAAAGATTTTTTTGAGGTTGTAATCAAAACTAACGAGGTCTGTTAATTCAAAATTCTACCTAAGAAGGTGAGGAAAAATGGAAAAAAGTATGGTTGGCTGATACTGGGAGCGGCTTCAAAAATTGAAAAAAAAATTGAAATTTTCACACGAAGTAAATTTTGTATGGAGAGAAAGTCGATAGAAAGATGACAAAAAATCGGAAATTGAAAGGGTCTAAAAGTTTCAAAAACCTTTCAGACAAAAAAAAAGCCAAAGACCGGAACTTTTCCGTAACACATCAAAGAATCACACCGCCGCTTCTCGCCTTCCAGAGAGGGAAAAAAAAGTTGCGGTCGGATTTTTAAGCCTTTCTTTAATAAAAAATACAGAAAAACCAATGAAAAAATACAATCTGATGATGTTAGCCGGCTGAGAAAATTCGAACAATTTCAAAAAAAGGATACTTGTGTGCCAACTGATGAATAGATTGCAAAAAAAAGGAAAAAAATCGAATCAATGAGGGATGAGAACTGAAAATAAGATATTTGAAAAAAGAAAGAAAAAAAAAGACGACGACCGGAACTTCTCCGAAACACATCAAAGAATCCCACCGCCGCTTCTCGCCTTCCAGAGAGGAAAAAAGTTGCGGTCGGGTAGAAAAAAGAGGAAAAGTCTGGGAGGACGAACAGGTGTGGCAGGTGGCGGCTGCAAGGAAGGAACGTGGATACAAAAGAAGTTGGTTCTTGGCAGGATGTTTTCGAGCCAAGAAGACGACGTCTGACAGGAACACACATGGGGGACATGGAATGGAGGAACGGACATACGGTGCCGCCGCGGCCAAATGGCGCCCTTTGTCCACCGCTTTTGCATGTAAATCATGTCCGTGTCGCCATCTCTTCCTTTTTTTATAGCTTTTTTCACAGTTTCAGTCTAGAATAACAAGCTGGGAGGTCTGTCAAAAGTTAATAGAACGTTTCGATACTTTCCAAAAAAAAATCACTAACCAAGATTATTGAAAATAATAGGTTTTTTTTGTTCTACTGAAGTTAACAATCTATGAGGTCGCTACTAAGTTTCTTAGGATTTTTCGCTGAGAAATGGCTAAAAACATTTCGAAACTTTCAAGAAGTTCAAGCAATCCTTATTCGGCAAGAAAAATAGTCCAAAAATCACAAAAACGCCTTGAAAACTTTAAAAATAGTCAAAAAAAAAGTCGATTACAGTCGAAAAATTGCGCCTTGAAACTATTTCTGAAAGCTTCAAAATAGAATAAAAGATGAATTTACAATATTAAACTTGTTATAAAACTGTGAAGCTCCTCAATAGATAAGTAAAAAAATATCACAAAAAAACAGAAAAAAAATTTAAACCAAATACGAAAAATTTACATGAACCTGATAAACAGGGCCGCTCTGAAAAAAATTCGAAAATTAGAAAAAAATATATTATTTTTCAATTCCTAACAGCTGAAATTTCGTGTTAAGTCCTTCAATACTATGATTTAAATAAAATCTTTTTTTCAAATTTTCCATTTTCGGAAAGTTCTAACTTTTCTAAAATCCCATTAAACTTATGAAAACTCATCAAAGAAAAAAAAATTGATACTATTAATTTTTCGAATATTCGATTCAAACTTTTTTGGAGAGTAGTAAACAGCTATTTCGTCTACTACTTCCCTAAAAAAGACAAAAAAATCCCTTCCAAAAAACTTTACAAGACCCCTCCAGAAAAGCAATAAATCTCCTGGATTACAACCTTCAAAAAAAAACGTGCCGCCGGCTTTTCATGGTCTGAGCTTCCAGGTCCCATTATAATTAATGATACGAGCCGCCGGGGACTAATACGGCGAGGCTTAACCTCAGAGAATGGAGAAGTTCGGCCTAATTGCACAATAATGAATATTTCAACGGGTGCATTTAGACCACAAAAAGTGAAGAAGCTGAAAATACAGGGCGACGTGGGAAAAGAAAAGGAATTGAGTGCATTGTTTTCCGCAAACCCGCCACTTAGAAGGCTTTTCTGACCGGAGGAAAGTGGCCGGGAACGAAAAAAAAAAAAACAATTTGGCGACGCTTAAAAGCTTCTAAAAGGCGTTCGAAATGGCTCTGAGGGTTTGGATATCATGGTATTCTTTCAATTAAAAATGAAATGACTAAATTTCAAACGTTCTGGGAAAAAAAAAAAAAATAGGAAGAAAAGTCAAAAAAATAAAAAGTAATTTCTTTGAATCCAGAGCTGAGTAACGAGACACCCGTTTTTTTCCGAAAAAAATGAAAACTTCTAGATTTTTTTCGACCTCAATTTTTGAACAATATCAAGAAAAAAATACTCCAACAAAAAAATACAGTTATTGAACGAAAAAAAACATTGGAAATTGTAAGAAAACAGAGAAAAAAATGAAGGGCAGTCTCAGAAAAAAAAGTTGTTCTTGCCAAGTGAAAACTGAAAGTTACTCAAACCACATTAAAAATTAAAAACGGATGAATATAACAATATACGCAAAAAAAAAAACAAAGCAAAAAAAAGTTTCGAAAAAATTCGCGTAAAAACAATTTTCAGCGAGTTCGTGGCGGTGTTTGCAATGTTAAAGGCTACAGTAACCCAAAAGACGTCAGAAAAATAATTTTGAAGATTTTAATAAATTTTTCTTGGCGAAATTCGCCGCTCGGAAATGAACTGGATCCTATGTGGAAGGTTTAGTGATCCAATTTTTAAAAAATAATCAAAAATAACTGGAAAAGCCCTATTAGAGGGGAAAATCGCTAAAAAAAAAGGCTTTACATTTCAATTCGAATAAAAATCAATAGCGATAAGGAGAAGTTAGAGGAGGTGATAAATCGCCAATGTGAGACATCGAACACTGGAGACAAAAAATAACAAGAAATGCAACAAATAAAAATTTTAAAAAGTTGAAATTCTAAGTAAAATGAAAATCAATAATAATAACAACAAGTAAAAGAAGGTGATAGATCGAAGACGTGCGACATTCGGACATTGGAGGCGTGGCCAACGGGCAAAAGAAGGCGGCGCCGCCGACAAAGCGGGCGGAGCCGTGACAGCTGAGATGGATCCCAGGGCCAGCTCGACCAGCTCCCCTTCTGACGATGACAAACCAATTACTTACGTAAGACCGGCCGGATATGGTTATTAGCTAAAATAACCGTTTCGCCTCCAGGTTTTGGCCTTTTCATGAGTTCTCAGACCAAATAGAAAAAGATCTGGGGCGGGAAAAAAGTGCCAAAGATAAAAAAATTGTCTTGTCATTTTGAAAGCCAGATCTGTTTTCAATCGAAAATTTCCTTTTAGGTCATTCTTCAAACACTCTGACTTGTCTGCGATCTCTTTTCACTCCTCGCCAAGTTTGAGAACTATAAAACTAGTCTTGAGAGCATAAAGAAGCCAGGTTCTTCGAAGGTCTGGTAAAAAGATTATATCAATGTTCCTCGTTTTAGTGGCCACTTTAGTGGTTTCACTCCTTTTGACTTTTCTGGTGACCCCTAGAAAACTTAGGAACCACTTTAGTAGTTACTTCAAAGTCGTAGAATCCTCTGAGAAAGCGCCATAATGTCTCAGTACTATCTTTTCAATCTTCAAAATTTTCCTAGACTTCTGAGCGTTTAGTGATCCCTTAAGTGTTTTTGAAGCATTTCGAGAGTTGCGATACTATGATTCTTCCTCACAAGATTTTAGAACCACTTTAGTCTTTGAAAAATGAAGTGAACACTTAAGTGGCATCAAACCTCTGAAGTTATCACTAAATAATTCAGAAGGATAGACATTTGGAAGTGCTCAGAAGCCTTAAAAAATCTCGATGATCAGTATTTTTGGAAAGTAACTTCAAGTTTTTGTTTTTTCATACTCATCCAATCAAAAAAACGGATTTTATTGATTTTCATAAAAGCTAAGGATAAGTACAACAAAATCAAGGCGTGCTTCTGTACGAAGAATTCAAAACAATTCATTAGAGATCACTTAAGAAGTACCAGTGTCACTGTGATGCATACAGGGGATTTAAATCACTTTAGGGTTCCCTTAAGAAGTGTTCGCGACACTGTGATGCCTCAGTGAGCCAAGGAATCTAGTGATAATGCGCTCCATGGATAATTTTCACCGTCTTTCAATTTTGGATTTTTTTTTTCTTGTCAATGAATGAAATATCCAATCCTGAACATCTTATGCAGCAAAAAAGCGAATCCAATTGACCCTCATAAAAACTGTGGACAGGAAAACAAACAAGGTGTGTTCCTGGTGTGCCAGAACACCGGTATTACCGAGTTTTGACACGTCGTCGAGAGTGTGGCGATTGCGCAACGGTAGGTGCCGTTGTAAACGACGGAAAGGGGGGAGGATTGACCAGTGGGATTAATGAGACAGGAGGAGAAGGCTAACAATGGACAGCCCTGCTGATGACCGAACCAAAGGGAAGGAAGATCTACCTGCAAACAGGGGGCAGCCAAATCAAACAGCATGTGTCTGCAGCTGTCCCTACCGCAAACTCAAAAACGGTCATCTACTTGTCGTGATTGATGAGGAGGCCTCGCGAAATTATAAAAATTATAGTAGGAGGGAAAATATTCAAAATTGAATAAGTATCCATATTTTTAAAAATTCAATAACCATGATTGATGAACTGCTTGTCTATGAACACTACAGCGGCGCTTGGAATTCCAAAATACTCACAAAAAATTAATAAAACTGTCAAAAATGGGCGATTCCTTGTCTAAAGAATCGTCCTAATTGTCGATTTTATTCAGAAAAACCGTTCTAATCGATGATTTTTTTTTGTGATTCTCGTGATTGATGGGTCAACTTTCTATGCGAATTATATGGACGCTCCAGATCACCGAAAAACTCAGGAAAAATCAATAAAACTTTCAAAAATGTGCAATTTTTGTCTAAAAAACCCTTCTAACTGTCGATTTTATTCAGAATTTTCGGAGTAGAAAAACTCGTCGATTTTCCTTTACAGTTGAAGCTATTGATAAGAGCAGTGTCTACCTCTCTAGTGGTCACTTGAGTGACTCTAAAATCTCTTAAGTGATCACTGAACGACTCAGACTTTCTCCGTTAAGTTTAATCACTGATGAGAAAAATTCTGACTTCTCAAGTGAATTAGGGCCAAACATATTCAATTTTATTCAGTTATAATCATTTAAAAGCTCTAACGTCTAAAAAAAAAATAATATGTATCCTCCTTTTGAAAGAAGTTCTACAAAATCCAAGTTTCCAGTTTCTCAAAGCCGAAAACTGGAAGTGAAAAGAAAAAGCTAAAAAAGCGGCAACACTGGCCGGAGTTAGGGGCGAGCTAAAAAAGACGAGCTTTGAGTAATGGGAAGATGAAAAAACATGACAGCGTGTCGTTTTCAATAAACTCTTGGCTGGAACTCGAGTTTTTCTTCTCTTGAGTGATAATCGAACACAAGGAATCTTTTTGGGATGTTCTAATTTTCAGAAATGTCTCAAAAAAAGATTGCCAAGCGAAAAAAGTCATATTTTCGGTAAGCCTTGAAACAAATAAATCGAAAAATCTGGAAGGTCCATAGCCCTTCTTCCGAAATAAATCTTCTGCATCCGAGTTTTTTTACGTTTTTTTGCAAAGTTATATAGAAATCCATGCTCAAAAATTCAAAAAAGGTAAAAGGAAAAAAAAAGGAAAAAAAAAATTCAAAACAGTGATAAAATTCAAAAAATCAAAACTAAACTCTCTATAATAACCTTTTCGTTTTTTAAGCCCCCATTCATTCAAATATTTTATTCGTTCTTGATCCATTTTCGCAAATCTAGATCAGGTAGACGAGAAACAGAACGAGAAAAAAAGAACAGAACAAGTACTAATGAGGGGCGTCCGGGGCTCTCAAGTGGCCGCGATCGCTTACACACTTCTTCACGCACTGTTTTTGAGAGACCGAGTCAACATGCCCACCGAATCTTCAGAACCCTAGGTTCAGGCTCAATTTCTGTATTCCTCAGAAGATATCAAGCCTATGAGGATCTTCCAGTGTCCCCCTTAAACTTCAAAAAAAAAATATGCAACTTTAAATCAAGGTGATCGAACTGCTCACAGCAAAACTAATCTCCTCCCCTTACACATTCAGAATCAAAGATTCTCTAGAGGTCAACGTCTCCCCTCATACCGTAAGAATTTCATTCAGAAGCCCGAAAACCGTCAATCTCAGAGCAATTTCAATCCTCTGGCGATCATTGTTCATTGGTGTAAGTGGTTGTTCCAGTTGGAAAAGAGAGAGTCAAATTGTCTTTCGACATGGTAACAACGACAAGCACAACTGGTAGCTTCGGACGAAAAAAGAAAGAAGCGCGCAAACAATCGTCGGCAGCCGGTTGTAGCCAAGAATAATCACGAGGAAAAAAAAGACGAAACGGTTATTGCTCTAACATCCTAATCGAATAGGATATCGCCTAGTTTAACGGGTTTCGACAGGTGCTAACTTTGTAGGAAACCTTCAGAATAAGCGTTTTTAGCTGTACTGGGAAAATTTTTAGTGGCCACTATAGGGCTTTGAGACTCTTTGACTGCCTTTTTGAGTTCAGGCAGATCACTTTGAGCATGACAGAAAGCCTCTAGAACCTCAACCTAGCCATTCGAACTTCTCCATTTTTTATTGTATGACTTACTAGAGCGCAAATAATTCCTGAAAGGATGTTGAGGCGAGTCAGGGAGGCATGAAGGACGTAACGAATTTCTTCAACGAACTTTGTCAATTTGTCGCGGCCGGATCGGCGGCGGTAGATTTGTCAACCCCCACCGGATGTCCTAATGCAACCTTCCAATCTTCACACACACTCTAGCTTCATTTCGAGGGTGCGAAGAAGCCATTGGAAGTCGGATTTCGATGAGATTGCTAGTACAAGTACACAAAAGAGTACAAGAGACCTGGGAATAGCCTCAAAAAGGTCTTCAAAATAGTCTTGATGAAAAATCCTATCTGGCAAGATACTTAGAAGCCTTTGAACAGGGTCTGAAATGATGACGATACGATATAATGAAATAACGAATCCATAAAACTCGAATTTTTTGCCCTCATGGTACTTACAGAGCTTACCTGAAGTGAAGTGACCACTTCAGGGTTTTCAACTTCCCTTAAATGACACCTAAAGCGAATCCAAGGAGCTTAAGAGGCTTACGAGACGATTTTTCTCGATTTTTAAAACTAAAAAGATCAAGGAATATTTGAAAATTCTATCGAAATTGTCTAAAATAAGATTTTTGTGGAATCTAAAAGTTTCTGAAAATAAATAAAAGGAAAAACCGCTCGGAAGGTCAAGAAAAATGTCCGAATCTTGCTTGAGAACACAATGAGATTCTGAAGTAGTCATTGAACTTGGAGAGCTTTTTTGAGAAATTCTTTAAAGAAAGCTCTTTCTTAATTGGAAACTGAAATTTCTAGATCTTAATTTTCCAAATTTCGGATATTTTTCAAGAAAAGTTAAGTGATGAAACTTCTAGAGATTATTAAAGGATCAAAGACAGAATCCATAAAGGTCTTGAGGCGAAAAGCCGCTTACAGTAATTTTCTAGACCTTGTAACACTTCAAACAGCTCAGAAAAGACTTTTGGAAAAATTATAAATCGATTCAAATCTGGAGATATGAAAAAAAAAATACAAGGCGAACTACGATCCTTCGGACCTCGTTACTGCAATCTAGCATTTCTAGGGATCACTTAAGAGATCTCTCGTCGCTTAAGTGATTCCTAGAAGTGCTCAGAAACGTCCGTTATGCGTTACCGAGGTCGGATAAAGGAAAAATTCAGCTTTTCCCTTCAAAAACCAAATTCCAAAGAGCAAAAATAGCTGTAAACTGTTTTCAGGATCTGACATTTCAGATAAGCCAGAAAAAGCTGAAAATACTCTCACTAGTACTAAATCAGAGAAAAACAAGAGAAGGAGCGAAAAAAAGAAAAATAAATCGTGCCGTGAGCCGCCGACGCCGTCAAATACTACTAATAAGCTGTGAAATGAGAGAGGCGCGAGCCAAAAAGTAGGCGGCCACGCCCACTTCCAATCTCGATAAATAATAATTCCAGCAAAGTCACGGGGAAAAATGGAACTGACAAATAGATTTCCTGTAGACGTCTCTCGAGTCGTTTTTGAGCTCCTCCTGAAAATGAAAATATTACAAAATAAAGCTGGTGAATATGAGAAGATGAACGACGAGAAAGATTCAAAAACAAGATTTGAGAATTTATAAGCGTTTGAGAAAAATTTTCTCTTGAAAAAATTATTTTCTGTTCGAAAGTCCTTACTGACAAGGGGCGTTATTCATTTTTCGGTTAGGAATTTCCTGAAATTTGTTCAAAACCCTCCTGGACGTGCTAGAAGAATTCTGAAAGTTTCAACCCGCAAAAATTTTTAATTTTTCGAGAAATAAGACTAAATAGCCTATTTTAACGCAATTTTACGACTTTTAATGGTTCAAAAGTGTGGATTCTCGAAAACTAGAATTTTTGAAAGTTGACACTTTCAGAATCTGCATCTGGTACATCAAGGAGTGTGAGTTTTCAAAAAAATCCTGACGCGAAAAGTAAAAAGACATCCTTGTAAGTGCTGTTGAAAAAGATTCCAGAAAAAAAGCGAAAAAAAGGTATTCCAGGACCCTACATATATTAAGAAACGTTTCAGAATTAAAAAAATTGGACGGAAATGCCAAAAAAACTTTAAAAAAACAAAAAAATTATGTTACGATCATCTCCTGAGGGGCCATGAAAAGTCCAAAAAAGTGAAATTCCTGTCAAGAACCTGGCATTTCTAAAAACCAACAAAAACCAGCAGAAAATATTTTTTTAGTATGATTATCCTATTCAAATCCACAATCAGGTTACTTGTTACCTTTTCCATTCATTCAAAGGAAAGCCAGCTGTCATCGGAACACGGCAATTAGGCTAAAAGACCCCCATAACCGTAATCCGGGTTGTAATTCGAAGAAAAATGAAAAGGTAAGGCGGGACAGGTGTTAGGCTTGCCAATGAGAGGAAGAGCTAATGAGCCGCCAAAACGCGTGCCAAGAAGGAGAAAAAAGAGGGTGACAAAACGACGAAACGAGGGCCAATTTCGGGCGTGTTGCGGTGACATATTATTCATGCACAGGAAGCGACACCTTCACCCATTCTTTTTGTCTTTTTTCGCTTCGGCTTGTTTTGAGAAAACCTTTCAGACTCTCTGAGCACTTCGGTGCATTATACGTCAAAGGAAAGGTTGAAAAACAAAGTAGAATGTGAAAATTATCAAAAAAAGATTTCTTTCAATACTTGAAAATGAAAAATTGAAAATTGGCTACTAATAAAATTGAATGACGTTTTTTTCAAACCATTTTAAAAGTTAATTGTGTATATTTTTTTATGCTAAAGATATAAAAAAATGAATCAGTTGTTCGAATGAAAAAAATTAAAAAAAACAAAAACAAGTTTTTTTAAAAAAATACAAATTGAAATATTTTTGCACAAGTGATTCCACTTCGAACAAATTGAAACTCTTCCAAAAAAATGAAAAAAATGCAGAGTAAACGCAAAATTATCACGAAAATTTTAAAAAAGCCAAAAAAAATTCATTGAGACTTTTTGAGCGTAAATACGACTTATTGGCCGTTTGCGTGACGGTGTGACACATTCATCAAATACAGTAACCCAAAATTAGAATAAAATGTCGTTTTTTTCAGTTTTTTTCAGCTAAAACTTTAAAAAAACACTGATCGAGTATCAAGTTTGTGACTTTTTCGAACGTCTCCAAAAAAGTCACAAATTTCCTGTCTCAAAAAAGCCATTTTCCCACAAGAGCCGTTTCAGAAAATTCAAAAAACCTATACATAATGTAATAAAAAAAACGACGAGGGAGCAAATATTTGAGCCACCGAGGAGGGAAAAAATGGCCGTTAAAAAGGGAATACGTGTGAGAAACATGAAGAGAAATGTGTCGTCCCAAATAACTAATAGCCCTATCGAAAATGGCCAATAAAATCTCGCGTTTAACGGAGGAAAAAGAAGAGACCAGAAAGTGATCAGAACAGTCTAAAAAAAAGAATAGCCGGTTTTGAAAAGAAAAAAGATCCAGAATCAACTTTGAAGCTTTTAATTATTTTTTGACGAACTCAAACATTTCAAAATTTATCATTTATCAGTATAAGACTTTAAAAAATCCATACAATTTCGAAAACAAGCTAAAATAAAATAAGAACACGACAGTGTAGAAATAAATGTATAAAACGATTTTAAAGGTTTTATTACTAAGTTTTAATTTTAAATGATCCCGAACGTGTATGGAAAGATTCAAAATTATAATTTTGAGCCCGAAAAAAAAACCGGGAAACCTACGAAGGCCTTGGAAGCAATACGTATAGCTTATTAAGTATAGGCCTTCGGAAAAACCATAGGAAAGCCGTTTTTAAAGTTTTCATCTTTAATGGCTTTGAAGCTCAAAAAGCTTTGACTTATAGCTTTTGACCTGAAAGGAGCCAAAAACCCTCAAAATACCTTGGAGTACAAGTATAAATGATCAAGTAGGGACCCTCCTAAAAATCGAAGAAAAGCTTAACTCAAAGCTTTTAACCCTAAAACTTTCATTTTTTAGAGATCCCGGACGTCTATGAAGCTCAAAAATGCCCAAAACACCAATTTTCAATCTGAAAAAAAAGAACTTAGGAAATTCCTGAGAGCTATAAGTATAACCGAGTAAGTAAGGGCCCTAAGAAACAATCGAAGAAAAGTCCATTTGCATAAGGGACGTGGAGGCCACTCATTACAGACATTTAAGCATGCAAATGTCCGGGGCAGAGGGCAAAAAGAAGAGAAAAAAGATTATGCGCGACGAATGAGCGGGAGCAAATGCAAATGCAAATGCCGAAGGACGGCAAAACCGAGACAGGTACAATGGAACGGCCCGTGACCTTTTCCGTTCGTTTTTTTGGAAAAAAAGTTAATATCAATGGGAAGAGGCATGAGAAAAACCGGAGGAATCTTTTTTTTCGAGAAGGTTGAGAACGAATAGCCGGGGAAAACAGTACATCTGCGCTGTATGGTAAAAAAAATTTCAAGATAGAAAAAGCTGAAAAAAACTAAGAGAGGTGCCACATACACTTGAAGGATAAAGCAAAATTGAGCTTTTTGAAAAAACAGTTGAGAATAAATAGCTGCGTCTAAAAGACCATGTGTGCTCTATGGATAAAGCAAAAAAGAGCACCTAGACTTGAGATATTTTTTTCAAACTCATAACTTTTCCGTTACCTTTTTGGAATAAAATAATTGAGAGGAGAAAAAATAGCCGTTAAAGGCGGAACCATCTGTGCTCTATGGACAAAAAAAAGTTGAGTTTTACTTTTTTAAAACAAGCCATTCCAAATGCGACCCGATTAATTTGACAAAAGCGGTTTCATGGGTAACTACACTGATCTATCTTTCCGATTATCGATGGAGCGCATAAGTTCAAAATAAAGGCTAATTTTCGCGGCTATTTCTTTTTCTCATCTTTTTTTGCCTTTCTTCTCAAATCTTTCTTATAAATCAAAAAAAATTCTGAGAAACCTCAATTTCGAAGTTTTTTTTTTGATGAAATAATCCTTTCTCGCGTTGAAATCGCAAACCTCAGTGCGACCGACCTTAAACTACTTGGGCCTGAGAGCATTCTCTAGCACAGGTCAAAGTCGCTCAAAGTCGGGCGCAGCACAACCTGAGCCCCTCTAATTCTCGAAAAACCCTTATCGCTACTGTCACCGGTAGACCGGTCATAAATTTGTTCCAACCTCCAAGATTACCTTAATTAATTTACTCAACCGATTTACGCCAGGTCAACGGTGATAACACTATCAGACTTCAAAAAAAAGGCCGCCGCTGTATAAGAGTATAACACGACAAATGAGGTAGAAATGCGGCTTTTATGAGGGAAATCGGGGGAAAAACGAGACAAATTTGATTCAAATTTAGCGCGCCGCTGTGAAAGGTTACCATGGTGACAGGGAGAAAGCTGTAGTTTTCCAGGATACATTTTATTTTTAGGCTTGATTATGATTTTAACACACTAATTAGTTGTTGGATGATGCTTTAATATTTTCACGTGGTTACGATTTTTCGAGCTCTGGGGGGCTTTTCGAGCGTTTTCTTACGATTTTCACGTTCTAAATATTTTTTTTTCGATTATCCAGAACTAATGAACTAATTTACACGTCAGGAACGGCTCATTTTTTAAATTTTTTGAGTTAAATTAGAGAGAAAATTCTTCCTTCTAAAGTTTGTGCAGAAAAAACTCTTATTTATCGATAGAGCGCATCTTAACTTCTAAACGCGGCTATTTTTTCTCATCATTTTTTCCGCATTTTTTTTGTTATTCGAAAACTTTACGTTGCTCATTTCTATAGAAACTCCGTACACGTGCAATCGTCGTCACGACTATTTTTTTCCATACGAAAATTTTTTTCTTATGATTTCTTATTTTTTTATTAGGAAACTGTACAGCTCTATCCAACAAAAAACAAATTTTTTTTCCTAATTCTCCGTAGAGCATATTTGAGCCACAAACCATGGCTATTTTTTCTCTCCCTTTTTTAAATCTTTTTTTTCACTCTCAATGCTTTCCAGCTCTACAGCGCCTACAAAAAAGTGAAACAATACAAAAATGTCGGTCGAAGCGCCGCAATTCAAAACGACCAACTCGAGGAATCGAATTTCCAAGAAGATTTTGGTCGTCGGACCCCCTAAGGTGAGGCTTATTTTAACCTATTTTTTTAAAGGGATCAATTCAAGTTTTTTTAACCGGAAAGGCGAATTTCAGGCAGGAAAAACGTTGATTTCAACATTTCTGGGCGAGTACATGGGTGACGATTCAACAGAGTTTGAGCTAGAGTTCTACGATTCGTATAGGGCAACTAAAGGTTTTTTTCATTAAATGAAAAATCTGGAAGATTACAAAAGTCCAGGAAAAAAAGTTGATCAAAAATTATTTTTGGAAAAAGAAAAACATATAGTTAGGGACCGCAAAGCCACGCCCCTTTTCGCGATAGAAAAAGTGGCTTTTTTTTGGTTTTCAACTTTCATTTTGTTGTAGTTGCAAAATATGTGGAACTGGATAATAAATTTTGACACACATGTACAGAAAAGCTTCCTCTTTCGTTTAAAAAACATTTCACGCTTTTTTGATGCGTTCTCGCGGAATGTCGTACAAAAACGTGAATGGAACTAAAAAAATTTGTCATTTTTTGCTTTTTCATGTGTTTTTCAGGTCGAACGCACTCTTTCTTTTTTTATATAATGATTTTTGATTCAAGTAACGGTAATTTTAAAACAATAAAATAAAAAAATTCGTCTTTGCCAAAAAAATTTTTAGGGAGTGCCGAAAGTCATAATTCAAAAATATCGTTAATGTGCGAATATAATCGAGTTTTTTTGTTTTTTTCAAAATTTAGATCATGGGCTTACTTAAATATTTCTCCACAAAATATGTGCTTGAAAAAAAGTTGTTTAATACACAAAAAAATGCTCTTGAAACTAGAGAATAAAATTAGCGGCGTTTATCACACAGAATGCGGTCGAACGCAGGTTTTTTTCAAACAATTATATACATTTATTAGTAAAAAAATCTTTCAATTAAAAAGAATAAAATAAAAAAATTCGTCTTTGCCAAAAAAATTTACGGGGCCGTTTTAATGCAGCGATCGTTAAACGAGGCAAAAAGCATTAAAAAAACCAGTTTTTTTCGAAATGAATTTTTCACGGTAAGTTTGAGTAAAGATTTGCGAACATATTCTGATAAAAATATCTTAATTACTTCAAACTTTTCTTTTTAAAATAGGCAATCTGTGCTATCCAAACGGCTCAAGGGTATGGCGGATGGAAGCTCCCCTCGCTAGACCTAACAGCTTGGCGCAGCGCGTGCGCTGCGATTTTTCATTTTGAAGTCGCGAGTTCGATGCCCGCAAGCGTCAGTTTTTTGTTTTCTGGAAAATACCGACTTTTTCGGCAAACTAGCAAATTTGCATTATTTTAGCCCTCTATTATGATTCCTTACATCATAATAAACCAGTATCGAAACTTGTTCTAGAAGAAAAATCGAGAAAAATGTCAAAAATGGATAATACCAAAATTTCAGTACTAAAAAAATGGTGCGCGGCGCGCCACATTTTTTGTCATAACTTTTTTCATCCTCAATCTTTTTTGAAAAACTAAACGGTTCTGACTTTTAAATCGAATCAGCTATCAAACCATACAAAGCTCAATGCTGAAAAAATTTTTTTGAAAATTCGTCTGCGGTCCCTACATATAGTTTTCCAACATACTTCAATGAAAATGAACATGAAAAAGTCAAGAGTGAGCTTTCCTCTACAATTTCAAATTGGTCTAGATAGATCATAGTTTGGAGATTAATTTTTTAAAAGAGCTTTGAATGAAAAACGGATTTCTCTGAGGAAGTGGTTCTGAAAATTGTGTGTGAGAGAGGTGAATGGACTTTTAAAAAAATGAGAAAAAATCCGTAGTTTCAAATTAATCAGATGATAACTGAGAAAAAAAGAGATAAAAATTGTATCAAGCGGCAGAGAGTTACCACTCTGAAAGAGGTGGAGAGAAGAAACTCAAAAAAAAAAAGAAGAATATTCTAGCTAACAACCCTAGAACACATGGTCCGAAATAAACAGTGGCGCGGTAAAAGTCAAAAAAGGCGCCGAAAACTAAACAATTTGTTAGAAAAGGTCACTTCTGCAACTGCTACCCAAGAAGAAGCAGGAAAAAAATTGTGGAAATTTCGGAAAAAAAAATTTTTTTAAATACCAAAAATCTTTAGGTCATCCCTGTGACTTGAAAAAAATTGGGTATATGTCAAAAAGAGCTGTGAAAAATCGAGCTAAGAAAAATTGAGCTGATGAAAAAAAATTGCCAGCGATAAAATTGCCAGCGAAAAAGCGAGCTGCGAAAAATTTTGCCCACCGTTGGCAAAATAGTTGACTACATATTGCGCTCCACCGATAACGCGCCGATGACAGATTTTTGAATTTTTCGGAAAAATTTTTTTCATTATTTTTTTGTTATTTCTTATTTGTTTTCATTCGTTTTCTTTTTTATTTTGTTGTGATCTCGTGCAAAAAAGTTCTATTTAATTTCCGCTTCGAATGAAATCGGGCGAAGTCAGTCTATAAGAGTCTGAAAAACGTTTTCAATAATGAAAAAAAAGGTTTCAGGACGCTTAAAAACAATCAGGGTGGAATGAAATCTTGCGATGACGAGAAGTTCGAGTATTGGTTCCGCAAATTCACGAGAGATGAAGACAATTTTCATCGGGAAACCCTGTCATGCTCACATTTTGTTCTTTTTTAGGTTTTTTTTTAATAAACTGATATTTTGTTATGTTCATCATTTTCAATATGCAACGCGCAATTAAAATTTTTAATTGATCATTGAACGCAAAATCTGGAAAAAATTATGTATCTTAGCTATCATTTTTTCTCACTTCTGAATTTTTGTCTTGTCCTTTTTTCTGACGTTTCAAAACTTACTCTCAATGATTCAACAATGTAATTTAATACCATTGAATATGAAAAAAAGAAAAAGAAAAAAAAACTTGATTTCAAGATAATAAAGCGTCGAAATGAACGGCTTTTCAAAAAACTTTTGTTGCTGTTGTCGGTGGAGCGCACAGTCGCGCGATTAACCTGCCAACGGGGGGCAAAATTTTCGCAGCCCGTTTCTCTCAGCTGTTTTTTCCCCGGCAATTTCTTCGGCAGCCCATTTTTCGCTGGCAGTTTTATCTCAAACAGTGAGGAGGCTCGATTTTCGCAGCTCTTTTGACATATACCCGAAAAATTATTCAATTAAAGAATTTTCTTTCGAAGTTTTCTCGTGGAATCCGAGCAAAAACGATAAGAAGGTATACTAGTTCAATCACCGACGTTTTTGTATAAATTACGTTCCGATCAACGAGTAAAAAATAAAGTAAATCAAAAAAAAAAAAACAGTAAAATTAACCTAGAAGCCCAGGAACACATGGTCCGAAATAAACAGTGACGCGGTAAAAGTCAAAAGAGACGCCGAAAACTAAACAATTTGAAAGAAAGGAACGGGTCACATCTGCAACGTGAAACCCAAGAAGAAGCAGAGGAAGAAGAAGCTGACCGGTCCCGGTCGGCTGGACTCAGACTCATAAACAAAAAGGGGACGCGTCACCACCAAGCCGAGGTCCCTAATGAGAGGACGATCTAATTCCGCTGAACGTCCGGAACGCATCTGTTCGTCGATTTGTCACAAATCGTCAAGTTTGATTCTGATTGTGGAGCTGAGGCTTGAGGAATGAGTTCGGTTGGAAGTTGTGGGAAGGAAGGTCGCAAAATCTTGAGGAAAACGCTCAAAATGGGTTAGAATAGGAATATATTGACAAGAATAAACTTCACAATCTTTTGGAGTTCTTTGAAAACTGATTAGAATAAAATTCCTTTGAAGTCTAACTCCCAATATTTATCGCTATTTTTCTTAGACTTTGATTTCTTCTTTTTCAAAAAGTAATTCTTCCAAAACCAGGGATAAAGTAAGAAAAGTAAGATTAAAGAATTTAGAGCTCAAAGTCAAAAAAGGTCAATTTTTTCAAACTTGAAAGCTAAAAAACTCTCGAAACGTCCAAAATAACTATCGGGAATATCTAAGATCATAATAAAGTATATTTAAAAATAACTACGTTTTATTCGCTTTTTTCACTTATGAGAACTTCGAGAAGTAAAATATTTGAAAACGGAACTTAAAAAAATTTCAATTCAAGGCTTGGAATACATTGAAAGAGGAAAAAAATGAATAAAAATGTTTTTTTTTAATATTCTAAAGTTATATAGCTATGCTTGAATATAAATCAGAAGAGAATGATAATTATCCATCTTTTTTTCCAGGAGTGAGGATAGTCGAGTTCGAGAGTCAAGAATTTTCGGTCGAAGGCAATCGGATGGAGATCGAAGTGCAGCTGTGGGACGTCAGCGGCGACATCAAGTTCGTTTTTGAGCCATTTTAAATTTAAAATTCAATAAGTATTGAAATTAAAGATAGAATTTGGACTTACGTTGTCTTTTTTGAAGCATTAAGCGAATGAAAATCTCTACAATGACCACTTCTTCTTCTTCTTACGCCTTTGTACGCTTGAGCGGCGTCGGCGCCCCAAGTCGATTAGCCGAGGTCCTATCCTGATGATAATCAGTGGACTGGCTCCAGTGACATATCCGTCCTTGTGTGTGACGGCTGGGGATTTTGAAGTCGTGGTTTCCCACTACCAATATTTCTTAAACTCCTTGGTTGGGTCGGGGATCGAACTTGTGACCCTGTGGACCGTAGACAGGCGCACAACCTGTTGCGCTATGGCGCGCCCTTTCTACAATAACCACTAAAAGTTGTAAAAAAAATCTTCTTGGCTCTAGTAGCATCTTCCGTACCTGAGAACCTGCCACTTGAACGTATAAAATGATATTTTAGACGGGTTTCTTCATAATTTTACTTTCAAGGACTCCAGAGTGACTCCTGAAGATATGATGTACCCTCAGAAAATATACGAAAAAACTTTTTTGCACACAATTCCCTTCTCAATCTTGAAACTCTATAGACCTTCTTTATTTCTTCAAACTGAAACTCCACCAGATTGCTCAAAACCTTCATCACAACTCCAGGAAGTTTCAGAAAGATCAAACTCCATAAAAGAAAGTCGTGATCATAAACTGTTTTTTTCGTATCTTTTCTGACGGAACTGTACCTGGAACTGTTCATCAAGAAACTACTTCAGATACGAAGACTGCTGGCCGGCGATCAAAGAAGGCGTCCACGGAGTGATTCTGGTGGCAAACCCAGACGAGCACCAAGGCGCCGATCTTCAGATGTGGTCTGTTCCTACAGTCACCAGAAACCGAAGAGATTCCGATCCGGTTTCCTCTTCGTGAAATATTGGTCGCCGATTTGGGAGGACAGGCGATGAATTTATTAGTTTTTCGATTCAATGAGGCTTTGGTTTAGGTTGGTAAATGAAACCGGAAAGTTTTATGAATGGTGTACCAAGATACGTAGGTGATGCGCAGTTAATTACGGAGGTAGAAGAAAGTTGGAAAAAAAGCAGCGAAATGACTTAATAAAACATAGAGCAAGGATACGTAGAAATCAGAATCCCGGAAAAATGAAAAAAAAGTGATCTCCTGGTATCAAAATCAAAAGGGAATGATTAAAAAAACGTATGGTCTTAGAAAATTATGAACTTCGATATGTAGCGACTACAGTTGATGCGCAGCCAATTCAGTGAAAATATATACGCTTCACAGCAAAACTAAGCCAACCAGGTAACATTTTAAAACAACTCAGTAGCAAAAAAAGGTCAGATCATAAAAAAACAGTCAACTTGGATACGTAGCGACCATAGTTGATGCGAAGCCAATATAAAAAGAAAGCCTAACGGCCGGAAATAAAAAGTGAGGTGAAGAAAAAAAAAGATGAGGAGATCTGGCGCCGAGCTGACACATTCAGAAGATGTCACGTTAAGATAACGTCTTCTTCTTTCTTCTTCATCGCCACGAGCCGTAGACCTTTCTTCGTCCCTTGTGAGATCATATTGAGTGTAAAGAATACTTTGAGAAAGTTTTCAGTCATAATTAATGCTCAACGGTGGGAAAAATTTGAAACAAAGGGAATACTAGAAAGAAAATTCCGATTTCCCACTGCCTAAAAAAAATTTCAAGGGTTTGGTTTAAAAATTATAATTTTGGCATTAAAAAAAACACAAAAAATTTTAAGATCAACAAAAAAAACTCTTAGGTCCACCATACTGTTCGAAAATTTGGCGAGATCACATAATTGAAATTTTTGTGAAGAAATAAATCGTGAATTCATCATGGAAATCCATGTAATTTCTCAGTTTATTATTGAGATTGAGCTGAAAACTCGTGGGAAATGCGAAAAATTTGAGCTTCTGCTCATTGGTTCCGAAGATTTTGTCCTCCATCAAAAAAATAACACAGATATTTTGAAAAAGCATGAATTTCGAGCCAAATAAGTGGAACTCCAGAATATCGAAACAAGAAATTTCGAAAAATTGGAAATCAAAAGCTAGGGGTAACAACCTCAGTAGGTTCTATGGTCCAATGATAAGCCGTATTAATGGAAAACGTGAGCTTCAAGCCAAATAAGTAAAGTTATTTATTTATTTATTTATTTATTTCACTCAAACACAAAAAAATACAGATACAGAATAGAAAGTATTTGAGTGAAGCGAAACCCGATATACAAACGCCCCAACGAGCGATTTACCGGGATGGGATACACGTATTGAAGATTGAGAACAGAAGTTTCGGATTTTATTTTTTTTTAGAGCAGTCTGTTGGGCACACTTGCGAGTAGTTCATTGTTGTCGAGAGAGTCGAGAAAATTCCTGAAGCGGGAGGCTGAAGTGTTCATGTCGAATCTTGAGCACAGTCTGTTCCAAATAGGAATGACTGTACTGAAGAAACTGTTAAAACGAGGACCTGTCTGTATGAGTCTCATTGGAAAACGAGGTGAATCAGTTCTTCTGAAGAAATTTTCTGCACTTGGAAAGTGGTAAAAAGTTCCCAAGGTAACCAATAGAAAATCACCTCAAGGCCTAGCCAAAGCTCAGAATCAAAAACTGGGAGTAGAGGTGGCACAGCAGTAGCAGGAGGATAATTTCCGAGAAACCGCCTCAAAAAGTCCAAAATCAAAGACGGAAAGCAGCGGTAGCACCTCGATGATGAGAGTGGTCAAATAAGAGGCCGAATAAGTGGAGGAGGGTGCCAAAGACGGACGCGTTTTCATTTGGAGCTGGAGAGTAACGGCTCATCATCGAATATTGCCTCGGCCGGCCGCCGGCTGACCGAATAGGAATACAAACATTGGCCGTCGGTCACATTTGACGCGACGGCGCCAAGTAATGCCGGCTTTTCCTTTCCCCTTCCTGCGGCGGCTGCTGTTGTAAAAACCTCAAAATTCGTACGACCGTCGGTTCTGCTCAAACAGGCAAAAGCTTTTATCATCACTTGTGTAAACCTGGCTTTTGGGAAGGGTTGTGATGATTTGGGGTAAAGCTTCAAGCCTTCTAAATGTCTTGGAGCAGTCTCTTTTTGACCTGGGAGAAGTTATGATAGTTGGAAAAATCTTGAAGCCTTCCAAAGATCTTGAAAATATCTTTGGAATCTTGCCAAAACTTTTTTCATCACTTCTGTCAACCTGACTTGTGGGAAGGGTTGGAATGGTTTGGGAGAAATTTCAAGCCATCTGAAGTCCTTGGAAAAGCTCAGAGACAGTTTTTTTCACCACTAATGCTAGTCTGGCTTGTGAGAAGGGTTATGATGGTTCGGTAGAAGCTTCAAGGCTTCTAAAGGTCAAAAAGAAGTCTCTATGAGACTTGAATCAGCTGAAAAGTGTCTCAAAATATATTTGGAAGCTTGCCCCAAACTTTTTCATCACGTGTCAACCTGGCTTGTAGGAGGGGTTATGATGGTTTGGGAGAAGCTTCAAGCCTTCTAAAGGTTTTGAAAAAGCTCAGAGACAGCTCTTCTTATACCTTGTACCGATCTGGCTTGAAGGAAGAGTTATGACGGTTCAGAAGAAGCTCCAAGCATTCTAAAGCTTTCGAAACAACCTTTTTATGATTTAAAATAACTGAGGAGTGGCTCTAGACACTTTTGGAACCTTGCCAAAACTTTTTTCATCGCTTGGATCAATCTGGCCTGTAGAAAAGGTTAGAACGACATGGGAGAAGCTTCAAGCCTTCTGAAGGTCTTGAAAAAGCTCAAAGACAGCTTCTCCATCACTTATGTCGATCTACCTTTCAGAAAAGTCAAAAAACAAGTGCTTTAGAAGCCTTGAAACAGTCTCTTCATGAACTGAATCAATTGAGAAATGGAAAAAACCTCTGGAACCTTGCCAAAACTTTCATCCTGCGTCAACAAAAAATATTAAAACGGTTTTGCAGAAGCTTCAAGCCGTCTAAAGTTCTTGAATAAAGTTCTAGCTTTCATCATCCCTTTTGCGAATTTGGATGAAAGGAGAAGACTTGAATTTTTGAATATTTAATCCGCTCAGATACTTAGGGCAGGCTTCTAACGCGATTTCGAGTATTTTCAAATTTCATTCCTTCTTCCAGAAAATATTCAGATAACTATCAAATAAACTTTCCTGGCTATAAACGGTTTTTCAACAGTCTGAAGGGAGAAAAAAAAAATAAAATTCAAAATTTATAATTGTAAAAAATTTGCTCCATGAACGAATACTTTCGAAGAAAATCGAAAAGACGGCTTCAGGAATAATGTTTTTTGAAAAGGTTAGAACGACATGGGAGAAGCTTCGAGCCTTCTGAAGGTCTTGAAAAAGCTCAAAGACAGCTTCTCCATAACTTATGTCGATCTACCTTTCAGAAAAGTTGAAAAACAAGAGCTCTAGAAGCCTTGAAACAGTCTCTTTACGAGCTGAATAAACTGAGAATTCATGGTCTCTAAAAGTGTGATGAGGAGGAAAAAAATGATGCGTTTTAAACATCTTTCGTGATTTCTAGTGAAAAATGTCTGTTACAAAACGTGACCGAGTTAGTTCGAAAATCTAAAAATAGGTCCAGAAAGCTTGAAACCGAAAAAATGAAAACGTAAGCTTAAATCCATAGCTCAGTACTACTTTGCCTAGAACAAAGGAAAGCCAATAGTAGGGTAGAAAAAAGGCTTGCCGTTTGGGAATTGGCAGGATAATTGAGAAGCGGTGAGTCCGCAAACCCAATTAGAGAAACCAGCCCCTCTAGTCTTTGCCAAATGATGAGACAAAAGTGTATACTTTAAAAAGAAATGGAAAAAAATAAGCACACAAACAATAGCAAAAAGTCGAAATTCTCTAAAAAAAAAACCTCTTCAAAATTGAGTTTTTACATCTTCCAAAAATATTAAAATAAAAAAAGTGTGCAATTTGTGTTCTTGATATTGAAATACCTACAAAAATGAAAGAGATAGCGAGAGATCAATAACGGTCTGAAGAGACGCCAGAGAAGCAGAGCCGCTCTCTTTCTCTGCCGTCTCTTCAGATCACCGCTGCTCTCTCAATTTCTCATAGTGAATCAAGTGGGAAATATCGAAAAAAATTCGTCCAAGCTTGGAAGGTCATGGTCACACTTGGAATGGCTTTGACGACTGCGCCCGACTTAAAATGAGTTACGCGAGAACGGATGCGCAAGCCTTAGAGCAAGCCCTTTAAAATAAGGCTATTTATCCAATTTCTCAAGTATTCTAGTCTTTAAATGGTGTTGTACTAATTTTAATCATCTTATTTTAACGAGTCTGCGAATTCTCGAAAGTTAGAGAGTGTTAAAAAACAGGAGGCGGAAATTTTCTCTTTTTCTCTGAAAACTCTCTTGTTTACCAGGGCTCTCTAGCTTTCGAAGATTCGAAGGTAAATTCCTTTGAAAATCAAAAAAATTTATAATTTTTTTATAGATTAACAGCTATATTTCTCAAACGCCCCCCCCGCCCCTCAAAAAATTACTTCAAACACCACTTCAACCCCAAATATTCTCAACTTCAGGTATGAAGAGTTCATCGAGAAGACACACCTGAGCCTAGACAGCGTCCTGGTGTTGCTCAACGAGATGGGCGAGAAACGGACCAACGACGGGGTCATCTCCGATTTCAAGTAAGTCTTCTTCTTCTTCATTTACCAAGCTTCAGAGGATTTTGATGAATTCTGAGCTTCATGGGAAAGGTTCACGATTTCAAAAGTGTTCGTTTTGAGAAGGATCAGACCCATAAATCTCAAAAGTGTTCTGAAGGGGGAATTATTGAACTTTTGGAGCTTTTCCATGTCTTTCTCATGTCTCTAGCCGATCAAGGAAAGTTGTCAAAAAAATTTAATTTTTCAAAAAAAATGAGATTGAAATGTTATGAAAATAAATTTTTATACTGAAAAATTTGGTTTCCTGTGTCAAATTTCGTCCGTTAATTTTTTTGAAAAAAAAATATATTTTTTTATTTAAAGCAATTTTCTAGTGTTTATCAAACATTAAAAGACGAAAAAAAGCCAAATTTTTGGTACTAATTCTTAGGAATTTTTTTCAACCCCAGCCGCTCAAAAATTTTTGAAAAACTCGCTATAATTACAGATATTCCTGCCAATTTTTTTGAGAAAAGATTTAAAATAAGTTCAAAAAAACTGCATCAGAAAACCCGAAATTTACGTTTTTCTCTACTGAAAAATATTTTTCACTGAGATTCGATTTCCAGAATCCAGCCACCACTGAACTCTGCCGTTTGCGTCGCCTGCAACTTGCGATTCGAGGGTCAAAACTTGAAAGTTGAGGTCAACCAGTTCTTGATCTCGATCATCATGCAAGATGATCCACATCACCGAAAGCCGAGCTCTTCGGAATCCCCGCCCCCGGGAAAAGCAGAAAGTGATGAAAATATTGATGATGATGACGATTTTTGAGCTTTCAACTGTATAAAGCTTTCTTCATTTTTCGAAATGTTTCATATAAAGTTAAAGGAAAGAAGTTGAAGTCATTTAAAAAAAAAGGAATTTTCACATCTTATCCTAACAAGGAAGGTAAATTTGCTTCGAACCCTGGATTTTCCTGAAAATTGGTCTGAATACTTCTTTACCAGAAAAAAGTCCTGACAGTCCCAACCTGCACATCAAAGTAATTTCCAGGGAATGATCCTTGAAAATCGAAGAAAACGGTCAAAATCAATCTAAATAAACCGTTTTGAGCTCTAATATCTTCGTGATTAGGACCCAGAAAATCAGAAGTGATGAAAATATTGAGGATGACAGGTCCTGACAGTGCTAACCTGCACATCTAAAAAATTTCCAGGGAATGATCTTTGAAATTTGAAGAAACCCGTAAAAATCTACCTAAATACTCCCTCCTGAGGCCTGAATTATTTTATAATAAAGACGAGGAGAGGGCAGAAATATCCTTTCATACCTATTTTTCCTTTTCACGTGAGTAAATGAATGAATGAACTCTTAATGGTTTTGAGGTGTGAATGAAAGACAAGTGAAGGAGATAAGGATCGAGAAGAAACATTAGCGCGGTGGTGGCGTCGCGTCAAAAAAGGCTCTCTTGATTTTTGGCGCCGATATGGCACTTTGGCCGATTCCGACACGAGATACTGGCGTTCAAAATTCTCATTTTCTTTGTCTGTTTGTTGGTCAGTTTGTCAAGCCTAATTCGAAAAGACAGGTGTTTTTTCAACGTTTTCGGTTAAAATAACAACTTTTTTTTCCATGATTTTTATCAGTTCTAGAAAAAAGCATAAAAAACTCAAAAGAAGAAGCCGACCTTTTGAAAAAGAAAGAAATCCCTGTCGTACCAATGAAAAAAAGTATTATTGGAAAAGAACAAAAAAAGGAGGGCTTGTGGGGGGTACTAGAATTTCAAGAGCCCAAGAGTTACGTTGGTCGAAAATGGAATCAGAAACTCATAAAAAAAGGAACCAAAACAACCTCGAGACGAAAAAAAAAAAAAAAACAGGAAATCCCCCGCGCTAATGCAAAAAGTAGCATTAGGAAAAAAACTAAAAAGTCTGGATTCAATAATTTTTTCGCACCGAATAAACCTAAAAGGATCTTTTAAAAAATCCTCTCAAACCCTAATAAATTCAATTGATCTTAGGAGCGGAAAAAAAAAACCTAAAAGCTTGCAGAAATAAAATCCAAAAATCAAAAAAAAAAGTCAACGAAGAAATCAAAATTTGTTGAAAAAAGCCGAAAATGCTCGGAAAAGATTCTAAACCTCAAAAATCAAAGCAAACGAGGACTAAAATAAACCATAAATTCATAAGAAGGAGCCAAAGCGACCGATTCATTTTTTTTTTTACAGTGAAGAACTTTAAGAATTGTGTACGAATCCTTTCAAACCTAAAACAAATTCAATTTCTTCTTAAAACGGGAAAAATGTACCAAAAAGTTTGTAAAGTCCAAATCAAAAATGCAAAAATGCAAAATCTCAATAACCCAAGGCGAACGAGGACCAAAAATGGGAAACAGAAACTCATAAGGAGGGACCAAAACGACCTCGACTGCAAAAAAAGCAAAAAACGATGAAATTCCATCGCACTAATGGAAAAGTATCATTGGGGGAGAACAAAAAAGTCAGGGATTCAATTTTTTTTTTGTCTTGCCGCTCGGAGACCTCTCCTTAATAGGATTTGCTGGAGAAGAAGGAAATCGAGGAGGTCGTGGGCACAATGCCAAACTAATGCAACTATCATCGCAACGGCCGTCGCAGCCAACCCATTGCACTAATTGACCCCGGCGCTTATTCAGTCCGTCCGAAATCCGTTCCGATGCCCTCGAGCCGTTCAATTAGCCGTGTGATGCTATTGAGAGGATATGTTGGTGGTCATTATAAAGGATTAGTCATAAATAAAGAACTACTAGGCGAGGAAGCAACAGAAAAACATGGCATAAATACGATCTAAAAAATAATTGCAGAAAAAGCTCGAATAGCTTCTCAAGCCTAGAGATCTAAAAGACATCTCTACTTCTAAATTAACAAATCACGAGCGCTCCTAGAACGATTAGCAGTCCTTTTAGGAGTTCATTTGATCTTTCTAGATTTCCCGAATAGTCTTCGTTGTAAAAATCGCTTCAAAGGTCACTTCAGGAAGGGTCAATTTTGGAAAAGAATTGCAGATCTCGTCATTTCAAGAGATTTATTCAGGATTTAAAAATAATTCTTTCAAAAGAAGCCTTCAAAAAACCATCAAGTAGACATTTCGAAGCACAACGGTGTTTCTCTACCCTAAACAGACTATTAAAATGGAAATGGAGACGAAATTTGAAACCGTGGACATGCCAAAGGGAAATTTCCTTGGAAAAAAAGAACAAGATTTATAGCAAAACTTGGTCTGAAATCAGGAGGTCCAAACAGGATGGTAGGAAGGAATTTTGGGTCCGCGAATATTCGTAAACGTTAATTGTGCATACACCAATCTTGAGGGCTCGAATCTTTGCAAATTTGAATCTTTGCAAACGATTCTTGGGAATACTCGCCTCTTTTCTGATTTTTTATTATGGTTTTTCCAATTTTTTTGTAAACAGAAGTTGATGGAGAATGTATATAGTGAATGAAAATGTGGTAGACGTTCTGCAGTGAATATTTGACTACGTGTATGTGAGAAAGACGCATTATTTGATAAAAAGTTAGTTGAAAAAATCATACAGAGTTTATTTGTGGTTGAAACACGACATACTCACAGTAGAACGACAAAGGAAAAAAAGAAGGAAATTCAAAAAAGTCGTGAATATTCCCAAGAATCGTTTGCAAAGATTCGAGCCCCCCAAGATTGGTGTATGCACAATTAACGCTAACGAATATTCGGGGGCCCAAAATTCCTTCCTACCATCCCAAACAGTACACTACAGCAAAATTATATGATAGGTTCAAACAAGGGCTAGACGATTTCCTTTCTTAATTTTTGATTCAAGTCAATTAAAAAAACTGTTCCTAAAGGCCTCGAAGGTCAATATCATCGTCTCGCAATTAGCCGCCCGTTATGAGCCGTGGAGGCAAACGCGTTGTGACAGTCGGCGACGGAAATGATGATCTGATGATGCGAAGGGCAATCATCTTCTTTCTTCTTCTCCCTCCTCATTACTCCGATAAGCTCTATCCTTCACCGAGGTATTGTTTTAATCGAAAGTGACTAGGTCGTGAGATTGCCTGAAGAAAGGTAGTGCGGGAAGTTTCTTAGAAAAAAAGAACCTTTTGATCTCGAGAGACAGGAAAATAGTAAGTTACTGTAACTTACTAACTTAATTTAAGCTCCAATGAACAAAAAATACCGTAATTTAGGTATCCCCAGCTCTCCTCATTATCGTATAAATTAAAATTTCAATTTGAAACCAAGATCAAAAAAATCCAAGAAGCAGCGTTCGCTAATCGAAATTTCACGTTAACTCTCCGCAAGACAAACAAAAGAAACTTTATTTTGGCAATAAATAATTAAGAATGAAAATAATGATTTATATCTGGGCATTTTTTTGTATGAAATAGTGATATTTCGAAAATTCCTGATAAAAATTGAAACTCTAACACTTTGACCCACGCATTGATTTCCCGAAAGCAAGTAAGCAGTTAGTAAAAAAGACAATAAAATTTACAAAGCTCAAAAAATCAAATCTTCGAAAGTTAGAGAGCGTTTGAAAATGAGAGGGCGGGCGTTTTTTTCTCCAAGCGGTCTCTTATTTACCAGTGCTCTCTAGCTTTCGAATATTCAAATGTAGACTCAAAAAAGATATACTTCATCCGGCAGGGTTCGAAAAAATCTAGCTCACCTGTTGTCTCTCATTTCAAAGGGCTAATTTTTAATTGGGTGATAGATGAGAGCGCAGACGAGCCGGAATTTTTCAAATCATGGCGAATGGAGTATAAATAAATATTTTAATTTTATGCAGCTTTATTGCGAAGAGTGCGGCTGGTGCCGACGAAAAGCTGCGACGGCTCGCCTTTCTGTTTCAACTCCTTCTCTTTGAGCTCCTTCTCCAAGACGTCACGTCGTTTGTAGTCGTAGCGGACGAAGGAGATCATTCCTGAAGTCAAAAAGATTTGATAACGCAGATTTTTGAATTCGGCATTCGCAGTTATTGCGCAAAGCGGTTGCGACGCTTTTGGACGCTTCTTAAAAAATTCGGAACCTTTCCATGGGCGAAAACAATTCATCAAATAAAGCTCTTATTAAAGGCGCATGGGGAGTCCCCGCCCTCTAAATCCGCCGCGCAAAGTGCATCAAACCAGAGCGGCACCTGCAGTTCGGGTGCGAAGCGGTTACAACGCGTTTTGGCGCCAATTTGATGAAGTTCAAAATTTTTCTATGGGAGAGAACAAGTCATGAAATAGAGCTTTTATTTAGGGGGCGCAAAGCCCCGCCCCTTCACGCCACCAAAATGACGATTTTTTTGTTGCAAAAACGGTTTTGAGGCGTTTATACTAGCTAAAGTTCCACTTTCAAAATAAACTGTTTCTGTTAATCTATGTAATCGACAACGCTCTACAAGACTGAATGTTTTTAAAACTATGTATTTTTCAAAAATAAGCGAAAAAGTAACATTTAACACGAAAAACTGACAAGTTTCACAAAATCGTCGCGTTTCTGAAAACCAAGTGAGGAACGCTTCCGAATTTTGAGTATGTTATACATTAACACTTTCTTTATTTTTTGAATAAAAAAATTTAAAAAAAACTAACGACGCGAAAAAAAAATCGAAGCTTGTAAAGTGACACCAAACTTTGAAGCTGAAATACGAAAAAATTTCAGCGACATGGTATACTTTTTATTTGAATTGAAAACTCAAAATGTGCTCACAAACAAAAATTCAAAATGAAAATAATTATTGGGACAGTGAATCAAATTATATTTGGATTTTACCAAAACCTCCTTTTTTCGCCTGCCTCGTTGACGCATGAGAGAATAGGATCGCGTCTATACTTTTTGATTATGTTGTTAAGCGTTCAAAAACTCTATCAATGAAAAAAATTATGAAAAAAATCAAACGACGCGAAAAAATAACGGCTTTGAAAACCTCGAAAAAAATGGCAATTTTTTTGAAATTTTTGGAAGAAATCGTGCAAGCATTCGTAGCTGTGTTTGCGTCAAACACACCGATGCGCACTTTTAAATGTTGCAGGAGCCGTTTTTTGGAGTCAAATTACACATTTTCCTGTTTTATTTCGAAATAACATTATTTTTCATTTTTTCTTTTTTCCAAACCAAATGATAATAATTTTTCTGATTAGAAAAAGAAAAATAAGCTGAAAATTCCTTCTGACCTTTTTTCTAAGTAGTTTTTTGATATTTTATCAAAAATTCTTATGAGGATTGTACAAAAGAATCATACCAAAACATGAGGCTCAGTCCGGACAACCTCTCAGAACAAAAAACCGATTCGAAAACGGTTCAGAAATGCGCAAAAACATTTAAAAAGAAAGCGTGCGGCAGCGGGTAAACCGTGAGATTTTGCCTCCAGTTGAACGCCGCGCGCGCTCGTTTTTTGGCCATAACTTTTTTCTTAGTGGAGCTTTTTTCTAAAACTGAACGGATTATGAAAATGGACGGTCTCCTCTATCGAATAGTGTAAAAAGCATATTTTTTGGATCGTTTTGAAGAAATGGCTTGCGGACCCTACTTTTATTAAAGGCGCATGGGGAGTCACCGCATTTTTTTTACGCCGTGCGATTTGCCCCAAGCAAGCGCAGCTTTCACAATCCTTGTGCAAAGCGAATACGACGCGTTTTGGCGGCAATTCAAAAATTTGAAAACTTTTTAATATGAGAAAACAAGTCATCACGAACGGCCCTTATTAAAGGCGCATAAGGAATCATTGCGATCTACTTTAGCCGCGCAAGTTTCCTCAAGTCAGCGCAGCATTCGCAGTTCTGGTGCGAAGCGGTTACGCCGCGTTTTGGCGGCAATTCAAAAAATTTTGGGAGAAAAAAGTCTTGAAATAAGTTTCTTATTAAAGGCGCACGGATAGGTCTATCTTGAACCGCCCGTTGGCTTTCCCGAGCCAAATGCAAGTGGATCATATAAAGACTATCTGAAAAACGAACCAGGCTGATATTCCTCATTGCAGACGACGGGAGGGATCTGCGGCAGGTCGCTGGGAGAGACACAGCCGCTGTCGGCCGCGCCGGCGTCCGAGCTCATGCTCACCGACGAGCCTTTCTTCTTCTCATCCAGACGACGTGCCGATCCGGAGAAGACGGTCGCCGTCCCGCTGCTGGTCGCCAACGGGACGGCTGCGCTGCTGGCGGCCATTTCGGCCAGCGCCGCCGCAGACGGTCCTGCTGGCTGTAGGAGAAAACGGTTATGAAAGAAATCAGAGAGCCATAGCAAGGATTTGAAAATGTGAGCGAAAACCAGATACTTTTAATACACCTCTTCATTTATTCTAAATAATATCAGGAGGAAAATTCTGACAATAGGTCGCCCTCTAACAAATAATGTCCCTTTTTGTTTTAATTGGGAATTTTCCCAAAGTTAGTTAGAAAACTTCTTGATGGGTCTTTGAAGATCCTGGAAGTCTCAACCTCCTAAGCTTTCTAGCTTTTGAGAATGGACACCTTGAAGCCAAAAAAAAATCCCTCAAAGCCGTTGAGAAATAATTTTCAAAATTGAAAAGAAGGTACTGCAATTACTTTTACGCATTCCTCGCTAACGCGAAAACCGAATATTTTGATAATTTCTAGAAATCATTTGAGAAAACTCACATTACCGTGTAATAAAATGCATATTTCACTTTTTTTATATGGATTTTTTTAAGGAGTTGTTTGATTATTGCCTAACTGTGCGCAGTTTTTTATTGCATCCACGGATTCAGTACTGTGAAAAAAAAAAGTTTGACCGACAAATATTGAATAACTTTTCATTGCTATTTAAAGTTTAATGCTCGACATAACTCGGGTTGCTACATACAACATCCGTTTATCCGAGTGAAAAAGTACGCCTCTTAAGTTATCACTAGAAATGCTAATAAACGTCCGTCCGGTTCCACGTGTGTTCAGAATTTCTCAACTTCTTTTTTTTTCATTTTTAAACTGGATGTGGCCTGATTTTCTTTCTCCCTTTATTTTTTTTTAGCAATTTCGCACCTCAGAACTACCAAATTCACCCCAAATCACCTTGATATTGGCCGTGGAGGCGGCTCTGGGCTGTTCGACGTATCCTTCGGGTGCATCGAAATCCAAATTCACGTCGCATTCGATGATACAAACCGCGTTCGACGGCTTCAAATCCACGATCAAGAACTCGAGAGTCTGACCGGCGTACTGGAAATTTCAAACTACCCAGTTCAAATTTGGAAAACGACTAACGGTGGTCGGAATTTTGTCGCCCTTGGTCAGGCAGGCGTACTTTCGAAGTTCCACTTCCAGAACCGCTCTGAATCGATTAAAAACTTCAAAAAAGGGATCAACAACAATTTATTTCAGTATTGAAACCATAACACAAAAATAAACTGGAAAATTTCGTAAAAAATTAATTCTCCTCTGCAAAAAACTTTCAGAGATCTCTTTGAAGAAAAATTAATAGGAAAACATCGATTGGACGTGGTAACTAGAGGGGCAACTTAAGAGGCTCTTGTAGGTTCCCCTCAAGGGAGCACCTTACCTTTCCTATAGGGGCCGCTGAAGCTTGTAAAAGTAGCTACTCTAGGGGAGCACACTCTATACTCCTTTTTAACTCACATCAAAAAAAAAGTCAAAAGACCCCTATAGGGATCGCTCAAGCTTCAAAAGATTAGGGGTCAGATCCTGAGGACCTATGGAGACCACTTAAATTTTAGCCCTATAGTGAGCTTTCGTCCCCTATAGGATTTTTCGTTAAAATGGTCTAGAGACCACTCTTGCGTTCCTAAGAACCTCAGTTTTTCTCAAATCATTTGGCTAATCGTTGCGAGACCCACTTTTTTAAAAATCAATAATACCTAAGTTTTTTATAGAGAACTGGAGAACTTTCTAACGTTTTCTCAATTTATTAAGAAAGCCTTTTTTTCAAGGAACTGAAATTCTAGAAAATGATAGTTTGAAAACTAAGCTCCACTCTAAAAAAAATTTTTTTATAGTCGGTTCTTTTCAGATTTCCTCATAATCATAGTGGTTTCCTGACTTCTAATAAACCTCGGACTTTAATTTAAAATTTTTTTTGCAAACCTCGGATTAGAAATGTTGAGGAAATCCGTTGACATCGGTTTCAACTTGGCGAAAGTCGCCTTGGGCAGAGAAATCGATTGGATTTGTACTCGTTCGCCTTCCCGCAACTGCAGTTGATCCATCATCTGAGTATTCAAAAATTAGTCCTTTTTCTGATTTTTGATAGTCTAAAAACCCATTTCGGGAAAATCGCGTTGCCTTCTGGCGCGGAGAATTCCAAGACACCGGCGTGAGTGACCCGTTGCTTTTCCACGTTTGTTACCTTAATTTAAGTTAGATAAAAATTTCGGTGAACAAAGCATTCTTCAAACGTGGGAATATGAAAAAAAAACAGTTGCTTTTGGAAAAAATGTAGATTTTTGTGAAGCTACGAATATTTGGAAACACTTTTTCGCCTTTCAAAAATTTCATAAAGTCCTAGCTTTGAAAATATCCATGTTTTTCCTTTTTTAAAAAGTTTTATCACTGTAAACGTTTGAATTTGAAAGCGCAAAAGAAACAGAAGCTGAAAAAAGCTTCAAAAAACTCAACTGAACTTCAGAATTTTGAGAATTCATTAACTTTAAACTGAAACTTTTGCAAACCACTGGGAAAAATTTTTCCAAGCTTCGCGCGAAAAACTCATGAAAAAAATATTTTTTTGACCCTCTATTTTTCACAAGCTTAACGTAAAAATGTTTTCTAACGATTTAAAGAAAAAAATTATTTCTCAATTTAATAAATTAACAACTATTTCTCGATTTCTGAGCCTTTTTTTCGGTTATTATCGATATTCTTCTAGAATAATAGAAAAATTTTTTTCCTTGTGGTTTTTGAATTTACCAATGGAAAAATTCTTCTAGGACCTAAAAAGAGCCCAAAAAAAAGGTGTTTTGCTTCGAAAATTCTATGAATTGCGCCTTTCCTTCGTTAAAAAAGTTGTACTAATAAAAATTTACTTGCTTTTTTCAAGATAATCCTGTCACAAAAATATTGCAGACAACTCTTTTTAAGAAAAGTCGGTATTTTGGCTCAAAATTTACTTTTCCAGACAATCGAAACTGGCAATATCCTGTTAAATTGCTTCAATTCACAGCTTATAGATCGCGTTCACTACACTCCTCAATTTTTTTTCTTTCCCTTGAAAAACCAACCGTGAACATCATCGGCGTTTGGATATTGTACCTCAGCAACTTGTCCAAAGCTGATGTTGGCAATAAAATCTGAATCAAAGGAAAATATACTTTCTTTTCTCTTTCCGCTAAAAAAACCTTTCCGCCAAAATTCACTTCGTTTATTTTATTGGCAGTCGCATTGTGCAGATATGCGGCCGTATGACACGCAAATTCTTCCTCATATCTGCAAAAATGAAAGTTTTTTTAAATAATAGAAGATTTTTTTGTGCTCAACTGTGAGAAAATTGAAAAAAAGAATCCGTTATTTTATAAATTTTTTTGAAAAAAATGAAAAAAAAAACTGAGTAACTTTGTTAAAACTCATTACTAAAGATCCATAAAAACAGGTAAAAATAAGATTTTTTGAAAACTATTTCGGAAAATCAAGAAAAAATAGTTATTTCAAACGAAAACGATTGGAAAAAAATCCAAGAGTTTTTTTATTCTTTAAAAAAACAATTTGCATTAATATTCAGTATTATAACTTTGAAGTTGAAACTGAAGAATTTCGAATTTAAAATTGAGGCCAATTTATGAAAATTTTATAAAATTGGAATCAAACTCGGACTGAAATCAGAAATTTGGACTATGAAGTCAAAAAAAGCTTTTTCAGAGCTAAATCTTCTGAATCAAGGTCAAAATTGGAAGCCTTTTTACACCAAAAATCAGGGTGATTCATGAAAATTTCTGAAATGAAAATAAAATTTTTTAAATAATCAAATTTTTCTGTTGTAAATTAGTACTAAAATCTAGGATTTTTGATAAAAATTCTGAGCTTTTCACGGAGAATCAAGACATTGATTTTTAATTATCCTTTTTTAAAAAAATCTTTTTTTCTTCTGAAAACTGTCATTTTTTTCAATTATACCAGTATATTCTGAAGAAATTGGTGCTAAAATTGAAATTTGAATTTTTCACCTGACCCCTCCCATTCGCATGAATCCACCACCGCCGAACCATCTTTGAAAATCGTCCATTTATTAATCTGAAAATGTTTCTGCTAGTTTTTTTCTCCGTAATCAAAACTGAGCTTCGAAAAAAAGTCACGAAATGGAAAAACTGAACTCTGAGAAGATCATACCTTTTTGAAAATATAATGAAAAAAAAAATTTGATCAAGCCTTGACCCCAATTTTTGGAAATGAAAAGCTTATCACGTCAATAAAAAGAATTATTCTACTAAAATCCAACAAAAAAATAGATCAACATAATATTGATTAATCCATTCCTCAACTCTTGATTTCAGGTTGCAAAGTCAAAAAATAAATATTACGCTTAACATATTACTTCGAAAACGGATATTTTTCCCTCAAAAACACCTTTTAACAACAAATTTATCAAACTTGATCATATATTCAAAAAAGAGATGAGAAAACAAACAAAAACATTGATATATAATTATTTTTGTAAGGCTCAAAGGCATCAGATCAAACTCAGAACATTAGAACAAAAACACGCATCAAAATGAAAAAAGGTGTTAGGAAGATATATGAAAAAGATGGCACCTAATCGGTCAAAAGTCATAAGAGAATTGGAAAGAAAGAAGAAAGAATGGATAATACTTCGTGGGAAAAAGAGGACAGATGGAGAAACCAAACAAAAAACAACATTTTCAGCCCAACCGTCCCTTATTTTTTTTTACATTTTCATCAGGTTTTTCGATTAGAATCAAAAAGAAACGTGGAAAAAGGAAAAAAAAAAAGAAAAACAAGGTAATTAGACAAAACCCAACCAACAGATGTCATCACGCTGCGCATTTGGTGCAAGCACCGATCCGCGCGATTTCAGACAAACAATTTGAAAAACTCATTTTTGCGACAAAAAGACTACATGATGATAATATTACACAAAAAAATGAAAAAAATGTGATTAAAATGCAATAGATAGATGATAAACGATGGAAAATTAGACTTCGAGAGGCTCTTCAAAAGTCAAATCGGTGCAAGTTCCGTAGTAGCGGTCGCCGAAATTTCCCATTCCCGGTTTCAGAAAGAAGTCGTGCGAGAGCTCGTCCATCGCCGTCGTGATCAGTTTCACCTTCAAAAAAAATTATTTTTAAAAAGGAAAGTCGGATACTTTTTCGAGTTTTTGAGTACTGTAGAAGAATTAAGCTTCCTCTGAAATTGTCCTACATCGGGGAACTCCAAAAATTTTTCTGAAAAGGTCTTTGAGACCATATTAGCGCCTTTTCCTGGATAATTATTAGAAGTTTACTTCACCATTTTTTAAAAAGGTTAAAAGTGTTAGGAACGTGAGAGCCAGAAAAAAAAGTTTAGAAAGTTTCAAAGAAGTCTTTAAAAAAAAGGGGGGGGGGGAAGTAGATTCTAAGAAACTTTTTGACACTATTTTCGAGCTCAAAAAGAAGTTTTTTTGGGCTTTCTTATAAATTTTTCCTCTAAAAAAATCAGAAGGAATTTTTTTCTTTTTAATCGTGCTCAAAAACCTAAAAATCTTATGATTAAAATAATTTCACCCTAATAATTCAATTTGGCTTCTTATTCTATCACAATTCACATTATCAAGAATAGTTCAGTCCATAATGTCTGAAATATTGAAAATTTCCGTTTTTACTCAAAATTTGTAGACGTGAAAATCCCCAAAAAACCGATTTCTCATTTTTTTTTTTTTCTAATCCTCCCTCAAAGCCTTCTAAAAATGCAAAACTTGATGGATAAAATTTTGAAAAAAGATTTGATTTTTTTTTTCATGAGATTATCAATTTTTTGGGTTTTCTTTTTTTCAATAACCTGTCGATAGCCCGATTTTCTATAAAAGTTTCCCTTCCAATAAATCCATTAAAAAAGCACCTTGGGGAAGGCGTAGGCCAGGGAATGTGCTCCCTGTTCGCTCATCACCAAAGAGCACAGGTAAATATTTTCCTCCGTCACGTCGTGGTCCAACAATATACGGATCGCCATCATCGCCGCGTTTCCTTCAAATTAGTTCTTTTGAAAAATTATGAGAAAATTCAATTATTTGAAAGATATAGAATAAAAATGGAAATGAACCTGTGGCAACAGTGGCGTCCATCAGAATGACCTTATAGTCGTGGATATCGACAGGAAGGCGAAGATAGTGCAATTCAGGGTCAAGCGTCGTCTCATTGGTTTGGATCAAAATTTTGCCCATCTGAAAATCAATTTTCAAACAATTCAAACTTAGTGATTCGAAAATTCATGATGTTGCGTATTTCGAACAGAAAGTTCTCTCGTATACAAAACTGAATGAAAAATATTCAAACATGGGATTTTCTATGAAAAAAAACCTCAAAAACGGTAAAAGCCGAAAATTTCACTAAAAATAGGGGAAACAATAAAATGTGGAGCTATCCCAAATACTAATTGTCATAAAAAAAGCAAAAAAATTTTTTTATTTTTTTCGAACTTTCTCGAACAAAAAAAGGTATCATTAAGCTCGAGTTCTTGGCTAACTCAAGGCCAATTTACCATCATACTTTTTATTCTTTGAATTTTTTTACATGAGAAAATGTTATTTTTTTAACGACCAGATAGGGATTAAACATTCAAAAAAACAGCTTATTTATCTCGGTCCAATCTGATGGTTTAAAAAAATAATAACTAAAAAAATGATTCAAAAAAAGGTACTTATTTAATTCGTTTCATGTACACCATTGACGAAAATTCGGAAATCCGGCCAAAATAGGCGAAAATTATTTTTTTATTCTTCTCAAAAAAATTTCAAAATTATTTTTTTCTAGTTCTCAAAAGCCCTAATTTCTCTACCTTTTTCTCCCAAATCTTCATTTCAAAGGCTTAAAACTGGACTCTTCTCTTAAATGATCACATCATTATTTTTTACGGATCGCAGTTAATGAACCTATCCCCATTTCAATTATAAAACGGTACCTTGCAGTCCTTGACGATGTTCCGCAACGAGTTCTCCATGGTTTCGCCAGCACGCATGATGGCTACGCCGCAGATGCTCGCCGCCTTCCGGATTCCCGTCGATCTGATACAACCAGCTTGCCAAACATGTTCAACAACTGCATTTCGTTACTTGCAGCCGTTGACGAGCTCAATGTCGACGGCCTGGTAGGGCATATGGTTCATGGCCTCTTCGAAGAGGATTCTCGAGAGACGTTCCGAGTAGAAAATGAACTCGTCTCTGGAAAAATACACGCATAGTCAGCTGGAGTACACGGGAAGATTGAATTTACAGTTGTCCTCGAAAAAATTTAAGTGGTCACTTGAGGCTCATAACTTAGTGATCCCTCGGGGAATTTGCAGTTATTGGCCATTTTTAGGAAAAAGCGATTTATTTTTGCTTCTTCTAGCTTCTAGAATGCATATTTAGGCATACCACAGTGAAAAATTGATTATTTATTTGCACACATAAATCTTAAGTGGTCAACCTAGTGATCTCTGATAGGATTCGCCAAGTTAGGGGCCATTTTTGGGGTAACGTAACTTAATTCCGCTCAATATAGCTTCCAGAACTGGCCAGTTACCTTAAGAAAGGCTAGAGGAACGGAAAATTTTTCTGATTTCTCTAACGTCTCTCCAGTCGCTGTTGAACTCTCGCTTACTACAGCTGATTCACGGCTGGCTTCAGCCATCGAAAAAAAGGGTCCTGACACGATAATGCACGAGATAGCGCCTGGATGGTGGAGAGTGCAGAGAGATCAAGGCCCTTTAGCGTCCCAAGCTAGTAGTGAATCAGTTATATTCATATTTTCAAATATTCGGAACATTAATTTTTCTAGACAACATTTGCATCATTAAGGAGAATCTGAGTGGCGTTAGAGATCATCATCACCCTGAAGAGAGGCCAGACAGGTAAACGTTCCCCCTTTCTCTGCCGTCTCTTCAGTTGCTGTTGATCTCTCGCCTCCTCACCTGTTGGTATCCCGACTGCGTATATAAGTATGAAGTCCCTTGACTTGTGGCGTGTCTCGAATAATAATCAAGTTATCAGGAAGGCAATCGGGGAAAGTGAGCCGTTCGATCGGCTCGGGTCGCTCACGGACGTGGTTCTGATTCCGGTCATAGCCTGGAAAAAATGATTCTCCCATAATTTCTTCAAAAAATATTTTCTTGAGAAAGTATAGCAAAACGTGCAACAAGCTATCATTTTTGTGCACATCTCAGCGTAGAGTTTTATTCAAAACTGCGAAATTTTAAGATCTGACAAGGCATTTTCAATTAACTTTCCAAAACTAATGGAGTTTCCATCGGAGAAACGGAAAATGCTTCAAAATGAAAAATCGTATTCATCGGCGCGCCCCAGTACTTATTTTTTTTTTTTGGAGCAATTTTTTGCTTTTCGAAACAATTTTCGTTTTGCCCGATGAACACGCCATAAAAAGATGATTTTTATTGGGAATTCTTCTATAAAAGCCTTTAAGAAGCTTTTCAGCCCAAAAAAATTATACCATTCTCCAAAAAAAGCTGAAAATATTCGCCTCAAATTCAAAAATAAATAAATAAAATTGGTCTTCTCAAACTTAAAAAAAAGGCCTAAATTTTAAATTTGTTGGAAAAAAATCAAAGAACTATTCCGTTGGTTGATCATCGAATTCAGGTTGAAAAATCTGACATTTTTTTCGCAAAAATTTTTTTCGAAAATTCCAATATTTATTTGATTGTTTTATGTTTTGTATTGTCGTGCAGATTGCGGAATGGCGAATAAACATTTGAAATGAAAAAAATGAAATGAATTCTGAATGAAAAACTGACATGTGTCCTTAAAACTCTACAAAAAAAAACCCTTTTTAAGACAATTTGCTACACTGAATCATATTAAAAACCATCCAAAAATTTTTTTTCTCATAATTTTCATAATTTTTCTTCAATTAAAAACCTCGTTCAAGAAGCTGGGCCATGACTTTCTTGACGATCAAATTGATGGCGACGTCGTTGTCACCGCCTCGCGGCACAATGATATCCGCGTCTTTCATCCCCGGAGCGATGTACAAATCGAAAGCCGGCTAAAAACCAAGCATAATTTTCTTTTTCTTCGAATTCGAAGCTACTTTGACGAATTTGAAGTACTGTTCGAGGACTCCATCGAGTTCCCTGGCCCTTTCGTTGATGTCCCGATTTAACCGTCGAGCCAGACGCAAATCCGCGTCGGTATCAACGAAAACCTGAGCAAATTCATGAGGATTTGGAAAAGAAAAAAAGTTCAAAAGAGATTGGAAAATTTCACAAATCAGCTCTCTCCGACCAAATATTTCAAACAGAAAAAAATATTAGAAGTTCAAAAAAACAAACTTCCAATCATAGTTTTTTTAGAAGCGTATGAGAAATAGGGCATAGAAAATTATCTTTATCCTTAATATTATACGAAAAAAAATTTTTAAAATCCATAAAGATTGTCATTTTTTTCTACTTCCAGCAATTTTTCTTCTGTTCAAATCTTCAATATTAATATAAACCTTCCACTGAAAAAAAATTTACTGGAAACGGCTGAATTATTTAAAAAAAGGTAATCTTGAGTTAATCATTCAAAAACATGAGACTCCATTCGAAGCACTTAGATTCCTTCGTTTAAGGAATATTTTCGCACTTCAATAATGAAAAAATAAAAATAAAATCCATATTTTATTGCCGTGAAATTTTCATTGCCGTGAAATTTTCATTGCCGTGAAATTTTCACCCCGGGAGTGCTATGTCAGCAATGTCTTCCTCTACCAAAACCGTGAAGGCTCCGACTCTTACCGAACGCATGACGGCTCTGGAACGTCTCCTGGAGGCCTCTATGGCCTCAACCACACGCTCAATAACTGAACTGAGGGAGGAAATAGATACAAAAAGTGACCAAGTTGCGTTTCTTTCAGCGGAGTTGGAGAAGCGAGACAACATCATCAACTCGTTGACAGCGGATCTGAAGAAACTGATGGATCTCTTCTCTTCGAGTCGCGACAGGGCTGACGCGAAGACGTATGCTGAGGCAGCTGCGACAACCAAGCCGGATGTGAACCCACTTATTTGCGAACTACGAAGCAGGAAGATCGCTCGTGACCGCGAAATCCACAAAAAGGACTTCACCGTGGTGCTGATTGGGATGCCAGAAGAAGCCGAAGAAGATCTCAACAACAAGTGTATGAAAATACTAGAACCGGAAGGCTTCGGTGCGTCTGATGTCGACAGTATATTCCGTCACGGAGAGCTCCACCCTGGCAAAGAGCGCATTGTCAAGGTTCGACTTCATCGCAAAGAACATCAGGATCGTGTGAAAAGACTTCTGGGACGGTCCGCCATATGCAAATTCGCCAGAGACGATCTCACCATTGATGAACTATCCATGGATCGTCAACTCAGAAAGCAATGCCGTGAAATGAATGAGAACTCCACCGATGGTACCAAGTTCGTCGTCCGAGATTTGATGATTTACAAGAAGAAAACGTCACATACCTCCGGGAGCGGTATGGTTTTCAATGTTTCAGACGGGAAAACGGCCACACTTAACGCCATCGAAAATGTAGTGCAAGAGAAGAAACAATGAACCAAAACAGTCAGTTAATTATAGCCAATGTGAGAGGTATCAAATCTAAAAAATTAGCGTTAGAAATCGATTGCTTCTGCTCGCCGTCATCATTTTTTGTTTATACGGAAACGTGGCTTAATAATAGTGATGACATTTCTTTACTTACTCATTTTGAGAATTTTTCTGCGTTTAGTCTTTGTCGTCCAAACAATAAGCAAGGCGGTGGGGTATTAATTTTGTGTCCTTCTACGTATATCAGTGAAGTTGTTGGCAGTTTGTCAATTAGTTCGATAGAGGTTATATCTGTAAAAATAATGCATCCGATTTCAAAGCAAACATGGGTTTTGACGGGATTATATAGACCTCCTGGATGGGATGCGAGTTTTGCTGGACATTTCGAGACCTATCTAAATAATATCATAGTTAAAGTAGGAGATCTATGTCACATTATTGGAGGTGATTTCAATCTTCCAGATATAAAGTGGGATTTTCTTAGAGCCGATAATGGCATGTCGAGAAGTTTTTTACAATGTGTATCACAGTTTGGCTTTTTCGCAATTAGTAAAAAGAACCTACGCGGGGTTCTAGCATTTTTAGACCTAGTTCTAACTAATAACGGATCTATAGTCTCAGATGTAAAAAAATATCACAACCCTTATCAGATCACTGTTCTATCACGTGCCAGCTCAACTTAAAAACTTCAAACTTAAAGGTTTTCCCGCCAAAAGTAATTTCAGATTACAAAAATGCTGATTTCGCGTCTTTAAATAGTGCATTAGCTTGGATAGACTGGAATTATCGGTTCAGCACATGTCGTACAGTAGATGAAATGTATGAAAAGTTCATTTCTATACTTGAGCCACTCTGCAATCATTTCATACCAAAAAAAATTATAGAACCGTTCAAATTCCCGCAATACCTGATAAGAACGAGAAGAAAAGTCGAAAGATGCTATATTGATTTTAAAAAATCCTTATCTCCACAAAAAGAGCAAAAATATAGGCAGATCCTTAAAGTGTATAAAACTAGCGTCAAAAACTACAAAGTTTCAGAAGAAGAACGAGTACTAAATGGATCTAAAAACAGTAAAGCATTTTGGTCTTATGTTAAGAGGAAAACCACTGTTTCTATGCAGCCAAAATCTCTATGTTTCGAAGGTCGCTCCATTCAAAAAAGTGAGGAGATCGCGAACATTTTTAATTCATATTTCAGTTCGGTCTACCGTATTGATGACAATAAAAATTTCAGCGTCCCTTCGGTTACCAGTACAGTTTTGGAGGACGTTTGCGTAGATGAACATGTGGTTTATAAATGTATGAAAAATCTAAAAAGTCTAAGCTCTTCAGGCCCAGACGGACTTTCGAGTAAATTATGTAAAAAATTAGCAGTTCCTTTAGCGCGCCCTGCTCTCAATGATTTTTCAGAAAGTCATTAGATAGCTCCTCGTTACCTCTTCTTTTGGAAAAAAATCTATTGTTTCTCCAGTATTCAAAAAAAGGAAACCCTTCCGCCGCTGAAAATTATAGGCCCGTCTCTTTAACCTGTGTGCCATGCCGAATTTTTCGAAGCAATTGTAGTGAGAGCTTTAAGAAATCATCTTTGGCGTAGCAAAATTTTTTTCTAAAAACTCAGTTCGGATTTTTTTGAACAATCGGAGTGCAATAACTCACTTACTGGAGAAACAAAGATACATTTTTGAAGAAGTTTACAATAAAAACAATGTTGACTGTATTTACTTGGATATATCAAAGGCTTTTTGACATCAGTCAGTCACCGTAGACTTTTTAACCATACTTGAAGCCTACGGATGTAAAGGAAAAACTTGGTAACTGGATTAGAGCTTATTTGACTAACAGGACTCAAAAAAAGTAAAAAGTAAATGATAAATTTTTCGGGAGATATTGAAGTCATTTCTGGGGTTCCACAGGGAAGCTGTTTAGGTCCTCTAATGTTTCTTGTTTACATTAACGATTTGGATAAAAGCACTTAAATATAGTAAACTGTTGATTTACGCGGATGATTGCAAAGTAATGATTAGCAGTTCTGTTCCAGGATATCAAAACAAGCTACAAGAGGATCTTCATTCTATTGAGAATTTTCTTGCAGATAGACAACTCATACTTTCAGCAAATAAAAGTCTCCATGTTAGTTATGGGAAACGAGTTCGAAGTGTTGCGAGTTACGAGCTTAATGGTACAACAGTGAATAACGAGGATTGTGTGAAAGATCTCGGAGTTATTTTTTTCATCTAACCTCAAAAATGCATAATAATATTGAAGTAATCGTAAAAAAACTATGCGTATTATAAACAACCTTTTTCCGCTGTTTTTAGCTTCTCGAAACAAAACTTCTTGACATGCTATACGGCCAAGGTACTTCCCATTCTAGAGTATGGTTCGGAACTAATGTGTCCATTGACAAAGTCAGATATTGATCGATTAGAATCGGTCCAGAGGCGTTTCACTAAGCGCCTTTTCCCAAGAATGGAATATAATGAACGGTTAAAACTTTTAGGTCTTCAACCTCTTTGGTTTAGGCGTTTAGTTAAGGATCTGGTATTATCACATCAGTTTTTGCATAATAAGTGCTGGTCAGACTCTCCCATCCAGGTACATAACATCTTTGACCGTCCCAGTCAGCTCAGAGGAAATGGTTTTAAATTAATAAAAACGAAACCTTCACTGGTTTTCTTCAATTTCTTATCACATCGCATTACTAATGTTTGGAATGACATTGAACATGAATTATTGGCAGAGGAAGACAAGAAAAAATTTAAGGACATGTTTTTAGTGTATGCAGAAGATGTTGGCGTCGAGCATATTCTTTCAAGTGTTCACAGATTTGTGCCATGATCAACTTGGTTTTTAAATATCTACTTATTATGGTTCTATGTTTCTTTTCTTACACAAAAAAAACTTTTTCTTCACAGGTGGGGTTAGTTAATCCACCTAGTGGTCTTTTTCCCTCCCTGCAACATCACCATACCATCCCGACGTTGCAAAAAAAATAAACAAATTGAATTGAATTTTAGCTGATAGAGCGTTAAAAAAACTCAAAATATCAACTGTATAAATCGAATTTTCATTTTTTTCAATACTGTTTTTTTAAAAAAAATTTCTACAAAAATCTTCTTTCATTTATTTGCTCCAAAAAAACATATTTTTTTAACCTCAAAAAAACCGCCCATATTTATCAAATCCTTCACTAGAAACAAGAAGAGAGAAAAATTCAAATATGTCTCATTTTAACTTAACTTTTCCACAAAATCAGCACTCTTTTAGGATATTTTTCTTATTATTAACCTTCATATCCATCAAATCCTTGATTTTCTCAACGTGGAAGGCGAGAATTCCCTCGAAGATCAGGACATCGGCTCCATACATAACCTTAACACCTTACTTTGTCAGGGATTCACTTTATTAGAACCTTCGGATTGGGATCTCTCGAATGGGTGGTGAAGTCATAAACCGGGACTTCGACGCTTTTTCCCTCGCGAAGACGTGAGAGGACCTCGTGGAGAAGTTGAAAATCGAAGGCGGAGGGGTCGTCGAAATTGTAGTCGGAACGCTCGGCACAATCGTGTTCTTCAGGTGAGAGAACCTGCACATAGGTCAACGTCAGGTACAAAAAATTGAGAAAACGTTTTTTTTTCTAAAAAAGTAGGAAAGAAGTCAAGATTAACCTCTGCGGGAACAAGGGAACATAGGCAAAGCCGAAAAGGGTAGAAAAAGGTTCCTTTTTTTGCTGCCTTTTTGCGCCAGTTCGTCGACTTTTATGCACCATTTTTTTTTTGCCTTTACCTTTTTCCACCATTTCTTGAGCTTCTAAAATCAAAGAAAAATGGAAGGCTCAATAAAGAGACTTTTTTCTTACTTTCAGGTAAGAATTGTTCAAAAATAAGCTTCTCTTTAACATAAACTTTATTCCAACTGGTGAAGCCTATATTAACGAATCAATTAGAAAACAGAGCTTGTGAAAAACAAAGTTTTCTGTTAAAAATTCGATGAAAATCAGATTTTTTCTAATTTCCCAAATTTCCAACTCTCTCTTTTTGTGAAACTGAAAAAAGCCGATGTCAGGTACAAAAATGAGATTCACACCTTAATGGAGCCTACCTAATTATTTCTTTGAAATTTACATCAGTAGGATGAAATTTTTTCGAAATTGATTACAGAAACTCTTTTTTTATATAAAGTCCTATTTTTCCTGATTTGTGAAGCCTACACTAACTAACCGTTTGAGCATTGAAACTTTTTGGGAAAAAAATCCTGTTGAGTTTTTTTTCTCATTCTTGATTTTGAAAGACCACAATATTGTCTTTTTTGGAAAGATCATCCGAATTCTTCAAAAAACTTCAGAAAATTTAAATTCTTCGCCGAGTGTTTTAAAAATGTTCATTTTTTTCTAAATGTGTATGTCACTCTTTCTTTTTCTACGGCTGTTTCGTATTCTTTTTCTAGGAAGTCTCGAAAAAATGCTCAATGGAGCCATTTTTCTTGAACTTCAGATCGTCTTCTGAGAATATTTCCGAGTCCAAAAATGAACCAACTCGGTAGAAGCTGTCCATGGAAAGGATGGTGACCCAGGGGATTTCCAGGCGTTCGATGATTTTCTCGGCGACCGTCGTTTTACCGCTCGCCGACCTGGCACAACGACGCTATCAAACCGACCAATCAACAGGTCAACAAACCCGCCGCAAATACCGATCACGTACGGCTGCTTGAGTGCTTTCCCGCGCTTGTCGTACCATGGCGGCCGGCCTTTAGTGTAAATCTTCTGCAATCAGAGAAGATCAACTCTTTGCCATCTCCGTTTCATCACGTTTCCTTAGTTCTAAAAATAACTTTTTGAAAAGTTTTTCAAGGCCGGTTTCTTTTTTTGGAGCTCCCCTGCAGACCATATCACGTATGAATCAATAATCTTACAAAATAAATTTTAGAAAAGGAACTTGAATATAAACTTTTATAGCTCCTTCCCGGATTTCACACTGTTGGAAAAATTTGAAAATTGACTGATAACAAGATAAATGGCGGCCAAAATTTCAAAATTTCTGCAATCAGAGAAGATCAAATCCTTGCCACCTCCGTTTTATCACGTTTCCTTAGTTCTAAAAATAACTTTTGAAAAGGTCTTCAAAGGCCGATTTTTCTGGAAACTCCTCTGCAGACCGCACAAAAAAAAAAAAATGCAAAAGCAGTCTTATTACGTATCAATCATTAACCTCACAGAAAGAAAAAAACTTTAAACAAAAAAATTTTTTTAAAGATCAGTTTTTTTCTGGAACCCTATTTTTTTGCTCGTACTAAAAAAATTTTTAAAATTCACTAAACATAAAATGAATGGCGGCTGAAATTTTACATTTTCTGCTATCAAAAATCAACTATTATTCCTGCATCGTCATTTCATCAATCCTCAATCATTAATCCGAAAAAAATTCCATAATGATCTTCTAAAAAAATCGATCCAGAAAAATTATCTATGAACTTCTCACCACCTACGTTTTATCAAATATCAACCCAACGGTTATGATTCTTAAAATTATCAATTTGAAGGATAAAAAAATGCTCCAGTTCAATACACTTTTTTTAATTATTGAAACTTTCCTATAAATTTTTCTTGAGAAAAAAACGTCATGGAATTGAGAAAAAAACCTCTTTCGCCTTCATTGAATCCCAAAAATTAGAAATTAGAAAAATTTCAAACAGTCTGAGCATCTAACTAGACTTTTTCAAGCAGGAAATATGCAAGAGAAAAAAATTTACCTTCATCTCCAAAAAAATACTTCAATATTATGAAATCAGGTAAAAAGGCCAATGCTTATCAGGAATCAAGTCTCACGTAATAATGAAAATTTACATCAAACAGTAAAACTGATAAACGCTGGTTGCAAAATTTTATGATGTGAGAAAGAAGAAAATAAATTACTTCCGTTTTCATAAAGGGAACGCCTCAAAACAGAAACAACAAGGTAGTTTTCTTTTTTTTTGGGAAGAGACGATTTCTAATCCTTGATTCTTTCTACAGAATCAAATGAATAAGAATCTCATACTCATAAGGATATCGGTCTGCAACAAAATGGCCTTGAAAAAAGGGCCGACACGAAAAAAACGTGTGAGAATTTCTCACATTCTCCGCCAGACAACACATTTTTTGATTCGATAACTTCCCGGTGATTTGATAATCGCATTTTTGTGCCACTTTGATTTTTCGGGAGGTCGTTGCGGAAATTACTTTTTCAGGTCATATTTCAAATTTTAACATAGATTTTATGAGAACAGTACAGAAAGAATTTTTCGAGGCTTAGAAAAGGCGCATTTTTTTGTGTCTCTCAAAAGGAAAAAAAGCTTTATTAAAATTCACTTTTATACTTTTTTTTCAGGCTGTCTTCAAAATGTATCACCCCTTATCCACAAAGAAAAATTCTCTTTGAAAAATTGGAAGACAATCTTTCACAATAACTTTTTTCGTCTTAAACGACCTCTCCAACGGGAACCCATAAGGGATCTAGGAAGACCTCTAGGACTTAGAAACCCATAAGGGATCTAGGAAGACCTCTAGGACTTAGAAACCCTTGGAATATTTTTCCTTCTCTTAAAAAAGCTTCATTCCGCAATTTTGTGAAATTTCGGGGGAAATTGTGTTTTTCCAGTTCAGAAACTTACGCGGCCCGTTTTAGTAGTCAATAAATGATGGTCAGCCTTGCTGCCACTGAGAGTCCGAAGTCGGATTCGGCCAAGACGTGGCGAATGGCCGCCTTCAAACTCGTCGTCGACCTCGTTCGCCATCTCGTTCACCGACGAGCCTGAGCGATAATAGAGCTCAGACAAATATTGAAATCAAAAATCATTGTGGTCCTTTTTTTTTTCTTTTGACCTACAGAGCCCTTTTCTTTTTTGCGCGTGGCCTCTGTTCATGTGATTTTAGTTCATCTCAAAAAAAAATGCAGTTATATTAAAGGCGCATGCATGGCCGCGCATTAGGAAGAAAAGGGTTTTGCAGCTCAAAAAAAAAATTGTGACAAACTGTTGGCCATATTTAACTTTCTTAAAGAACCCTTTAAAACACTTTTAACGCCAATATAGTCTACTTAAAACCCTAGCTTTGATATTTAAGGAGGATATAAAAAGTTTTTAAAAAGGTTTCCGAAAAAAACCGTTTCTTAGAATTATTATTTTTTTCTTTTTCGACCTTAAACGTCTCAAATAAAGATCTTTGAATGGAGCGTAATTCCCAAAGTTTCTCAGAATTGAATCTCTGACACAAGGTTTTTGGAGAATTTTTCGGAGCGAAATTAGCAAATTTGCAGGTGAAACAGGTGTTTTTTTCTGGAATATTGCGGCTCAACTTCCACGTACGTAAAAAAACCTTTCCTTCTTGAATACAGGTTTTTTTTGAAAGTTTTTTCTCTAGTTAATAAACTTGTTGACTTCTAGCGAGAAGATAAAAACTGACAAGTTTACATGAGATTATAAAGGGATTAAGTACCTTTCATGGGTGTTTGATAATGATTTTTGTGCTCTTTAGAAAGTGATAAAAAAGTGGGCGGCATCAAAATTTTTCTAAACAGCAAAGGTGTGAAAAACTTCTCATTTTTAAAAAAACGAGGGAAAAAAATGCAAATTGTTCCCTGAAGGTCTAATTATAAAAAAATTTCACTTCTTCATGATTTTTCGGCTTTTTTTAAACTCAAATCTCCGAAAAATGGCTGAAATCAATCCTTTAATTTGTTAAAATTCGACTAAACCCGATAAAATGCTCAAAATCTTCAAAATGTTCAATTAAATTCACCTAAAGCCGAAAAAGCAAACTCAGAAAAAGTGAAACAAAAACGCGAGGGAGAAAATGACACAAATTGTTCGCTAAAAAAATCCAATTAGAACTGCTTTTTCGCTTTCAAGTCGCTCCCCGCTTACTCATTAATAAATAACAAATCATGAATCACACGAAAAAAAGAGAAGTTCTCACACTTTGAGAAGCTCCAAAGAACTAACCGATTTGCCGGGCGGCAACTTTCAAAATTGAGACACATTCCGGCAAATCTCGCATTTCGTTGCCAAAGAAAAACTTTGCAGATGTATGGAGAATATGAAGGAATCGGCCGGGGGGTCAATACAATACAGAGCGGCCGAAAGTATCGAAACAGAAAGATAGCAATCGGAAACGGCTGGCACCGCCCCAAAAACGAACACAGAAAGGGTGCGAATGGAAAAAAAACACACAGATAATGGGAAAAAAATTCCCGGATCCAACAGATTGGATTTCAAAGTTCTTTCATGTTCAGAGTCCAAAAAGACCAGATTTATTTTCTGGAAAAGTTCTCCAAAAGACTTTCGAGTGCCTTTTTTAAGGAAGTTAAAAAGTGCAGAAAACTTCCAGAGAGAAAATAAATACGGGAAAGGTTTTTTTGAATCTTTTCAGAAACATTTTTGAAACATTTTTCTACCTTTTGAGGTTTTTCAAAACCCTCCGTCTTATAAAAGCTTTATTCTAAGAACTTAAAAGCTTTTCTTAAACACCTCTTTCGCAAAAAAATTCCGGTCTTTTTTTCAAATCCACAAAAAAAGCTTTTTCAACAAAAAAATTCAGAAAGAAAGTGTTTTTTTAAAAAAATCTTTTTCGGACTTTGACCGTGAAAAGGCGAGGAAAGATTATCCCCGTTTATTTTTTTCTTTGTTCTCAAAGCGATTTCCTATTATTTTTGTGACACTTATTTCTGTGATCATCTTGTCAATTGGCCGTCTTTCGAACATAAGACAATCAGAAAAAAATGTCAGATAAAACACGTAAAATCATCAAAAAGTTGATAAAGAGCTGTCAAATGAGAGCCTAGGCTACTACGAAAACTTTTATATTCCGAAAATTCTCAAAAATCAAATAAAAACTCCCTATTTCCCCAACTCCACTGTGGTCAACTAAGTTGAACTGGTTTTTATAGAAAAAAAGAACTTAACTATGGTCAACTAACGAACAAAACACGTGGAAAAAAATAAAGATTCGTCACTTTTTTTCTTATTTTTGTTGTATATTATCAGGACTTTCAAACCATTATTTGACCATTATTTAAAAAAAGATACGAACTAAATAATTATTAATTGATACATTCAGAACCAAATTTTTTTAAATAAGGATTTTTTTCTGATCAAAATAAAGTATACAAAAAAACGCAGGACTTATGCTTGGCTCAAAGTTTAACAAAAAAAAGTTTCTTGTTTTGCAATAAAATAATATTTTTACTTTCTACAGCTTCAGTAAAGGTTTATTGATTCATCATCACAATCTCTACATCCAAAAAGCATTAAAAAACCCAAAATTAAATATATTCAGTTCAAAATCTCATTTTGTGATGTTCAGAAGCGTTTCGCATGAACCAATATAACATTGAAAACATATAATCGCCTCGAATAACTTTCAAAAATTTTAAATGCTCCTCAAAACATACCAGCAAGGCATTTCAAACAAGAAACAAAAAAAATATATATATAATTGCATCACAACTCTATCCGCAATTTAAAAACGTCCTCTCCACCGGACACCCATTTTTCTTTCTGGCTGAAACGAACCCGAAGAATGGCTGTACGTTGGAACTTCTTCAATCTTGACGGAACGACGGGAATCGCGACCCGACTTGGTCACTTTGCCCGCCGCCGACGACGCTTCTATTGAATCACCTGCGTGCGGTCCCGCTGTCATTTTTTGTGTCTCTTTCTCTCTAAAATCACAAAAAAGTAACATTAAACTTTTATCGAAAGGAAATCGCGATGGAAGAGCGTTAAAAGAAATAGAAAATTGTAGAGTTTAGAAGGAAGAAGCTGCGGATCAAAAACTAGGAGCGGACAAATAAATAACAGTCACATGAGCAAAGTACAAAAGCTTCTAAAAAATTTATTTTTCAGAAGAAATGAAAATGCTAAAAAAGGAAGCGATAAATTTTTTTCGAAGCAAGCCGAAAGACAAAAAAAAATAAATTTATTCCAGGAAATAATGAGAAAAAGAAGCTTGGTTGGAAGAAGCTGTCTGAATTTGCGACGACTTATAGAATGTTTTTTTTCTCTAAATGTTTTTTGCCCATAAAGAATCGCTATGAGAAGTTCAAATTGAAAAACCCAGCCAATTAATCAGAGATTGTCCGCGAACGAGTACTTTTTGTCCATTGGAAACTTTCATTATGTTGTCCAAAGAAACAAAAATCAAAGTTTTTTTATCAATATCACTAACTAAAAAAATGGCTTGTCGCCACCAAAAACTCTGAAAACGACCTCGGCTTCTTTGAATGTCTCAGCAAGTTGTTAAATAACGAATAATGGATAAATTCAGGACTTTAATTTTTTAACACATAGAAAATCAAAATACTTTTGTTTAAAACTAAATTCCTTTCTAGCTTTCCCTGACAAGATATTTTCGAACTATTTCGAGCTTTCTTATCTCCCTCCTTCTTGCTAAATTCCTAGAACATTTCAAGTTTTTAATGCAGTTCACACAATATAAACTGAAATTAAAAAAACAGCAAATCTAATAAAATGTTTAATGAAGAGACCTGAACTGGTCAAGGATTCAATTTTACATGAAGAGGTGGCTCAAAAACAGCAAATTCTTTTCTTCAAATAATTCCACATAAAAAACTCGTTCATTGAAGACGTTTAGAAAAAACAGAAGCCTAAAAATGTTTGAGCTCGCAAAAAATTTTAGGGTCAAAATTGACCAATAAATGTGAGAGGTAAGTTGAAAAGTTTTTTTAAGAATATATCTATAAATTCAAAACAATCCAATTGAAATCGCTAAAATTCAGAAGTTTTAAAAGATAGAATATAAAAACTGAAAATTAGGACTAAAAGTTCATTTTCTAAAAATAAGTGCGGCGTGTGTGACCATCTAGCAGAGAGCCCACGAAAATGTAGGCGGAGTCGAGTTAGGGGACGAAAAAAGTGCGCGCAAGGGGCTCGGAGTTGTTTGCTCACAACATGGAGAAGCTGGAGAAAAAAATTGGTGCTCACGAGGGTCGGCTCCATTTCGAAATGGCGTCGGATCTCGGCGGTTTATATTTCAATTGCCTCGAGAAAAAGTGCGCGGAAATGAGATTTTTCCGACGCTTATCTCACAACGAGGCGTGACTGATAAAAGGGAAACAGGCGATAATTCTTCTCACGTCGTCCCTAATCAAATTTGATATCAAACATGAGAAATTTCGAATGCTTTCCAAGAGAAACGCTTTGAGAGGAGATTCCCGATGATGTTTTCTAGAGAACAAGTAAAGACCAATGTTCAGTAGCCTTTCAAAACAAACAACACATGGCTCATCTTCCGTTCTGAACAAATACATTCAAGTTATGTACAAGCTCGGTTTAGAAAAAACTCGAGGGAATGCGCGAAAATAGACGGTCACGTTTGTTCGATAGACCTTTGACAATGAATATAGTCACGCCTTAAAAACGTCACATTAGAAAACTGATAAACAATAAACTTTCAATTTTCGATAAAATTATGGCAAGCCTAGTGGTTTTTGTATACGCGACAAAAAAAAAGAGTGAAAAAAAGTTCAATAAACTGCCCATTTAGAGTATTCATTAGAATCTCAAGAATTCTACATCTTTGAAACTTCTAGCAAAGATTCTTAAAGCAGCTATGAATCAAAAAAAAAATGAAAAATATAAAAAGAGTAAAAAAAAACAGAAAAATAAAGCACTACCGTAATTGAGATATTTTTTTCAGCTTTTTCGCTTTGAATAAATCATTATCTATAGAGCAAACAAGGCTGAAAAACTTTATTTATTTTTTTCTCCAAAAATATTTTTGTTAACTTTAAAATAATAATTATTATCTTACATTCTAGATAATTTCAAAACGGTGATTTGCGTAAAAAAATTTCAACAAGGAGCAGTGAGTAGCAGTCTTCCAATTTGAAAACTGAAAGCGTTCGCAGGACAGTTGTTCTCTGCAGAGCTGCAATTTTTGGAAAAAGCTGCTGGACAGCTAGTCAGCTGTCCACTTTTTAGCCAGCCAACCACATTAATTGTGAAAAAAACGCTCGATAGTTGTAATAATCTTCATTCGACTCTCAGAAAACGTTGAGGAACCGTGGCTCGTCGCTTTCATCCAGTTTTTTCAGCCAAGGATTTTCGAAAATGCTCCTCGCCAAAGGTCGGTATCTGGGTAATTCTCATTTATAAATGAAAATAATAGCACTGGTGAAAACCTTTTTCCCGGTGTCAATAAACTTTTAGCCAAGTCAATAGCCTGTGGGCAAGTCCGGAAATTTCGGTCCAGAAAAAAATCAAATCGCCCGTTTTTTTGCTGAACCTTTTTTTCAAAAAGTTTAAGACATATATTTTTTAAAAAAATTGCCTTTTTCTAATAGTTCCTCAAAAAAACACAAAGCTTTTTTTCTTAGTTCCTGCTCAGTTTTCGAATAAAAAAACATGAACAAAAAAAACTTTTTCTTTTTCAGAAAATCTTTTTGAAAATCAATTCTGGCTTGGTTGAATTCAAAAGTTCAAGTTGATTCTGACAATCATGAAAAAGAAAAAAAGGTCAAAGTGTTGGAAAAAGGAAAGTTATATAGCTTTTTTTGTGAAGTTTTTCAAGACTTCAGTCAAAGTTCAGTTTACAGGTAGCATTAAAAAAAATTTTTCCTATTTTTTTGAAAAATAAAATTTTTCGTTATAATAATACAAAAAGCTTCAAAAAAAGCTTGTAGTCTGTTCAAACATCCTTGCTGGGATGTTGGAAGTTCAACTGCATGGCCTCAACTAACACTGGAAACGACTTTTCGCTTTGAGACCTTTCAAATCAGTTCATGTTCGTTTAAGCAACCCAGCAAGGGTTTTCGATTGTACAAAAACTGAATGAAACGTCAAAAGTCGGTGGAACGCCAGCAATACAACGATGAAAAAGGGCGCCCAGCTGGAACACGTCATCGGCCGCACATTCAAAACTAAAACACTCGTCTTTTCTTTACTTTTCTTCTCGTTTCTGACTCACAATAGAGCCAAGTTCGATTTTCGAGTTGTTGCCTTGTCAACGAGTAAGCAAACCTGAAAAATATTATAGTATTTTTTGAAGAGGCTGAAAAAATCTCTATCAACAAATAAGGTATTTTAAGTTTGCACTCTGGAAATTTCTGAAACTGAAGCAGTATTTTTCTTGACGAAGATCCGGAAAGTTCACACCTGCACATCTCCCTAGTTTTCAAGGCACGACTCAAAAAATCATCAAAATCTTTAAAAGTCGGCCATTTTTACAATTTTCGCCTTCAATTCTCGTAAACTAGAGAAGCTGGCAAGTTCAATTTTTCCATCCAGTGAAAGAAAGATGATTTTTGACTTTTTGTTCAGAAAAATCTCAACATTAAAATTTTCTTTCTTGTTAAAAAGAAACAAGGAAAACCTGTTGACGATTTTTTTCATAATGTAGACATTTTCCGGTAGAACGGCACCATGCAAAATTTGACGCGAATGAAGTTGAGCCAGTCCCAAAGCAGCGTCTTAAAAATTTACCCATCAAGAAAGTTTTGGTCGCACGGGGAATGGTTCGATGCGTTGCGGTCGGCATAACGGTTTTCTCGTAAATTGGTCTCAATTTACAGTGAGAGTTCTATATGAAACTAAGTCTTCTTTTCGGCTGAAAAAAATTATTGAAGATGAAGCAAACCTGGTGGTCTACCGAAATCGCTTTTTTTTGGAGAAACTATGAACAAAATTATTTTTTAGAGTTTGCATAAAATGATTGACACACTCAAAAAGGCACCCTTTAATGTTTAATCAGGATTTCTGTTCAACTTTTGGCGGCAAAAACTTTTTTCAAAGACATTCGTGTCATTTATCGGACACGTAATTGAAATAAACGTTAAAAAAGGTTCTGGTGGTCTTTTCCTCCTAGAAAAAGCCCCTCAGGAAGTTTCGATGACCAAAACTTTAGTTTGAAACGCGTCGCGTGTGCAACGCACCGAGCCATTCTAGATGCATCCAGATTTTACCTCGAATAATCATTGCAGTGATATGGTCCGACAAGGGTATCGGTCCATAACGCTCGAAATACTGCTGCAAGTTGACCCAAGTCTCTTCCGTACTGCTTATCAGACGCTTATCGTTCTTAATTGAGATGAAAAATTTTTTGATTTCGAAAAAGGTTCTACCAAATCTTCCCCAGATTTGCGGACCAATTCTTCAACTGTAGACCAACCATTGTCCTCAGCTTCACTGAATTTTATTTTTTTATTCCCTCTTATTAATCCGCAATACACCTACTTACTTATTTCTTTTTTTTTTCGAAACCTCATCGAATTTAAAAAAGGAATTTTTCCGGCTCGGTACATTATTTTTAGGAAGTTTGTGAACGAATCTTAAAAAGAGTCTTTTTCACGATTTTGAATTTTCTTAGAGTCATAGCTTTAACAATTAACTTTCTTTCTTCAAAAATGAAGCTTCCTCTTTGAAAAAAAAAACTTTATAATTCATTGAAATGGGAAAAAAAAAACCTTTCTTCGGTGAAAGACAAGCTGTCGAGTCGCTCCAAGGCATTGTTCAGATTTTGATGCTTTTCCGGGGTTTCATAGGTCGGACCGGGTTCTTAACCTTTTTTTTCGGTTTAAAGAAAAAGCTCAAATGAGGGAAAATGATTAAATTTGCTTGATAAACCTCCTGTTTGGGCAACACAGTCGCTATTACGCTTCATCTCGATGAGGAAGGCAAGTTTTGAAATGAAATGAATTATTTTTTTTGACAAACTACGACGTACGAGTATTTTTTCGCCTCTCAACTTTTGAGACACATTTTTTTATTCGAGATAAATATTTAAAAGTCAAACGAAAGCTCAAAAATACAATTGAAATATGATAGACTTCAGTTGAGTCGGTCGGTTCAAAACCATTTTGATCCGTGTTCCAAAAGAACATTTTTAGTAATCACTTAAGAGTACTGACGCCGCTAAAGGTATCACTAGAAATTCTCAGAAACGTCCGGTTTGCGTTAACAAGGTTCGGACGTTGGTAACGCAAAACGGACGTTTTTGTGCATTTCTAGTGACCACTTTAGTAGCGTCAGCCCTCTTAAGTGATCCCTATAATCGCCCAGAATCATTCTTTTTCCGGTTTGCGTTAACGAGAACCATGATGGTCTTTCGATGAAGCAAAATTTTGACTGAAACTCAAAATAATGGAAAATTTTGGTTAATGCGTTTTAGGAAGCAAAAATAGTACATAACCTAGGGCCAATCACTTAGAAAGGCTTTTACGTTCTCATTTTCTTATACATTTTTGAAAAAAGTTCGAACTCGAAAGCAAAAATTTAATGAAAACGACAGGAAGAACCAACATCGAGAAGAAGTACGGAAGAGAGAAATAATCGTCAAACGAAACAAGACTTCCAATCAACGAAACTTTATTCACAAGTAGACAAAAGAAAAAGAAAAAGGATGATTTCAGGGTTTGTCCTCCTTGGAGTCGATGACCGACTTGTTCTCACATTCAGGCGTCTTTTTTATGAGATCTTTCAGACCCGAGCAATCGAATGGATGGCTGAGGGTCTTTCCAGGGGTTTTCACATTGTTCGCATCGCTCGTAGAAGATGTCTCGCCAGAAGTCTTGGGTTCACTCGGCTTGGGCGCCTTCTTCTTGTTTTTAAACTGAAAAAAAAAACTTTTTTTTGTCTGTTAAAATTTCAGAGATCTCGTTTTTTTTCAAACGATTGGTGCAACCACTCGTGTTTGGAAGAGGATAAAAATTAAATATGTGAAGATTTTCTAGGGACTTCTACACGCGCTTAAGTTTGAAAAAAAGAGGTTCCTTTGATCTAAAAAACGTCAGACCAAAATAGACTTTCGGGTTGAGATAATCAGGTAAAAGTTGAGAAGATCTGCTTTCGGTTCCTCGCAAGGCGTTTGGAAGCTTTTCAGCAAGTTGTAGAACGCCTTCCACATAGCTTCCAAACAGCTCTCTTTAGAAAAAAAAAGCCTGCCGGATGCCTTCCCGAAGCTTTCCAGCACGCAGGCATTTTCCATTTTCACCTTCCATCTACCTTCCGAACACCTTCGAAAGGCTTTTCTAAGGCCTTCTAGCTTCCATACACCTTCCAAACTCCTGCTGGTTACCTTCCCAGGATTCGCCTGAGTACGGATGAAAAACATTTAAAGGTGGTATAGCCTTTCAACTTTTCATTAATATTTAGTTGTCATTCGAAAAAAATAAAATAAAAAAGTATGCTTACCATTTCGGGACGTTCATTTATCATGCTGGTGATGGGTACTGGTCGCAGTTTCAGCTGTTCGTATTCCTCTTTAGTGGGCTTTTTAATAGGTTCCTGAATAACTCTGTCGTATTTATAATTTAGTGGAATTGTGTGCTCCACGGACAAATGGTAGACTTCTCGGACCTCGATAACAGAAAATGGACGCGCCCTGAACGGCTCTGAGCATTTCTGGGGTTCACTTGAGAGTGCTGACGCCGCTAGGGCGCGTCCGGTTTGCATTACCAAGGCCCGAGCATTTTGATTTTTAGTTGAATTTTTATTTCGAATATTTTCTGAGAAACGGAGCATGTTTCAGAACGAGAAAAGTCTTGGTCACAAAACTCACTCCAAATGGCATCTTCGGGAAAACAAGCCTTCCTAATGAAAGCATCTCGTTGGGAGGTGTGGGTTTCGGCTTTATTGCCTTAGGTACGACCTTCTTGCGGACCACTTTCAACTTTCTGCGCTTGATGAACTCGTCCACCATAGACGCCACGTAGTCGTACTTCAACTCAAGATCTGAAAGAGGGGAAAAATCAATTTTTTTGACGACATCTAGTAGCATCGTTTCTCCAAAATGACCGTTCGAACGACGAACCGATTTACTTTTAGCGAAAGGTCATTTCAAGATCGCTAAACGAGATGAAGGTCAGAATATTCAACACGTCTGGGCATTTTGGAGAGCTCTATAGCTGATTCACGGCTAGCTTGGGACACTAAGGGGGCGTGTCTTGTCTGCGCTCTCCACGAGCCAGGCGCTATCTCGTGCGTTACCGTGTCAGGACCCTTTTTTCGATGGCTCAAGCCAGCCGTGAATCAGCTATTTCATCGAGCAAAATTATTCCACTCTCTACAAATAAGACTGGCAAGGGAATCTTGTTGGACATAGTTTGGAAATTCTCGCAAGTTATAGTCTGTTCAGATTTTTAATGTCAAGGGCAATGACGTCACTCAAAAACACTCTGTGGTTGGCTCGCTCTCTGATTGGTTTATCGCACCATTAGGGGCAGAGCTTGAGCAACAGCTTGACATTCAAAATCTGAAAAGACTATATCAAGCTTCGAAATTCTCAAATACTGCCTTTCTCATGATTTTTTTAACTTTGCGAACTTCAAAAGATATCAAGATTCATTGCGAGTAATTTTCAACTTTTTCGAGAATCCCTCTTGTACACTTCAGCAAAGTTCGACCAAAGATTCAACCAAGGTGCCTTGTAAGACGAGAAAAAAAAGCTTACCGTTCATACGGAAACACGTGTCCAAAACTCTTTCCCATCTCTTCGGCGTCGGCTTGGTGTAAATTAAATCTGAGATAAATCTTTTTTGTTAAGTTTTTGAAAAATGTAGTTAACAACTATAAAGGCCATCTTGCAGAGCTGCAACTCTAACGATCTACTTCGAAATTTACAAAAATTATGAATCAAAAAAATTGAATGATTTAAATTCATATTTTTGTTTTTTTCTCTTAAATTTTTATCAAATTTTTTTAACTTTTTGGACTCATGGAATCTCTCATGGAAATTAAAACTTCCATTACGGAAGAATAATAAACAAGAAAGATTATTTCAAAAAAAAGCATGATCACCGGGGTCAGAACTCGGACCAGTATAGAGTACTGACCTTTTTGAAAGATCTATGTACAAATACCTCAAACCCTCCATCTTGCTAAGCTTTAAATCAAACTTTCTTCTTTTAAAACAACCTCCCCGAGGTTGAAACGTCTAGTTTAAGGTCTAATTTTGAAAGTTTTCGCAAGTCAAGTTCACCGAGGCTCATTGAACTCTTATCAAATTGTTTCCAAGAACCACTCACGTCCTTTCATTTTTTTGTAATCCAGGCCCATATAAAGCAACTCGAGGTAGCGTTCGTATTCGTTCTGAAGGAGATACGTTTTGAGTTCGGAGTCTTTTTCATCCGTCTGGGACTCGGACATAAGGATATCGAAGATGCCAACGAAACCTGAAATGAAAGGTATTCGTTGGTTTCTTTCCAATTAATCACTTTCAACGCCTAACTTATATTATTTTTAGATGATCAGTGCTTTTTTAGCTTTCGGAGGACTTGGATATTCAATAAAAACTTGAAAAATTCTAATTCTCGATGACTCTCTGGCTTTTAAATGCTCCTTATACCTCACCAGTGAGCGAAAAGAGGGAATAGATAGGTTACACTTTTTTTCAAGTCGTAGTGAAATGCGCTAAACTTGAAAATTAATTTTCATGTATTTTTGTTCTGCCTGTAAATAAATAATATTATTATTATTATTATTATTATTATTATTATTATTATTATTATTATTATTATTATTATGTAAGGAGTGGTTCGGGTTTCTTCAAGAAAGAAGCTTTATGATTAAAAATATGTTAAATCGGAATGAGTAAACTCGTTCGGGTTTGGAGGATCTTAGGAAAACATCAAAAAAATTTTGAGATGGTGATCATTTTCAAGAATATTCCCGGGTTCATGTTTTTATTTTAGCCAAAATACCGTATACTTCCATAACACAGGTCTTGGAGCGAAGATGCGAAAACACGAAGGTCATAAAGCCATGTCCCTTTTTTTTCTGTTTTTTTATTTTTCCTTTTAAATATTTTTCTTTCATTAAAGGCTATTCTACGCATTCAACTAAATATTATCTTGGAAAACTAGCTTCTCATTCAAATTGAATTTATATTTCAAATCGCCCCTAAATGTCTAGACTATAATTAGGCTGAGGTCTGTCTTTTTTTATACTCTCTATTGAAATGAAAGTCTTCAAAAGATAAAAAAAAATGAGCCGCTCACAGTGCAAATCCTTGAGAGTTCCGGCAGCGTCATTGCCTTTCGAGTAGGCCGCAAGGTTGTTCACCTGATCTTTTTCCTTGATTTCAGCCATACTCTCTCGACACACTGCGAAGACGATTTTTTGGAAATCTGAAATTCGGAATCTAATGAAAAACGGATCATCGCAATATACGTAGCCTGAAGCTCGTATTTTTCGCCACGACTTAGAATGATCTGACCTGTCTCTTCTCTCTCATCGGCGGGAGAAGGATTCGACTCACAAATATTTTGAAAAACTATTTATTAAAGCTACTTCTGCTGGATGGGTCCACCCCTAAGACCTACTTTTCAAAAAGCGCGACCTATTTCATTTCATTTTCGCGCGCAACTGGCCGTGTGGAAATCCAGCTTTCACTTCGATTTTAGCCTTAGGATGGCGGTTTCGAAAGTTCTCGTCCATGAACAGGAAAAAATATGAAAATATCAGACCTTCGCCGAGACTTTTAACTTATTCAAGTTGTGGCGAATGGAGAATGAAATTGTTTCAAAAGGAAAACTGTAACTCACTATTCCGCATTTTTTTTGTGATCTCGGTGGTCTTGGTCATGAGGCGATCGACTACTCCCAACATTAACCCTGAAAAACCCAGGTCAAACTTCTCCGAACCAACTCCGATTTTTTCCTCTAAAACATTAAAACATCAAAAAAAGTGTTTCCTCAAATTTTTTGAATAAGAAAATAAAATAAAAGCTAAAAAAACTTTTATGTTGATAATTCTTTTGTCCGTTTTCAACTAGAGCCATTTCCGTAAGGAATAATGCACTTTTGTATTTATACAAGAAAACTATAATTTTTTAGTTTTGAATCCTTCTCTAAGCAATTAGGAATTTGTGCGGGTTGAACTTTCCGAATGTTAATCTAGATATTGCAAGACGTTCCTCAAACTACTGAAAAAAATGTTTGTCTTATAAAAAAATAAAGGATTATTTTTGCAATTTCTTTGAGACATAGATCAAGTTCAAAGTTCTTCCCAAAGAGGAAACTCACAAGCTTTGGCAATTTTCTCTTCTTCTGGTTTAGGGCTTGCGTCTTTCCATTTACTGTAATTCTCTTGCATATTACGCGTAATTTCGTAGCGCTCGTCACGGGCTTTTATCGCCATTGGCTCGTCCATTTTAATACACAAAATGCCCATCGAGAAGGAGCGATACTTTCTCAGCTCCAAAGGGAGCGGAGCTACGTAGAGCTTTGATCCGGGCTTTGCTTCGGCCTCTGCTTCGGCCTCTGCTCCGGGCTTTGATTCGGGCTTTGCTCCGGGCTTTGATTCGGGCTTTGCTCCGGGCTTTGCTCCGGGCTTTGATTCGGGCTTTGCTCCGGGCTTTGATTCGGGCTTTGCTCCGGGCTTTGATTCGGGCTTTGCTCCGGGCTTTGATTCGGGCTTTGCTCCGGGCTTTGCTCCGGGCTTTGCTCCAGCGCTCTTCGTCTTCTCTTTCGACGCCTTCTTGACATCCTTCCCAGCCGTCTTTCTGCCTTCGTTGGCCCCGCTTTTGGCCTTCTTTTCCTTCGGCGCGGATCCTTTGTGTGGCTCGAGAATCGTGACCGTGTCGCTTTTCTTCACTGCGATGTCGTCGAAGTAATCCAACGGCCAATGCAACTGCTCGAAGTCTTCCACGTGAAGAAAATATTCCGTGTACGGCTGGTAGGTATCCAAATCTTTGATGTCCATTAGTTCAAGACTCAGGCCTTCGTCCAACAGCTTTTGTCTTCTCCCAAAAGGTTTATAGTTTTCTTCACGCCAAGTTTGCGCTGAAAATTTCAAAACTTACAAACAAATCACATGTTTTATTTTTTGAAGTTTTTAGTAAACCAGAAACAACAAGAATAGAGCAATTTTTCTAAATTCTCCGTTCGGTAAAGATCCTAAAGCTTTCGTTGAGAACGACTGTTAGTTCGACCTTGAAGTTTGACTGAACTTTCTCTTTGTTCGAAACTTTCTTTGAAAAAGAACAACTATTTTAGACATGATAAGGCTATTTTTTCAAATTTTCTTCGGCTAATCGAAGTCACGAGCGTTCTGTGTTCTGTCCGGAACGGAACGAGAAAAATCCAACCTTCAAGTTGATCGTAGAATTTTTCCATGTCGCTCAAATCCGTAACTGAACAAAAACTTTTTCAAAAAACCGGAAAAAAAAACTTGAAAACATACGGAATTTCGCGTGATCCTTGATAAAATTGTTAACAACTTGGTGGACTATGTAGGTGATGTACTCACCTGGAAATGGAAAAAATGATTCGTGAAACTCGAAACTTTTGTTCATTTGAAAATATGAGGATTTGAAAATTGAAACGAAAAACTAGAAGAGTTCTCAAAGTTGTTTACTCGGAAGTGTCTTTTCCAAAGTTTCAAAAAATAAAAATAAAAATAGAAAGTTTCTTTAAAAAAAAAAGATGAGACTTATTATTATTATTTGAAGCATCATCTCATAAGAAAAATGATTTTTCTAGACACTCCAAAATGTTTAAAAAAAGGTCCGTTCTTCTTTCATGAAAGAAAGAACTCACAGGCATCGGCAATTTCCGTGAGCTCCTTATCGACTAACCCCCCGCCAACCACTTTCGGAGCGCTAGACTGCGGTCCAGAAACCTAAAAAAAAATTGGAAAGGTGGTCGAAGAGAAAACTTTGCTACACGGAAAGGAAAAAAACTTTAGATTTTTAACTTTTCTAAATTTAATCAGGTTATTATCAGCGATTATAAACTCGTCACTACAAAATTTAAAATATCACTTCTTGCAAATGTCCGAACTTAGTTAATCAGTGGAAGGAACCAGTAAACAAATTAATATCATTACTTTCTCTACCGAGAAGAAAACCTTGCAAACAAATGAAAAATCACTAAAATAGACTGAAAAAGAAATAATAAAATAATAACTTGCCGAAAGGTAGATACTGAATTTTCACAATAACATAGTATTCGCTCCCAAAATTCTGAGAAAACCCACCGTTTCGGCTTTCTTCATTTCTTCTCCATTTTCTTCTCTTTTTGGCCCTCTTATAAGCAACAGGAAGAGTATAACCAGGCTTATGAGCAAGACCCACACGCCTGAGGCGATCAAGGCCCCCTTGACGAGAGAAGCTGCAACGTTTACAATATTCTTAGGACGAAATTCAGTAAATTCATCCCTAGCTCACCGAGAAATTGAACTGAAATGAGTCTAACAAGAAAATGTCACAGTTATCAAAATATAAACTCAGTAGAAGCTAGCCTAATTTCAGCAGGAATTTTTTTTTGGTATGAAGCTTTTGACTTCAGATATCCAGTAGTTTAACTAGATGTACTGAATTGAAAAACTTTTTTTAATGTTCCAGATTGAAAATATGAATTCGTCAGCACAACTTACGAACTAAATTTTTTTATTACCCTTATAAGAATTCTTTTTATTGGCTTAAAATCGATAAGTGAATTTATTTTTCTTTTTAGTGTCAATTTTTACAACCAATATAACTGAATTTTTTTGCGAAACTTGGGTAACTTTTTTTAAAGCATCTCTCAATATTTTTGAAAAAAATCTTTTTTTGAACTTTATTGCTTGAGAATATAATCAGAAAAATTCAAAAAAATCTTATAAATACTTACAGAAATATCTTTCACAGTATAAGTAAAAACCTAAAAAAATTTCCTCCAACATATTAAAATTTGATGCCTGCTTTTTTTTAGTCTACTTGGTCTGTTCGAAATCATCTTTCAAATAAGAAAAATTCTTACAAGTGCAATTACACTCTTTTTCCGACTCGTCCGTCTCGCTGTAATGAGACGACAAAGGCGCTCCCTGAACGATCGTGCCGTTGGGTCCTGGCCGCGGTGCGGATGACGGTCCATTACAAGTCGGACAAGGAGGCGGTGCAGGGCAAGGCGGAGGAGTCGGTGGAGGTGGTGTCGCCATCAAAGCAGCGCAAGGCTCCAACACCTTCTGAAAATGCAAATTCGAGAGATGGAACCTTCCTTGAAGTCTTCAAACCTTTTCGAGGTCTTGCAAAACTTTCAACGGTTTGGGGTGCATATAGTCTATATCGAAGATGGTTCCTTTTATACAGTACGGCTTCAACGGACTGATCTTGATGAACTTCACCGCTTTAAACGACCATTCGGTGACATTAGAACGTCTGATGCGAATTAGAGCCTCTGTAATTAGCTCGTGATGAAAAAAATTTTTTTAGCTATAAAAAAGAGCTAATCGAGAAAGTAAGAAAAAGCTATCTAACATGAAAATACAAATAACCTCGATTATTAGAAAATCCTAACTTTTTATAGTCAATGTTTCCCGACTTGAAAGGCGAAGGAGGCGGGGCAAGGGCGTTACGCGTAGCGTGTGCGTTCGCGGTTCTTGGCACGAATTCAATTCAATTGTCGCCGACTATTTAAAAAACTAGGCAACCGCTCTTTTTCAATGTTTTCTATCATTTTTTGATGCACACATGAACATAATTAATGAATAACTGAAAAAGGAATGGAAAAAGCGAAAAACGGGATTTTCAAAGAGTAGATGGCGGTTGAATTGAACACGTGCCAAGAACTGCGAACGCACACGGCTCACCGGCCAAAAATTAATTACTGTCAGAAAGTTTTCACGCTTAAATAAGCCTTCCTTAAGATCCAAACTGATCATAGTGTGGTTACTTTTTCCAATCGGTAACATTAACCACTGAAAAAAAAAACGAATTCGCGATTAAAAAAAACCTGGAAATTCCTGAGAATCTGATGCGTTGAACGAAATTTCTTCTAACTGCTCAAAATTGATAACGTCCCTGTTGTCTTCTAGTACGATTCTAGAGGAAGTAAGCAATGTTACTGCGAGAGCAGCTCCTTTATTGGCGCCGCCACCAGGATGATTTTTTAGGACGATCTCATCTCTCAAGCAATTGCAAAATTCTAATCCACAAGTTTCGTCGACAATGCCAAAGACAGGTTTAGTACAAAACACTGAAAAATAATATAATTAGAAGAGACGAAAAAAAAAACCGACCTCTTTTAATACTCGCGGCTTTCAACTCTTTTCTAGCAGATACCAAGACGGAAGAAGATTCGAGAGAGACGACGAAGAACAAGCAAACTGCGACTGAAAAACGATATAAGTTAAATTGAAAATCTTTTGGCCGATGAGCTTTTCTTATCGAAACATTCGGAAAAGGTTAAGTTCCGCAGTTTTTTCCTTTTTTTTCCAGAGAAAAGTTTCACATAACAGGTTGAAAAATCTTTGAACGTTAAAAGCTCGCATGCTGATCAGGTGTCTCAACGGGTGTACCCGTATTAAACCCGTGTTTCTGAGGTTATTTTCTCAGTTGGGCTAAAACGGGGGAACAACGGGTGTAAGAAAAAATAGGTAACCCAGCTGGGCTAAGGCGGGGTCTCAGTTGGGCTAAAAAATGCCAAAAGTTCTATCAGCTGGGCTTATACGGGTTTAATACGGGGGCACCCGCGGAGACCCCGTGTTAGCACGGCGGGGTTACCTCGCATGCTGAGCAGGGTAACCCCTGCCGTGCTAACACGGGGCTCCCGCGGGTGCCCCCTGTATTAAACCCGTATAAGCCCAGCTGATAGAACTTTTGGCACTTTTTAGCCCAACTGAGACCCCGCTTTAGCCCAGCTGGGTTACATATTTTTTTTACACCCGTTGTTCCCCCGTTTTAGCCCAACTGAGACTAAAATAACCTCAGAAACACGGGTTTAATACGGGTACACCCGTTGAGACACCTGCTCAGCATGCGAGACCCTGCTCAGCATGCGAGTGAATCACCACGGTTCCCCAAAAAAAGATAGATCAAAAAGCCGCAAAATATCTGAAAAAAGTTCAATTATTCATAATTTGAGCATGCATAGGCAAAGTCGGAAGGACACTCCGAGGATCCATAAAGGACCATAGAAATGTTACTTTTAGGGTGTAAATAGGGGGCGCAAAGCCCCGCCTCTTCACGCCACCAAAATGACGATTTTTTTGTTGCAAAAACGGTTTTGATGCGTTTATACTAGCTAAAGTTCAACTTTAAAAATAAATTGTTTCTGTTAATCTATGTAATCGACAACGCTCTACAAGACTGAAAAACTTTTAAACTATGTATTTTTCAAAAATCAACGAAAAAGTAAGATTTAACACGAAAAAAACTGACGAGTTTCACAAAATCGTGGCGTTTCTGAAAACCAAGTGAGGAACGCTTCCGAATTTTGATTATGTTATACATTAACACTTTCTTTATTTTTTTGAATAAAAAAATTTTTAAAAAAATCTAACGACGCGAAAAATCGAAGCTTGTAAAGTGACACCAAACTTTGAAGCTGAAAAAGCGAAAAAAATTTTTCAGCGACATGGTATACTTTTTATTTGATTTAAAAACTCACAATGTGCTCACAAACAAAAGTTCAAAATGAAAATAATTATTGGGACAGCGAATCAAATTATATTTGAATTTTACCAAAACCTCCTTTTTTCGCCTGCCTCGTTGTCGCATGAGAGAATAGGATCGCGTCTATACTTTTTGATTATGTTATTAAGCGTTCAAAACTCTATCAATGAAAAAAATTATGAAAAAAATCAAACGACGCGAAAAAAAACGGCTTTTGAAAAACCTCGAAAAAAATGGCAATTTTTTTCGAAATTTTGGAAGAATTCGTGCAAACATTCGTAGCTGTGTTTGCGTCAAACACACCGATGCGCACTTTTTAAATGTTGCAGGAGCCGTTTTTTTGGAGTCAAAATGCACATTTTTCCTGTTTTATTTCGAAATAACATTATTTTTCATTTTTTCTTTTTTCCAAACTAAATGATAATAATTTTTCTGATTAGAAAAAAGAAAAATAAGCTGAAAATTTCTTCTGACCTTTTTTCTAAGTAGTTTTTTGATATTTTATCAAAAATTCTTATAAGGATTGTACAAAAGATTCATACCAAAACATGAGGCTCAGTTCTGACAACCTCTCAGAACAGATAACCGATTTAAAAACGGTTCAGAAATGCGCAGAAACATTTAAAAAGAAAGCGTGCGGCAGCGGGTAAACCGTGAGATTTTGCCTCCAGTTGAACGCCGCGCGCGCTAGTTTTTTGGCCATAACTTTTTTCTTAGTGGAGCTTTTTTCTAAAACTAAACGGATTATGAAAATGGACAGTCTCCTCTATCGAACAGTGTAAAAAACATATTTTTTGGATCGTTTTGAAGAAATGGCTTGCGGACCCTAGGTGTAAAAAACTCTTTTTTATGCTGCCTTTTTGCTCCATTTTCTCAGCCTTTATGCACCATTTTTGCTGCCTCTTTCTTTCTCCACCATTTCTCGAGCCTTTCAATCCCCAAAAAAATGAAAGGCTCGATAAAAGAACTATTTTCACCATTCCGACTTTGCCCGAGGAAGAAACTTTACAGCCGATTCATGGCTAACTTGAGACGCTAGAAGGCGTGGCTTGTCTGCGCTCTCCACCAACCAGGCACTGTCTCTTTTCTTTTCGTGGCAGGGCCCTTTTCTCGATGGTTTAAGCCAGCCGTGAATCAGCTATAATATGGCTGTCTTTTTTTAAACTTATTTTTTTCTATTTTTTTAGATCAAAAAAAGTTCAGAAATCATCCCGCGCGATAAAACATCGACGCGAAAAGGTACTATGGCATCAGGGGCGGAGCTAACTGCTTGACAATTAAAATCTGAACAGACTATACTCTACACAGTCTTTGTGTCTTTACTGTTCTTAAACTAGTCGCTGAGACTCTATTTAAAATTACAAGTGGAGAAACGAAAAAAGCTTTTACCACGCGTGAAACGTGGCCACGTCGCAGACTCATTTTCAAAATATTCCGCAAAAATCGTTTCTTTTTTTTTTTGGTTTTCCATTCAATATTTCACAGAATTTCGTTATACACGTTACTGAAAATCTATTCGCTTGACTTTATGAGTTATATGAAACACTATTTGAATCAAAAACTAATAAAATGAACTGAAATTCAGACTGAAAACAAGGACACCGTCAATAGAAAAAAAATAAGTTGTTCGGGATGTTAACAAAACATTTAGAAGCCTAATATGAGTAACTTTCCCTATCGGAAGCAATAATGAAATCAGAGACGATGCATTTTCGAAGCTATTGTCTAATCCCGCGGCACATTACCTTATGAAATGCGAAAAAAGAACACTACCAGGAGCAACTCGAAAATTGGAATCATACCTGAGCGGAGCTTCGGAGGCTTCATTTTCATCGTCCACTCCAGGAGAAGTGAACGTGATCAAATGCCGGAGCCACATCTGAAGTTCACGTAGGAAGTCACACGTCGAATATTTTGAAATTATTTGTTGGCGATTTGAAGTTTATTTTGATTGCGTCATTTGGCCGACAATTTTCCGCACCCATGATTTAGCCGCACCCAAGCCGCACCCATGATTTTTCGCTCCCAATTTTCCACACCCAAATACGAATTCCCACACCCACGTATACACCCGCACCCAAATGATTTTTCCGCACCCATATCCTTAAAAAAATATAGCTAGATTCTTTTTTAAAAAAATTCGGGTCTTATTTTTTTCGCTCGTTTCTTTTTTGAATCAAATTTTTTTCCCTGCATCTCTGAACCTGTTTTTTTACAGTATGATGTTTAGCATTGAAAACCTATTTTAGAGAGAAAAGACTATGCATTTTGTTCCATTGCATGAAAAACTGCGAACGGCTCATTAGGAGGGACTTCTCTCGAGTTCAAAAAAATTGAGCGGAATTTTTTTAATGTCAATTTCCAAAAAAAGCTAAGGAAAATAGTTCTCGATAATATTTAAGCAAAAAAATTAGAGGCTTCTTTCAACCGGAGATGCATGTTGGTTCTTCGTTTTTTTCGTATAGGAATCTGCGAACGGCTCATTAGGAACAAACCACGGGTTTTTGTTTCTTCAAATGAGCTTATTTCCAATCAATTTTTTTTTTGATTCTTTTCGCCCATAGCTAGGGACCGCAAAGCCACGCCCCTTTTCGCGATAGAAAAAGTGGCTTTTTTTTGGTTTTCAACTTTAATTTTGCTGTAGTTGCAAAATATGTGGAACTGGATAATAAATTTTGACACACAGTAAAAAAAAGCTTCCTCTTTCGTTTAAAAAATATTTCACGCTTTTTTTGATGGCGCGGAATGTCGTACAAAAAAACGTGAATGGAACTAAAAAAATTTTTGTCATTTTTTTGCTTTTTTTCATGTGTTTTTCAGGTCGAACGCACTCTTTCTTTTTTTAAATAATGATTTTGATTCAAGTAACGGTAACTTTAAAAACAATAAAATAAAAAAATTCGTCTCTGCCAAAAATTTTTAGGAAGTGCCGAAAGTCATAATTCAAAATATCGTTAATAAGCGAATATAATCGAGTTTTTTTGTTTTTTTCAAAATTTAGATCATGAGCTTACTTAAATATTTCTCTACAGCATCTTTGCTTGAAAAAAAGTTGTTTAATACGCAAAAAAATGCTCTTGAAACTAGAGGATAAAATTAGCGGCGTTTATCACACAGAAAGCGGTCGAACGCTGGTTTTTTTAAACGATTATATACATTTATTAGTAAGAAATCTTTCAATTAAAATAATAAAATAAAAAAATTCGTCTTTGCCAAAAAAATTTACGGGGCCGTTTTAATGCAGCGATCATTAAACGAGGCAAAAAGCACTAAAAAAACAGTTTTTTCAAAGTGAATTTCCACGGAAAGTTTGAGTAAAGATTTGCGATCATATTCTGATAAAAACAGCTTAATTACTTCAAGTTTTTCTTTTTGAAATAGGCAATCTGTGCAATTCAAACGGCTCAAGGATATGGCGGATGGAAGCTCCCCTCGCTAGACCCAACAGCTTGGCGCAGCGCGTGCACTGCGAAATTTTATTTTGAGGTCGCGAGTTCGATGCCCGCAAGCGCCAGTTTTTTGTTTTCTGGAAAATACCGACTTTTTCGGCAAACTAGCTGATGAGCATCATTTTAGCACTCTATTATGATTTTTTACATCATAATAGTCCAGTATCAAAACTTGTTCTAGAAGAAAAATCGAGAAAAATGTCTAAAATGCATAATACCAAAATTTCAGTACTAAAAAAATGGTGCGCGGCGCCCCACATTTTTCGTCATAACTTTTTTCATCCTTAACCTTTTTTGAAAAACTAAACGGTTCTGAGTTATGAATCGAAACAGCTATCGAACCATACAAAGCTCAATGCTGAAAAAAAATTTTTGAAAATTCGTCTGCGGTCCCTACCCATAGCCGACTTTCAGCTTTGCCCGTCCAAATAGTTGAAAGCATTGTCTGACGGTCCTTCTTCTGAGCACAGTTCATCCAGTTGCGCTATGACGAGCTCACTTTTTGAAACAAGCATGGAGATCGTGTTCTAGGTCAAATCCCAAACTTATAACTTGTAGATTAATCTCAGGTTTTTTCTGGCTGGAACTTTTCACCATAATCGCCAAGTTTTTTTTTTTCTGTGAATTGTTAGATATTTTTCTACTGTCAATTTCTGAACAGGTTTCGCATTAGCGCGGGTGATAATGATTTAAGAATAGCTCTGCGAGATTTACCTAATAAATGAGCTTGACTAATACTAATTCTCAGTCGTTGCATAAATAGAATTATTCAGAATGTAAGAAAATCTACTAACGACTTGTTAGTATTGATTTCCTTTTTTTTTATTTTAAATTTTCCAATAATTCAAAACGCGTCTCCAGAAGAAATCTTATCTTTTTCAGATGGTTACACAGTCTAAGAACCACTTCGAAATACATTAAGAGTACAGAGTGTGTTGCGAAACAGTATTTGCAAACGGTCACGCGGAAGAGGACACTCAAGCAGAATTCACCCATCCGAGAACCCATCAAGCTGTTTTCTTTCGAACTTCAGTAGTTTCATCCGAAACATGCGAAACGAAAAAAAAAAAATCAAAGCCCAAGCTCATTGACTTTATCAATTGAGAACTTCCGATTAACATTGAAAAACTGAAGCACTAAGAGATCGAGGTTTTTAAAAAACGAAAAAGGAAAAAAAAAGACTGTATTAAAGGGTCTGAGGAGGTCCCAAAGACTCTGAAAGCTTTCTCGAAAAACCATTGATATAATTTTTCTTCAGTCTTGAGAACGAGTGACAAGAAGTGCGATAAAAATCCTCCGAATAAAAAAACATTTCAAAAAGATCTCTGGCTCTCCAAAACCTTCGTCTTTTTTGACGGTCTTTTTCGCTGGAATCACTTCGAAAGCGGTATAAAGACACGACACTCCTTTTTCCCGATATGATTATTCAAACTTTGAAAAAGCTTGATTGACATGAAAAATTGATGCGAAAAATTTAACTTTTGGGCCTAAAATATTTTTTTTGGGAACAAGTGAAAAAAAAAACTTTGATAAAAATTTTAAAACATCAATTTTTTTCTCATTGTAGAACATCAGTGGTTAGAATATCTGAATAAAAAAAATATATAAAATACAAAGCTAAATCATCCAAATTTTTAGGCTAGATTTTTTTAAAATTGAGATTCAGCGTCGATAATTTTTAAGTAATTTCACTGTAGAAAGAAAAAAACCCATAATGTAAAAAGTAAAAATGATAAAAGCAAAGAAGAGCAGAAAAAAAAAACACGCCAAAAGCTTATTTTTGGCAATGGAAAGACGCCTCTATGCTGAAAGGCGACTAAGCGCCCACTATCGGCTGTGTCGCCACTAAGCGCCCTCTAAAATTTCAGGCGCCTTGAAAGCGGTTTGTGAGAATTGCGCGAAATAGCGAACTTGCCCTCCCACCGTAAATTCTTCATATTCGAAAATTTTTGGGACTTTCCTCAGGCACTGACGGCGCGTGTTTGTTGCCAAAAGTGCGCATGCGCGCCGCCTGCTGCGCGCACGCGCGGGGTGTCTCTTTTGTTTTTTAGCTTTTTAACTAATTGAAAAAGTTATAAATTTAATATTTTTCATGTCTGTTTATCTCTTAACATTGCTCTGCACAAGTTTATAACAATTAGATTGCACAAAAATTTGAAATATCAAATTTTCACTCGGCAATTTTCTTTCATAAATTTGTTTGAAAGTGCTCGGAACAATTTTAAAACGTGAGCAGGAGCACTGGGTAGTATCACAAAAAAATATAAAAAATATATTTCAAAACCGTATTTCAGTGGAAAAGGCGAAAAAAGAATCAGTACCCCTCGCGCGTGCGCGCACCAGTGCCTGAGTCATTTTATTTTTCATTTTTTTGTTTTCATTTCGATTTTGCTTTTGTTTTTGACTTCGGCTACGATTTATGTTTTTAATACGTTCTCCACTGAATCCTGCTAATCCGTACTATTTAGAAACCATTTTTTTCCGAAAGAGTATTTATTCCTTGTAATTTATCAAAAAGATGTTCAACTTAACTATTTTTTTCAAGATACGAGTATATTATAATTAATAGTTTTTTTCACCAAATTGATACCGGGGCGATTGTTAAAATTTGAAATGGACATGTTTTGAAAAATTCGTTTCTATTTTCCAATTAGTTTTAGTTTTTCAGTTTTATCTTATTATTTTTTTTTATAATAGTAATTAAACTATCGTTAATGTGCAGTATACATCTTGCCAACCTCAAATGTATGACTCCTTGTCAGTAAGTGTCTCCTTCTGTTCTAAAATTACCATCTCCCTTATTGGTGGGGGTGAACTCGCTGTGCTAGTTCGGGTGAAACTCGGATAAACCTGTAATTCACCCGATTTAGCTTGGTGCGTTAAACCGCTTTTGCTGCGCCGTTCACCCGAAAACCAAAACAAATAAAAAATAGAAGCAGCCGTTGAACGGCGCGGCTTCATCGGGTGAACGGCGATGCAAAAAAGGCCAGCGGGTGAACGGTACTGAAGAAGCGGTTTAACGCGCCGTCCTAAATTTACTACAGGTTTATCCGAGTTTCACCCGATTTAGCACAGCGGGTTCACCCCACTAATATGAGAGATAAGAGTTTTTTGAGATCGCTTCAAGAAGATATCTATAATATTCAAAATGGAGATCGCGGTTGACGTTATTTGGGTAAGGTGGTCGGCACTACCAAGTTTTGCTCATAAGCAGAATGAAAGGTTAGCATGTTTATTTTTTTTAAGTGTCCTAAAGTAGAAATTTTTTTTAGTTTTTCGGGCTCGATAAACCGCTAAGCAAGTCAGCATGATCAGCATCAATTGATGGGGTAAGATTTGTATTTATTTTCCTACTTTATCGTGATGTCTTTTTCCAGATAATTGCCAAAAGGTTTCCAAACGTGCCGAAAAAACTAGAAGAGAAAATAGTTTTTCGAAGGTTATTTCTTGAGGTTCGCTTTTGATCCAACCTTTGGACTTCAAATTTTCTGTTGCAGATTATGAAAGACGCGCATCGAAAAGGGAACGCTTCAAGTCTTCATACAACGCCGCATGTCTTCATTTACCAAAAGAATCTCGCAGCGACTTTTTTGAATAATCTCGCAGTGACTGATTTGACTCTTCTAACCTCCTTCATTTTAAAAGTATTTTGAGAACGAAATTTGTTTAATTTGCTAAAATGCTTCCAAAGCAATCTTATCGTAACCAAAAAAAAAATCGAACTTTGTTTTTAGCCTAGTTATGGCCTACCTTTGACATGAGTCCTATCACTCAAACAAAACTTATTATATATTCAAAGCGCCGTACTCGGTTCAAAGACGCAAGTCGACTAATTTTTTTCATTTTGTTGCGATGAGCGTACTCTAACAAGCATTTCAGCTAAGTTTTTGAAATTATTGAGATGAAACTTCGTTTTACTTTCGTTGTTATAATATATTTTTTTCTCATTTATTAAATTAGTTTTGTATTTTGGTTCGTTTGAAATTTGAAATTATATTGATTTATGTTTTAGTTCACTTTCCTTCAATTTCTAGTTTGGTTGAAGTATATTTTTTTGTTTTTTTATGTTTGACTTCATTATTATGTGTACCTTATCTCGATAGTTTATTTAAGTCGTACATGCATTTTAAAGAAAATAAATTAATATTATTACTTGATGTTTGATGCTATTCCTGCGAGCTGAAAGCGCAAAGGTTGTCTGTATTTTTGTCTAACCATTGCTATTTTTGCACTCTGATCGTATGGAATCAGAAAAGAAAAGCATTGGTTAGACAAAAATACCGACGACCTTTAGGCTTTCCAGCTCAAAATACAAGCAAAAAAGCAAATGGGAAAAGAGAAGAAAGTGTGCCCTATAGGACTGTCGCGCCACTAAGCGCCTACCAAACCGGCACCAAAGCGCTTTAAAGCGCGCGTTCGCGCGGTTTTGGGCGCTTTTAGTGGGCGCTTAGTCGCCTCCCAGCATAGAGACAACACCCAGTTTTACGGACGAGGTCGCAGCGAGAGAAACGCTATATCGCGGGGGAGCCGCGAGCTATATCGCTCGCCTCTCGGCGCAAGGTCGCTCACATCTCGCTGCTATGTCGCTCTTTCAAAAAAATTTTTTAGCTCGATTGGGCTTTTTTTTCTTGATTTGTTTTCTATGCTTCATACTTTTATATTTGTGTTGTACATGATAACATATCGGTCTTTATCAACCTTCTTTACTTTTTTTATTTAATTTAAACAATATATTTAAATGAAAACTTGAGAGCATTAAAGAAATTTTTCCAAATAATTGATGATACATTTTCGAATTCGAAGTAAACGGAAAGTATGTACAAATCTGAAGAAGATTGAATTGAGGCGAAAAGAGTGAAGCTTCAAGTAAGAATAGAAAAGGACAATATGACGAAAAACATGTGTATCGTTTATTTTTGATAGGAAAAAAATGTGACTAACAAAAGAGTAGGTTCAATAAAAACAGAAAAGTAAACCGATTGTAAGCTCGTAGATGATCTTTAAAAGTTCAAATTAGAAAAAAAAATAAAGGAGGGAGGCTCGAAATGAAAATGAAAGAAGTTTTGAAAAAGAAAATTAAGTTAAACAATCAGATTGACACTAAGTTCCCTTAAAAATGTTACTGTAAGCTTTGACTCGATAGTTTTCGGCATATCCTTCATTTGCTGCGTCAAGAACTTTTCTAAATGATAAAATCGGTTAAAAAAGAGAAATACTGAAAAAAGTCCAACCTTGAATAAGAGAATAACTCACAGGAGCGACTGTATCAAGACAGCAGTACGTGCTTTCTCGAAATCATGCCTCATTTCTTCTTTTCCTTACCCATCGACGCCAAAGTGCAAATCATATCTTCAAGTAAAAAAATGGATATACTGTTTCAAAAAAATAGTTTACCAAGAATCTTATTGATTGTATCCAAAAAGCAAAGTTTCGGTGCCATCTCCCACGGATCTTTCTTGACTTTTTATTGATCGAAAAAAAAATTTTTAGATGCCATTTTGAAGTACTAATAACCTGAAATTCTTGGTTAAAACATGAAAAAAATGCGGAAAAAAAGGACTTTTTAAATTCAAGAAAGGTGTGCAGTTCCGTCAAAATATATACAGTACTGGCCATAAAGGTATTTCAAAGTGGTTATTCGAACATAACTTCTTTGAAAATGGTTCAAATGACTTGAAACTTTGCATAGATTTTAAATAGCTACGCAATAACTTTTTCCCAAAAGAAGAACTCATTCGCTCGAGTCAGACCGGATTTGAGAGCAAAGACTCAAAAATCGTGAAAATGAAGATTTTTCTCTTGAGATTCGAAAAATCATATCTTCAAAGAAACTTCGTTTTCGAACCAGAAACTTTTTTCCCCAGTAAAACAAGTCTTCGGCTTTCCAAAAAACCTAATCAGCCCCTCACCAACCCGATAGAAAGAGCGTAGTGACTTTTTCTTTGGAAGGCCTTTGCGTTTTGACGCATCGTCAATCAAATGGACTATACGAGGTCATTTTTGTTTGAGAACACCATTTTTCATGTTGAAAAACTTCAAAACACCCTCAAAAATAGTTTTATACTGATTTCTTCAGCTTTCTCACTTTATACTCTCTCCAGAACTAGCTTACTTCACTAGGTCTGATTTTGAAACCTCTGATTCGATCAGTTTTTCTGGACTTTCGGGCATTCAAAGCAGTTTTTATCTGATCAATCGCTTTTCAATCGTGAATTCGAAAACAAATAATGGCTAAATTGCAGGCTCCTACTCCCTGAGGACTGCTAATTTTTGTGCTGAAGCATAAGTTTCACAAGACGAAAAACTTATTTTCCCATAAAGTTCAAAGAAACTTTTTACATTGCCTATCTTCGATCTGAGAGCTAGAAAGAGGAGTTAAAAATTTATCTCATGATCTGAAACATTTAAAAATATGAAAAAATGAGTTTTTACCATTTTTCACAAGATTTGGAGCCTTCTAAGCAACACTTGCTGAAACGAAGTTTTGAGAGCTTTAAGAAACTCATTATAACTCACTATATCTTTTGAATAAGTGAACGAAACATAGTCGGTCTTCTTTTATTTTTATTCATAAAGGTTTTAAAAAAGCTTTAGAATCTGAAATAAGAAATCGAGAATATTCTTATTTTAAAAACGAGCATAACCGCTTCAAATCAGAGGTTTCAAAATCAGACCTAGTGAAGTAAGCTAGTTCTGGAGAGAGTATAAAGTGAGAAAGCTGAAGAAATCAGTATAAAACTATTTTTGAGGGTGTTTTGAAGTTTTTCAACATGAAAAATGGTGTTCTCAAACAAAAATGACCTCGTATAGTCCATTTGATTGACGATGCGTCAAAACGCAAAGGCCTTCCAAAGAAAAAGTCACTACGCTCTTTCTATCGGGTTGGTGAGGGGCTGATTAGGTTTTTTGGAAAGCCGAAGACTTGTTTTACTGGTGAAAAAAGTTACTAGTTCGAAAACGAAGTTTCTTTGAAGATATGATTTTTCGAATCTCAAGAGAAAAATCTTCATTTTCACGATTTTTGAGTCTTTGCTCTCAAATCCGGTCTGACTCGAGCGAATGAGTTCTTCTTTTGGGAAAAAGTTATTGCGTAGCTATTTAAAATCTATGCAAAGTTTCAAGTCATTTGAACCATTTTCAAAGAAGTTATGTTCGAATAACCACTTTGAAATACCTTTATGGCCAGTACTGTACAAAAAAGCTTTTTCTTTATCACAACTTTCTTTAATGGGATTTCACCCTTTTGAAACTTTCTGGAAATATGATGACTGTTGATTGTAACACCGTGGTGAAAACTTAGAAACACAGCTGAAAAAGTTTCAGAAAGATTGAGCTCTATACGAGGAAGTTGTGAGCGAAAAACATTTTTCCTTTTCTGACGGTACTGTATGAGCGTTACATTAGTTGTAAAATTAACATTTTAGAAATATTAAGTGAAAAAAATGGACATAAAAAAAAATCAGAGAGAATCTAACACACGAAAAAAATAAAACAATTCAAGTAAAATTTTGATGGCACGTAAATAGTGACCAATCGATAATCCGCGACCTCGCGCCGATATCGCGCCGGGAGTTTGCTAGAGCTGAGCGAGATGGCAGCGAGATATGTCGCTGCTATGTCGCGCCACTCTCGCTGCGATATAGTCCACGAAACTGGGTGAAAACTTTCGAAAACTGGCAATTATCCAAGTGTATGGAAAGATAGGGTCCCAAAGCGATAAGATAGCGCGCCAAAACTCTTGGCGCCTGCTTAAATTACGTTTTTTTTAGTTGTTTTTCTTCAATGATTCTTTTTTTCAATTCTTGTGTTTTTCTGTATAGTTTCATCAATTATTTCTTGATATTAGTATTTTGTTAAGCTCATTGTTTTTTTCTCACATTTATGCGCAGGTTTCACATCTTATCAAGAAACATTTTAGGCCCAAAAATTTAATATCGATTTTTCATCAATTAAAAATTTTTTTATTTGATTTCTCTATCGAGATTCATGAATATTGCATATTATTTTGGAAAAAAATATTATGTGTCATAACGACTGTAAATTTTTTTAATTTGAAAAACTTTCTTTCTCTTATCCTCATGATTTCAAAAAAAGGCTTTCAAAGGGATTTTCAGAGAGCTTCCAGAGTTTCTGAGACCTTTTTCAGACCCCTTTAATACAGCCTTTTTCGGAGAATCTGAATTGATAAAGTCAATGAAATTGGGCTTTAATTTTTTTTTTTTCGCCTGCTTCGGAAGAAACCAATGAAGTCGGTATAGTCTGTTCAGATTTTTAATGTCAAGTGCAATGACGTCGTTCAAAAACACTCTGTGGATGGCTCGCTCTCTGATTGGTTTATCGAACCATTAGGGGCGGAGCTTGAGCGACGACTTATAGTCTGTTCAGATTTCTAATGTCAAGTCGTCCCTAAAGCTTCGCCCATAATGGTGCAATAGACCAATCAGAGAGCGAGCCATCCACAGAGTGTTTTTGAATGACGTCATTGCAGTTGACATTAAAAATCTGAACAGACTATAACATTCAAAATCTGAACAGACTATAGAACAGCTTGATGGGTGCTCAAATGCCTGAATTCTGCTTGAGACTCTTCTTCCGCGTGACCGTCTGCAAATCTTATTTCGCGAAACACTCTGAACTCTGAATGAATTTCAAAGTGGAAAAATTGAAAAAAAATTCAAAATTCAAAGCCGTTAGCCGATTTTTGCATTTTGAATAGTTCTATGTACGCAACGACTGAGAACTAGTTTTTAGTCAAGCTTTTTTTATTAGGAAAATCTCGCGAAGCTATTCTCAAATGACTGTCACCGTCGATCTCGAAAAAAACGCTCAGAAATGGACAGTCGAATCGCCATCTGACAATTTACAGAAAACAAAAAAACTTGGCAATAATTTCAAAAAGTTCTAACTAGAGAAAAACTGAGATTGAACTATAAATTATGAGCTTTTTAGAACAGTTTTTAAAAAAATGAACTGAAAGTTCTGTTCTTAGAAAAAGGTTTGAAAAAGGCCTAAAGATCAGCTCTTCTTTTTAAAAACTCTTCACTAGAAGTGATATCTTTCATTTCAAAGATTTCACCTAAAGCACGAGCTTCGCGCGTGAAACGAGGAACCGTCAGACAATTCTATCCTCTTCTTCGACTACAAACTTGGACTTCCAGTTCGATGAAGTTTGAGAAGCTCTTGCACACAGCTCAGTCGATAATATCTATGACTAAAACTACAAAATGATTGACTGACTGAGAAAAAATAATCAAAAAAATTTAGAAAATCTGAAAAGTCATGCCAAGATTAGGACACTTGGCAGTATCTGTGGCGACGTCATTTCTACTCTCAGACGACCCTAAAAAAAGTCATAGACCAGA